>OX465095.1:21933096-22195596 GCA_949987625.1 Chalcis sispes | reverse complement strand
AGATTCCGTAAGATGCGGCATGTCAAACCTGTCGCTCGCACCTCCGCTTGATTCTCCTCACCTGCACAAACATACACACACACACACAAAGAATAAAATGAAAAGCGTGTAAAGAGGAAATGCGCGTTTTTAAAGTAATCGGTTTTGTAGTTTTTTTTTTTTTTTTTTTTTTTTAATATAAATTTCTATTTATTTATTTGAAAATTTTGATAGGTGTAGAAGTCAAATCATTAAAAATATAACATAAAATAAAATTTTCAACATACACAGTATGTCGAAAAAGTTCCCGAACTTTTGAAATAAAAAATCGAAAATTACATCTAAAGAAATTTATTCCAGTTAACTTTCAACATAGTCCCCTTCCCTAGATATACACTCATTTGAGCGCTCCATGAGTGATTCGAAGGCTCTCTGGTACTACTCTGAAGTTATCGCTGTGAGACGCTCGGTGCAAGCCGCTTGAATGCTCGGTACATCTTCAAAAAATCGTCCTTTCAAGGCCATTTTTAGCTTGGGAAATAGGAAAAAGTCGGCTGGAGCCAGATCTGGCGAGTATGGGGCGTGATTGATGCGTGGGATCTGATTTTCGGCGAGATAACGCTTCACAATGTTCGAAGAATGAGCAGGCGCATTGTCATCCAGCAAACTCCACGATCCCGGTTCCTTGTACTCGGGGGGCCTGATGCGATTAATCCGGCGCTTCAGACGTTTTAACACCTCTACTTAATACGCAGCATTCACGGTGGTGTTTGGGGGCACAAATTCTTTGTGTATCAGCCTCGTTTTCGTCGATAATAGCTGTTGACGGCCGGCCGCTTCTCTCGTCATCTTCTAACGACTCTCTACTCTTCTTGAACCGACTGAACCACGTGTAAACAGTTGTATGCGACACTACACCTTCACCGTAAGCCGAATCGATCATTTTTCTCGTTTCCGCGAAAGTTTTTTTAAGTTTATAGCAGAATTTAATTGCGCCACGATGTTCAAATTTCTCATCCATCGTAGAGCTTGCACCGGGGTACTAAACACACGTTCACTCAAGCACGTCTATCTCGGCAACTAATGAACGGATACTGGTGAAAAAATTCTCAGACACTCCAGAGGGATGTAGCAACATAGTACCGGTGTCGTCCAAAAGGTGGTGCCACTCGTACAAGCGCTAAAAAATAAGTTCGGGAACTTTTCCGACATACTGTGTATATTAATGGAAAAATAATACGAAAGAAAATAAGTTGTTAAACACTCGGTAATTAAAATTTTGTTTACTAAATTATCAAACTTTTTTACATCATCCATCAAACGAAACGAATTACATATAAATTTGAATATTAAATTAATTAATCGGCGCTGATAAATTTTAACATAAATAAAAAGAGCCGATAAGTAAGCGCGAAAAATAAATAAATCAAAAGACAGTCCTTAAGCGTAATAACAACAAAAACAAAATGTACATCTCACGATAACTTTGCATTGAAATGAATGAATATCATACGTTCGATTTATTAATAATATTAATTATTTGCCAACAGAGACGTATCAATTACATTTTCAAAGCATACGTATATATACCGAGAGGGAGAGAGGGAGAGAGACTATCGAAAAATAATAAAACCGGGAGAACAGATACGAAAACTAAAAATATATGTACGGATTGTATTTTAAACGATGAAGTAATGCAACCGGTAAGTTGGTAAATAAAAAAAAAAAATCGATAAGAGGCTATATAAGAAGAGTACGCATACAAGGCAATATATGTTAAGTGATCGCGAATGAATAGAGTTAAACATCCCGACGTCGTTAAAAATTACTATATGAACTTTAAAGCGCATAATCAATAATTTACAAGCGTCGCAGTTTGAATTTATCGGATGTTAAAGATTTTATTTTCTTAACTTATTAACGAATCTTTCATTAATTTTGTTTCGCTATTCTACGCAATTATTTTTAAATTTAATTTTTTTTTTTTTATCTAATTTGTATTTATCCCTTATTTATTATACGAGAAAAATATAAAATTTAAATAAATTTTTTTTTATGCATGAAACGATTATTTTGTTATGAAGTTTCAATCAGTTTCAAGTTTAATTTCATATTATTTTACTTATTATCAATAAAATTCGTTAAATTATTATTGAAACAGATTTGACAATTTGAAAAATAATTTTTTTTTAAAATAACATCAATTTATTTTCATTTTTTAAGTTAATGTAAATTTCAATTATTAGAAACCACAAAAGTATTTTCCAAAGCAATATTTATGTAAAACATGTTAACGCTGAATGTTTTATTTATAGATTGCATTACGCGTTAATGTGCTTGACGAATAAAAACCAGTGTAGGTTAATATTTTTAATAAACATTAAATAAACATTTTTTATTAAAAATTGGAAGAAGAAAGAACAACTTGTGAAAATTTGATAATATTAAAAAGAAAGCTTTATCGTGCAAGAATTGTTTTTGATTAATTTAGTATAAGGCTCAGATTAAATTCTTTACCAGCAATAAACAACGTCGTTAAATACAACAAATAAACTGATAAGAAAGTGGAGACGTGAAAAAAGTGAAAGAAACCTTTTAAGTTTTACACCTTTCGGTAAGAGAAAATAGGTCATTTTAAATACATCCTAATTATAAATGAGTATACATACCGATTTATTCAAATTAAATTGTACATTAATTTTATGAATACATTGGTTATATTAATTGACGCGTTATAATTTTAATAACAGCATAAAATTAACCTTTAAAATAACAACAGTGTTTATCTATTAGATTTTATAGAATAAACAAAATCTTGTTTATTGAATAATTTAAAAAAAATAAAATAAAATAAAATTAAAATATTTAAAAAGAAGGCTATCTTACAAAACAATCACTACTAACTGCAAGAAAAAACGTCTTTGAAAATAACAAAACCTTCATATTTTTTTTTTTTTTTTTTTTTTTTTAAACAAAAGAGCAGCATCTAAATTTATAAACTTGAAAATAAGTTGAATAATATTGAAATTTTTATTTTTATAAAATCTTAAGTGCAATCATTGAGTGAAAAGAAAGTATCTATTTATCAAGCATATTTTAAATTCTGAAGTTGGTTTCAAAACAATTTTACTCTGCGAAAGAGTAACTGTAACTTAATTATTTCTGAACAAAAAAGAGTTATTTATTTAACAGACAGGCTGTTATAATAATAAAAAAAAATTAAATTTCTGTAGCTATTCGATTGGTATAAAACATTTACTATTTACTAATTGAGATCAATGACTTCTTTACAGAATAAATGTTTGACACATAAATAAATTTAGAAGTCCTTGGCATAAAAAGTCTAAATTTTGGGTAGATTTGAAATAATTCAAGAATGAGAAATATTGGTATTAATTTTGGTAATGTTAAAAAAATATATTAAATTGATTGATTGAAAAGATTATTTGAAGTAAAAAAGTATCAAAATAAATTTTAAAAAAGCAACTAATTTCATAAGATGTATTTTTTTTAATTAATGTATAAAAATTTAACCTGTTAATTTAAAGCTTTTTAATTAAAATGCATTTTTTTTTTATAAAATAAATATTTAAATTCACATCTGTTGAATATACACACATGTTTAAAGCTTTGGTTTAGCAATATCTTATGATAAGCTTATTATGATTATCCTCTTAAACAAATATCCAAAGTTCACAAAAATTTATTTGAAATTATACAATTAATATAATTTCAATGCTTTGAAAAAGTCATATATTTATATTTAAAACAATAATCAAACCTACTGATATAATACTTACTAATCGTACTTTAAATACTTGAACATCATCCAGTAATGCAACTCTTACAACTCAACGACATGATTTCGACAGGAGAACCAATAGAATAAGCGATGAAAAGTAAATTAGCGAAACTATTCTCATTGACTTACTGTGTAAGATATAAAATTAAAATGTATTAAAGAGTATAAGTTTACAACCGGTAACAATGTCTTATTGAAAGCTAAAATTAAATTTTTTACTATTTATTGTTTCCAATTCTTTTACTATTTCTAAATCACTATTTAAACATTAATTTTTTAATTTATTAACATACTTTTATTAATGTAATAATTATTAATAAATGTATCATTAAGATGAAATTATATTCACAGTATATAATTCTAATTTTATAAAAATGTATCGATGACAAATTTCTAAAATTAAGTTGTCAGCATAAAATTAATTTTGTATCTAGCTGTTTTCTTAAATTAATAAATTGAATAATATTTATACATAAAAAGTGAAATAAATTAATTATTAAAAAATAGAAAAAATGTCATCTAATTGATCTATACACAACTTTTAAGATTCTTTAATTAGAGAATTATATTAGAAATATAATTCTTTACAAATATTAACACACAAATTCTCTCACAAGTCTAAAAAAAAATTATCTTCTCAACTCTTCAAAACAAACTCATAAAGATCTACCTATATAGGAGCTTCAACACTTCTGTTTACATTTACTGCTTTGTTCCTCTTAATATCTCTGAAGCAGAACTTAACTAGCAGTAACCGAACAGACTAGTACAGTTTTTAATGTTGAAAATAGCATTAGAAGCACCATCGATACTAAGCAAATGCCCTTACAGAATCTCAATACAGACTAACCACCTGGTCAAAACTAAAGAGCTCAAGCTACTCTTCTGTTCCTCCATAAGTTCACTCGATACAAAGAAACAAGGGAGTAACAGGTAACCTCACCAGGGTCATTGTATTCCAGAAAATGATGTATCAAGGCCCTGAAGGGGCATCCACCGGAGCATACCTACTCGACAGTACTATCTCTACACTCTTCCCTCCACCTTACTTCCCTGCTCCTTCTCCCCTCCTTCCCTCTCACACTCCGCGACTTTTCTCTTTTTTGCTACAAAGAAAAAAAGAAAAAAAAGTGAGTGAGGAGAGCCCGCGGTGTGCGCGAGACAGCCTCGCGTACTCCCGCTATTGCTCATACTTATTTATACACCGTTATATTTAAAATGAGAGAAAGAGCGCGCGTCGTCGAGAGCACAAGAGTTATATATCGCTCTGAGGCGAGCGTACATA
The DNA here is from genome assembly GCA_949987625.1 of Chalcis sispes. NCBI lineage: Eukaryota > Metazoa > Arthropoda > Insecta > Hymenoptera > Chalcididae > Chalcis > Chalcis sispes. Next base: position 22,190,530 of record OX465095.1, on the reverse strand, counting down.
TCGATAGGGCAGACGACGCACAATACCGCGACGGCGTATTAAACGAAAGGCGGCGCATTTCCCGTCTTTTGCTTTGTTTTTTTACGAATCCAAATAAAAAGTACAGAAAGACAACCTCGATAAATCGAGGGCTCGAGAAATAAAGGAGTGCTGAAAGGAGGGGATTGAATCTGCGTGTTTCTCTTGCTTTTTTCTCTCCCCTCTCGCCTTTGCTGTTTTGGAACGGTGTTGAGGAACACGCGCAAAAGGTCAAAATTTGTTCTCGCTCGTTTTCGAGCATCGCGGACACGCGAGTCTACTTAAATAATTCTCACTACGTTTATACGTGTATATGTATATATATATATATATACACGTCGTAAACAACGTAGATCTTGTTAATTGCCGTGAACGTGAACAAAAAATTTCCAGTTTAATCATGAGCATTCGCTACCGAGGTGAGAGCCTGGGAAAGAGAATTTGCCCAAGAAGAGAGCAAACATAACCTTTCTGATGGATTAACAATTCCTGCTATTGATCCGCTTATTTACATAATATTTCATTTCGTTAATTGCCAGATAGAAGAGAAATTTGATATAGATTAACTTGTAGAAATAAATCTAAATGAATTAATATCTTTAGAGAAAAATATTTAAAAAAAAAGGTATTTTCATGCGATACCAAGTAGTTACATAAACATTTTTTAAAAAATTTCATTTATTTAATTATTTGATACTTTAAAAAAAAAAAAGAAGAAATTTTTACGTGACATGTTTTTTTGAAAGAGTAAGAGATTATTTTAGATTGAAGAAATGCATTGTAGTGCATTCAACAGTTAACACTTTTGTTGTATTTTATAGAACAACTATTTATAGCGCCCCCCTTCTTAAAGTATAAATTAAAATTCATTCATTTTAATAATTTTTCGAATTTAAGAAATAGACAATTACACGTGGATAAAATATAAATAATACAGATAATAAGTGACAAATAAAAACAAAATTTGACAGAAACGCTCTTATCGAATTGGTCTCGTAGCAGTGATTTTCCATGTGTTTAATACACATTTATAATCGTTTATAGAAGAGAGTAACTTTCGCATCCTAACCTAATAAACCAATTTTTTTTAGATATTTATAATAATTTTAAATTTACTTACTTTTTCCATTATATATAATTTGTTCACGCAACTATTAAAAGGAAATCACACGCAAAAGCTATCACGCGAATGCATTTCGTGTTGACTATCTCATCTATAGAATTTCAGTATAAACTCATTGTCACGTATTGTCGTAAAAATTTGTAACAACTGTTAAATCGATAAAGAACAACTTAACCTTTTTCTTTTAAATCGGCTACAGTGACACACGACTACATGTGTATACAAACACTGCGGTACGTTTATTCATTCCAAAATAAAGATACATGTACACTATAATAATAATAGTAATAAAAAAAAACCACTCGCCTACGTGCCTTCTTTTCTTTTTAGCTTCAATCTCTAGCTCCAAGCTCCCGAGTATGTGTGTATACACACAACAGCATACACACACGTCTTTATATAAGTGTATGCAAAATTTTTGCACGCACACACACACACGCTCCCGCAGCTTTTCCTTAATTTCTTTTATTTTTTTTTTAATTTTAGTCAGCAAATCTTCCCTTGCGTGTTATTTTTTTGTTTTTTTTCTTCGCTTGCTCCGCGGGTCAGTGCTGCGCGAACTCGGCAGACCGCGACTCGCTATTCCTTCTGCCGCTCTTAGCACTGCACTGGGATGCCGATAATAAACAAACGATCGATGCTCCGCACATTTTCCACCGTGTTTCTCTTTCTTCTGTAAACCAAAGTCAACAACTCGTTGTGCAGCTTATTATTTTCCTATCTCTGACTATTTATCTTTCCCTCTCTCTTTATCTCTCCTCAGTTTGACGACATGTCACCCTTGGAATCGCAACGATCCAGTATCTAGCGGCTCGACGTCGAATAAATGGAATGAAAAACCGCTCTCGACGCGGTGCATTATTCGTCCCCGTAATATTCGAGCGCGTCCATACTCAGCGGTGTTCGCGCGAGGACTAAAGACCGCAGCGTGTTTCTGCGCGCGCTACTCTCCGCTTCGCTTTATCCGCAAAGTCGACGGCGGCCTTTTCTCTCTGTTTTTTGTCGCCGCTGCGGAGCGCGCGCACCAATACACGCGCGAGCGGCTGACAAGCGAACCTTAGCGCGCGCGCGCTCACCGGCCAATGACGTAAACCTCCAACAATGAAGCGTGATGTCACACGCGAGGGACAGGCTGTCTCTCTTTCTCCTTTAGCAGCTACCACCACCTCTCCTCGTGTTGTGTGTGTGTGTGTATATATATATATATATATATATATATATATATATAGCAGCGGCATTGCCGCCGATGCCGCGGCCGCCGAGTCTGGTTTCTCTCGTACATATATACGCGTACACGAAGGATGTAATAAGACACGCACACATACATATACCGTCCGTCTTTTTTCCTTCTTCGTTGCGCGAGTAAGTGTATATGTGTGTATAGATAAAGCCATTGCTTTCGCCGCTCTATCTTTTTCACTTACCTTATCTTCGTCTTACTTATATCTGTTGTTCTTTCTTTCTCTTTCTCTTATGCTCGTTTCTTCCATTTCAATTCGAATCTATCAATGTATGTACGACGTTTTCTTTTATCTCGTCGGCCGCCTCTCTTCCACTTTCTAAGCCGCGACTTTTTATCTCACATCGCACTTTTACTTTGGCTCTTATATTTATATATAGGATGAATTTATATAAAATATACGCTATCAATACACGGGGCTTCATATTTATATACTTCATATATTTATCAATTTTTTCCAAGTCAAAACTTTCATTCTTCTGTTATTTCATATTCTTCATTATTTACCGGTATTCTTTTTTCGCTTTTATCTTATCTCCCTGTAAATATTTTTCGTTCTCCTACTCGCGAATATAATATATATCATTCCAAGTCGGAAGAGATTTCTTCTTCCAAACCGCACGGTTGCTTCGTATAATCGCGCGCGCACGCATACACACACACTCACACACTTGGACCATCGCCTCTTATAAGTTTACATGTTCGCGCGTGTACTCACGAAGAAAAGACGAACGTTATACGTACATTGTCATAACACACGATGATATTAGCATCGACTTTGTTGACGATGAATTCACGTGCATTGTATGATATAGGCAATATAAACGAGTCAGGAAAAATTACGTAGTTTAGACAATTCTTTTCGTATCTATTGTGCCGAGGAGTATAATGAAGCTTTGCAATTTACAAATTAATTATGAGCGCGTCGCGATTTTCTTTTCAAGACTCCTTTTTCTTACTTTTTATTATTTTTTTATTTTTTATCTCAACGAGCCGATTGTAATCGTATAACAAATTATTTTATTATCATTCAAATACTTTATCGCGGTAATTTTGAATCATTACGTTTGCAATTTTTAATGTCTAACGGTTTAAAAAATTTATAATAATTTTCAAATGAGAAAAAATCAAGAAAAATTAATCATGCACAAAGGTGTTACGTATTATCGATTGTTATATAAATTTTGCTAATACGGAATAAGCAACACCTGGGCCTTCTCTCCATCGATTTCCTTATCAATACTGGTAAAATATGTTAAAACTCTGATGTCATTGTTCGATATTTTATTTAATTAAAAAAAAAAATAAAACAATGACAATAATATAGAAGGACGTGAAAGTATGGACCCTCACAACGGTTAATCCAATAAACGTAGTCTCGCTGCTTTTGCAAATATAAAAATATATTTTCATCAAAACCTAATGAATAATCCAAGTTTATTCTTATCAATTTTTATACCTGTCTTATTGCAAGGTCTTATTACAATGATAAACAGGTACGAATTAATTGAAATATGTATATTCGAGTGCATCGCGCGTTTATTTAATGAACTCGATTTTTAAAGATTAAAACTTAAGTTATTGTAAATAACGCAAAGATAAATCTGTCTCTTAAAGAAGGTTCTATCACTTAAAAATTAATAGTTGAGATATCGTTGAAACTTCGTACATTAATAACCTCTTTAATAAAAAAAGTATAAAATCGAGTTTTAATATTAATTTAATTTAATAAGGGTTAATATAATCTAGATTTTAACCATGGGTATGTAGCTATGTAAACTTAACCAATCGCAATTTATCCATACAATTTTAGACGAGTATCTCGAGAAATAAAAGACTCGCGATGGAAAGTAAAAGTTAGTTTTACGCGGTTAAATGCATTGGGCGGTTACATTTGATGTAAAGTTTTGTAGGTTAAATCATAATAGGTAGGTAGTATGCACATGTATTATATATATATATATATATAAAAAGGTTAGTGAAAGTAACGCGTTTATTGTAGAAGTACTCGATTTTTATAACGCAACGAAGAGTTGATTTTTGTTTATTTATTCGTTTTACGGCGATGGAAATTAATCGTTGCAAGGGCGATGATAGTTTATCGTTATTAATATTTTAAGTTTGTAGCCGGAGATGATTTATTGATAAGACTTTGGTGAAAAAGTAAAAGGTTCTATTGCGGACGAGTTTCGTTAAAATTATTTTGCTAATACAATGTTAGTTGTAAAGTATAAATGTTAATCAAGTCATTTAATTTACAATAATTAACTAGATTTATTAGAATAAAGTATCGTTTACCAACTGATTATAAAAAAATCAAACTGTTTGATCGCGTATGAAAAAAAAAAAAAAAAAAAAAAAAAAAGAAGGAAAGAGAGAGAAAGAGAAGAAATTTAACGATCTTTTTCATACGGTTATGGAAGAATTATTCAAATCGCAATATATTTTTTAATATTTCACACGTGCGCGCGTTAATAAATTATTAAGCGGCTACTTTATATGCTCAACGCTGTATTTGACAGTAAGCGCGCATTGTAATTTTACCATTACAATTCCAATCGAATTTAAAAAATATAATTAAACGGCATATCTTGAATATTCCACTCGTTGTCATTTTTATCTTTGCACAATCAAAACGTCAAAGTCTCTTTTTTTTTTCAGTTTTTTACGCTTCGCCGGTATAATTGATGAAGTCATTTTATTTTATCAATTTTTTTTTTTTTTTTTTTTTTTTTTCTATTCTTTAAGCGATTCCCGTTCAAGTGAAATCGATATACTCTTAGATTTTATTTACTTGATATGGAATTTTGAAGTAGTTTCTTCACTCTTGGATTTGATCTAAATTTAAATGTTAAGATGAGTTAAACGATAGCGATTGACCGGAATAGATTGATTCGAAGAAACCGCCCGTCGATTCTGCGTAGATTTAGCTGAATTTCAGTTAAACTCGATGAATATTTTGATTAATCGGTGCTTAAGATTTAACGACTGAAATATTGTGTTGAGTAAAAAGTTCAATCACCATTTACAATATAAATTTATTTAATGTAAGTAAAAGTGATATCTTCTAATAATGCGTTAATAAATATCGAATTATTTGAATAAATTTTCATCAATTTAAATACATATTCCAAATAAAATCTTTAAAATTTCTCGAATGTTTTATGATTATTACAAAAATGCATTGAAATGATAAATAATTTGCTTTTTTTTTTCATGAACTATAATTTGACCGCAAGTAATAGTAAATGGGAATGCTGTTGATAAATTATCATAAAAATTTTACAAAAAAGCATCGGTATCCTTTTTTTATTTTTCTATTTTTTTATTTTTTTTTTTTTTTTTTATTTTTTTTTTTATTTTTTTTTTTTTTTACGGTAACTGTAGTTTTATTCGAATGAAATTAAAATATCTTTGATATGGAAGAGCGAAGTATTTCGAATTAAAAATTCTTCTTTCTTATTTCGAATGATGACTTCAGCACTCATATAAAGCGTGACAATTTATGTAGTGTTGTTCTCCTATTTGTAATGGTCAAATTAAACTAATATAAATTAATTTAATTGATCCATGCGACTGCAGCAGCCGATAAAATATTCTAGTTTATTATAATATAATATTCTAATTTATTAAAAATTTTAATTTTTTTTGTTTATTTTTAAGCCTCAATAAAGAAAAAAATTCTCTTTCTTTTCAGTTCATTATAAGAATTATATTTAACGTACTAATAGATAATTTGATTATTTTATAATTAATATATTTTTACAATAAATATAAACGTTTTTATAAAAGCAATCGATAGAATTAATAAAAAAGAATTGAATAATATTCAATATAGATAGAGCGAAAAAGAAAAATTATATCAAAATGTTATTTGTATAATCTTTAATTAAAACGTTCGAATTCAGATTAGTCGATTTTGATCGTTAACATCAACTTTTTTTATATCCAAGTATGTATATCACACAACAAAAAGAAAGAAAGAAAGCAATTTAAAACGAATTAATTAATTTGTTTGACATTTTTTTATAATTAATTGTGAGGCACTTTACCAGATGTATTTAAAACGCATTTTTTTTTTTTTTTTTTTTATTTTTTTTCTACTTAACGACTTTAGAAAAATCCAACTGTTAAGGTTGTGTACATTCGAAAGATAAGACTACCGATAAAAAATGATAAATAGTATAAAAAAATTCTAATGGTTTTACAAAACATTAAAAAATATTCTTTTCATCTAGCAGCGTATCTAGTAATAGTGTAAATAAAAAAAAAAAACTGTTCTAAATTAAAAACAAAAAAAAAAAAATTTACCTGATTTAATTATTACGAACGACAAAGAATTGTAAGAAATGGTAGTGGATTCTATTGCAACGAAAGTTTTACAAAAATAAGAAAATACATTGCTCAATTGAAAAATAATAAATAAAGGGTATCTTCAACTTCGTTATGCCCTACGTAAAACTAAGTCAGTCACGGTAAATCGTCGGAAATCGATACGTCCGACGATTACATCACATTCGAATGACGAAGTCATCGAGAAAAGAATTGCTCACATAGGAGATGGGAGTTAAACGCGTACTGTATATAACGTACTACTCTCCTGTATGACAATATCGTCTCTTTGTATCGTACTGAAATGAGAAAGAAAATAAATAAATAAATAAATAATTGCGAATATTGAAATAACGAAATTCCAATCAGGATATATATATTTATTCGCTCATCCGGCATACATTTTTTTACCGGATACGGCTCCTTCCTACACATATATTCCAACGAATATATCAAACAGTTATCGCTGATGCGATGTAGGACAAAGCTTAATGCGTCTCCGTTATGCGTTAGTACATGAGCTATAAGATGAGCGCTTCCAGAAATATTTGGGGTCGATGATTTTATATTGGCTATGGAAATTATTCTTAACAAATATCGTAGCGAGATTCGTTTTGCTTACTTTTACACATACACGCATATTATACACATATATGTACATGTGCTTGATCGATTGTTCAAGGACTGTAAAGGAATACCGAAAAATATCGCGCGTATTTGGATATTTTAAAATTTTGTTATCTTATACCTTAACACATCGCATGGAAAAATCAATTCGATAGCTTTTAAATTAAGCTTCGCAATATCTTAACGATACGGTGAGTAATTAATCGCTGAATAATCTGATAGTTACGTTATTTGAATTTAAAAACTATCGCTTTAAAAAAGTAATAGCTTTGTTTCATTAGCGCTATTGTATAAAAAGGTAGTTCGACATTCCCGAAAATAAAACAAAATTCAAAATCTCTACTTTCAATCCAAAAATAGAAAAAAAAAATAAAGTTATACAATTCGATAACGGCGATAAATTAATTCCCAAATTGTATACATGTACAAAGATAGATAGATAGAGAGATAAAAATTTATATTTTTTAACCACAAATATGTATTCAAATACACGCATAGCCGCGAACACATATATGTATATTTCAGGCCTCTACCGAATCAACAAAAATAGACGTACGAGAGGGCGCGCGCGAAAAATAAAGAGAGTGTATAAAAATAAAAATAAAAATAAAAATAAAAAAAAGAAAATGAAAAAAAGCTAGCGCCGCAAGTGTCGAATTATTGGCATCGAAGAGAACGACGACGTGGTGAACGGGTGCCTCTCTTGCTGATCTGTGTATATTTAAGACACCTTACATATATATGTATATATATATATATATATACGAGATTCTTTTCTTATTTTTCTATTATTCGTTCCTCTCCTTTCTCGTTTTTTTTTTTCACGATCCCTTGAGTATTTTCATTTCTTTAAATTAAATATTCCTTTTTGCGCTCAGCTCGTGCAAACGTCGCGCGCACCTTGACTTTAAAGGATCGTAATATGGAAGCGTTTTAGAGAATCTTTGATATCAAGATCGCAGCCGTGAGATACTTGTTTATTATATCGCTTGTATGTACTCTAATATATATACACGCACACGCACACGCACACGCACACGCACACGCACATATGTACATGTGCACGTAAATGATTACGTTTGCGGAAGTTTTACTAAAGTGCAAGTCGATGCTGATTTCAATATGAAAAATCTAATACGAGAGCATAACACAAGCATATGCATATACAAATTGCGCACGCGATGTGGTGTATGCGATAAAAATGATTTTCGAACGATGACCGAATCAATATTAATAGCCGTCAAATAAGTTATAAAGAGAAGGAGACGGAACGAATGAGGTTAAACGAGGCGAAGAGAAGGATAGCTTCGTTCGTACATTTAACGTCGATCGCAAAGATATAGATGAGATTTGCGCGTCGATCGGCAGTTATTGGCGTTTTTTTGTTTTTATTTTCTTTATTTTTTATACATAGAAAAGTTAAAGTTCCTTTGTTGTTTGCTGTTTTTCTTGTCGTTGTCGTTGTTTTTTTTTTTTTTTTTTTTTTTTTTTTTTTTTTTTCTCGGATTACGATTAATATTTGATGATAAAAAAATTTTAAAAAATTAATATTTTTCACTCCAGCGTCTCCAGGCACAAAGAAACGACAATGGATTATCATTAAATCAAGAATGTCTCTTATATTTTTCGAGTAAAATTTTAGCTGTTATAAATGTTGTTTTAAATACGTTATTTTTTAAAATCAGCTGATGATAATATAAGCGTTACGTTTAAACTTTAAATTGCTTACGTTTAATTGTTAAAATGTAATGTAAGCCAGCATCCACTTAGACTATGTAAGCATTGGTAATAATGGTCACATTATTAATATTTTCTATAAGTGGAAATTTCAATCTATCTGTAAAGTAAATCTTTAAACAATTTATTTGTAAAATGTAATTAGCTTATTTAAATTAACGAGAAAATTAATTTTTATCTGAAATTATAATCATAAGAGTTAATGATATCCTGCATACTTTGACTGTGGAAAATATTCGTCGTTAAAAAAAAAAATCATTCATCATCGTTGTACATAATTCACCGTTTACTATTTTTAAATTTAAATTTTATTTATAGAATTTTTCATACAGAAATTTATAATAATAGTTTAAGTATTATAAAATAGTTAAACAGGTTATAATTGCACACGAGAATAAAAGGAAAAATATTTAAACGACCGTACAAATTTAGTTCATTAAAAATAATATTATTTAGAAAATAATATGATAAAAAATTGCAATATAAATATTATCTTGAAAGTAAAGCTACTTTTATGGAAGTAATAATATAAAAAAAGCGCCTATTGTGTATTTTATCATACCGTTGTGCTATATCATTGGCGCTATTTTGAAATGTGACTTCATGCTGCAGCGATTAAATTTACAAACTCTGGTATTCATATTCAATTTTGGAATTATTAAAGGAGATTTTAATTCTATTCAATAAACTAATATATTAATAATGTATAGAAACACGATAAGGAGAACAAAACAAAATAAATGAAAAGAAGAAAATAAATCATGTTTTTCGAATATACTGTTTTTTTATATAGGTCAACGAAACATTAGTATTTTTTTTTTTTTTTTTTTTTTTTGTTTTACTTGTGTAAAAAAAAAAAAAGAAAAAAAAATATGCGTTGAATATATAAATCAAAATTTTAAGAAATTAGTTGTAGAATCAAATTTTTTTTTTTCTTTTCCGGTAGTTTATGCTAAAGTATAATTTTGAATTAGGAAAAAAGCAATCATCTGCGCTCAATTATAAAGATATTAAAAAGTTTATGCAAATGTTGTAAATATTTATTTATTTCTTAATTTTAGTTGTTTATTATTAATAAAAATTGAGTAATCAAAAGATTTTAAAACAATCTCACGTACGAATTAAAGTTTTAAAACTTTTCCTTAAAAAAAAAAAAAAAAAAAAAAAAAAAAAAAAATTATATATATATATATATATATATATATAAAATCTCTGTTTGTTACAAGTTTTTGTAATGGTAAATCATATAATTGAAAGCACCTTTAAAATCTAATGAAATAATAAATTTCAAGATACAATCTTTAACGAAATAAATAATTTTTCATAATTTCCACGTATTACTTGCATCATCGCCAAACGTTAAAATTATCGATCGTGTATTTTTCGTTTACAAATCGCTTTTCCTTAATCTAACGTGATTGAAAGAAAAAAAAAGGAAGAAAGAAAAGAAAAATATTAATCAATCGATTAATTTATGCACAGAAGATAAAAAAAAAAAAAAAAAAATTGAAAAAAATTGAAAAAAATTGAAAAAATTCGTCGTAAGTAAAGAGCGAACGATGAAAGCTGCAACAACTGCGTGTCTCTCACGAGCGCTAAATATCAACGGCGCAAAAAGAGAGTAGGCGTTTCGCGAATCTGTCGCGCGAGCGAGGACACGGCGAAAACCACGAACCATAACCATATTTGCTCCGCGTTTGATTATCGATCGAAAAGGAAAAAAAAAAAAAAAACGAGAAAAAAAATTAAGTTAATTAAACGATTCATCAAGCCCATCGATCTTCCCTCCCTAAGTAAGTACGTGAATTTCTCAACGGAAGCATTTCGCGAGAGAAATTTTTCAATTTCGTCTTTCGATGTTTAATTACTTACTTTCCGATCGGTATGATAATAAAGGAAAATAAAAAAAGGAATCTCCTTTCTCTGTCAAATTAACCATATGTACATTGTTTTGTATGTATATATATATATATATACGTTTAATGCGTAAACATACATACCCTTCTCGACGACGCAATCACGTTTAGATTTCGATCTAATACTCGCACACACACACACACACACACACACATATATATATATACATACATACGCGTATGTGTACATGTATTTATTACACATGTACATACGTTATTTACGGAGGAGAGAAGTTGCGCGCATGTAAGCGAAAGAGTAGTCCGACGCATTTTATAGTCGACGATGACGTACTGCGTGTGTGCGAAGGAAGTAAAAATAAGAAGAAGAAGAAGAAGAAGAAGAAGAAGAAGAAGAATAAAAAAAATAAAAACATAGTCGCTTTAAAGATTAACCTTATATAATTTTGTTATTATTAATAATGATATGAATTGTCGAGCTATTATAACGCGCGTGATGTACTAACGCGTGGCCCATGTCGCCGAAACGATGAAAAATTATTTCTCGTTATTTTTTAAGAGAATTTTGAAATATTGCCGTTGCCGAGTTCGTGACCGATCGATTTTATCAATCGATAAATTGATAATTATTTCTTAGTCGCGACTTTTATTTTTTTGCTTTGCACGAGTTTGGAAAAGTCTAGAACGTTGTTAAATTCTAAAGCGCTAAATTAGAGACGTTTGCAAAGAGGATAAAAACGTTTGATGACGAAGAAAAAAAAAAGTTTGATTTTGCAAAAATATGTAAACGAAACGGAAGGCGAAACTAAAGGTTTAATGTTTTAAATAATTTCAATGAGTAATTCTTAAAATTTTAAAGGTTAAGCCAAATAAACCATTTAAATAAAACCTTATCGCTCTTCCTCCATATATTATGTCATAAAAACGAAATTTTTAAAATAAAATTGCATTTTGTTAATTCATTGTGTAATATTTTAAGGCGATTTTGTATATATATATATATATATATATATATATATATATATGTATATAAACACATGCTGACAATACAACAGATAAAGTTGCAAGCTTCCTAATAGAGGCCAATTACATTTAAGTGGATAATTTTAAACGGTCATACACTGGAATTGAATCTCGTTGAATTGCAATTTATTTCGTTTTCCGAACGATTCACGAATCACACTTTTTATCTACCCCGGCTAAAGTAAAATAAAAGAGAAGAAATTTATATTAATTCATTCCTCTTTTTCCTTTTATTTATTTATTTTTTTTTTTTCTCATCTCGTACGTTGTAATTTTATTGTCTTATTGAAGTAAGCTTTTTAAAACGCGCGTTAAAGGAACGAACGAATGCGAACGAATTTGTTTGCATTTTTTTCATTTCTCCTATGTCTTAATAAGCGTTTCTCTTTTCGCGCTGATGTCAATCGTTTAAAATCAGTTGCTGATGTTTTTTTTTTTTTTTCTCTCTCTCTCTCTCTCTCTCCTTACACTTCAACCTTTATAAGTAATGTAAAAAAATGAAAAACCGATTTTTACCGATCGGTGAAGAATACTTTGGTTGGTAAAAGAGCGGAACGAAACATTTACGAGGATTGACTTTCAAATCATTGTGAAATTTTGAATGTTAAATGAGCGCGTAATTTTTCATCGCGCTTCGATCGATTCGATTATTGCGCAAAGAAGAATCGACCATTGAAAAGTACAAATCGTATTGTAAAATTTTTATAAATTTTAAAAATTTCGTTTGATGCGTCTCGACAAATAATGAACGAAGAATTAAAAACTATATGCGAACGCAATGTTATTAACGATGGCATTTCTAATCTTAACGTCCTATCATAAAAATTGTATATTTTATTTGTTAAATTCATTGGACTACAATAATAAAACGATAACGACGACGTGAAAGTTAAAAAATTTATATATTCGACGCGAATGCCATCATAAATTAATGTCAAAAGTTAACATAATGGACGATCGTTATAAATGAACGTTATAAAAAATTGAAATGCTTCGGATGCGTCGCATTTAACGTGAACTCATAGGTTAAAAATTTTTAAAAAATTGATAATTAACTTCGTTGATTTGATTATATTTCCAAATATCTGTTTTTTTTTTTTTTTTACCTCAACATTCCCATAATCTTGAAATATTACATTTCATTTACGTCGATGATGTCATACGTTGCAAGATCGTTGCAGAGATACGTATATACATTTTTCTTTGTTTTATAAACCTTTAATGGGCATTAATACATCGAATAAAGCGTATTATTAATTTAAAAAATTATTTTTTTTTTGCAAAATTTCAGCATTATTAGATTTAAAAAAAAAAATCAAACATAACTAATTCAAGGAAACTAATGGAGGTGTTTAAAATTTTGATTTCTACAAATAAATCTTTGCCGATGAACCAAAAACTTACTCTCACTTTCTTTTCGGTCTCGATATTGCAATTCGACGAGTTTTTTTTTTTTTTTTTTTTTTTTTTATAACAAGTAGAGTGATAAAAAAAAGTTTTCGTTTAATAAGAGCGATTTCGAGAAAGCGCAAAACTTCGTGGAAAATTTACTCTCGTTTAATAATGTCTTGCGGCTCGGCAGTAGCAACGATACACGAACACACACATACACACACACACACATACATTTTCCGCTTTTGTAATGTGACATTTACCCTATAAACTTAATTTACAATTAAAGCGAGATACCGCGGCGCGAGTTTACGATGTTTGAATTGCGTTAATTTTTAGAAGAAATTATAATCTAAGATTTCCTTATAATTAAACGCCGCCTTGTTAACTTTACATTGATTGTATAAATGAAAATTAAAAAGCAAAACAATTTTATTTTAGAATTCATAAAATTTATTAGCGTGACATGAAAATCGAAAGCGTTAAATGATCGAAAATATTGTGGGACGATACTTAGTAAAATCCATAAATTTACTTTTATTTTATTAATGTAATAAGCAGTCAAAAGTAAGATGATGCTTTTAACGAGCCTATTAATGTCCAAATGAATATTTGCTACCTACGACAGAGGTAAAGATTTCTTTTTTCCTCGATTCGCAATTACAGAGCAAATACTGGTATATCGTTCAAAAATTTAATTTCCAACCCTCCAATTCTAACTTTATAAATATCTCGCGCAAATATATTAAAGCCATCATCGATAATTTTACGTTTAATTTGAAAAACATCCTCAAACCAAAGGTTAAAAATAGCCGCGGTTGAAAAGCAAAAAAATCTATAGGAGTCCCGATCACGAGAGCGCACACGCGAAGGTTGCCATTGGTTATTCGATCGAAACGTTACATCCCAGAAAATTCATCTCGACTCTCGTTTCTCTAACGTATACGCGCCATAACCTTTGGTAAGAATTAAGCGATAGATACAATGATCGTCGGCATAACAACAAAGTAGCGCGCGAAGTTTAAGAGCCGCTTATGAAGTTTAAGAGTCGTTGGAATAAAAGCCGCGGGCATTTTAAAAGCCATTTTTCAATTGAATTACCCAGTTTTATTGCTTGCGCAGAACAAACGCGAACTCCAACGATCGCTCACGCATTCATCTCTCTTTTTCACTCAGTTTTATGTATGTATATATATATATATATATATTTAAGTGTATCGGATAAACGAGAAGTGAGAAAGAGAGAGAGAAAGAGAGAGAGAAAGAGAGAGAGAGAGAAAAATATAGAAGCGCCTATTTATTGAGTGTACAAATGACGCGCGTACATGTAAAACACGTCGCTGCAACAATAGAGGAGATATTATATGTATACGAGGCTGATGCGTTTCACCCTTTTTTATCTCTCCGAGGATAAAAGAAAAGTAAAAAATGAACTCGTTTGTGGCGTACATCGCATCTATAGGTAAGTGCGCGAGGCAATCGAGTATAACCAACATATTCGATCGTTCATTGTACTAGAAAGAAAAAAAAAAAAAAAAAAAAAAAAAAAAAAAAAAAATGAAAAATTGAAAAAATCGAATAAGTTTGTCGAGTCACAAAATCTTTAGAAGCGAGCGCACATTACTCAACATTACGCGCTCTTACATATCCCTATTTATTAGTCCATTAAAACTGTAGGAGTTTGCCGCGACGATATTCTAATTCGAAATGAACACACACACACACACACACACACACATACACGTACATACGTATATCCATGTACTCAAACACAGACGTACGCGTAGAAATCGCTCGCGCTTGATTTTGTCGTCGTCGCGATCATTGCCGAGCGATTATTGTGCGCGTTTTAACGAAGAGGAGAAGAGACGCGCACACGTGCCATTACATATACATATACGCGTTTCGAGGATGAAATCACGACCGAAAATCGCGCGACGAAGCGACTCTTGTTTATAAAGAAGCGCGTCGTGCGATCAACTTTCGAACGCGCGCATCGTGGCGAAAAATTTTTCACTAAAATTTTACACTAAAAATTTTACACTAAAATTTACTATAGAGGCAGATTATCAATGGGCTATAATTAAAATTTACGATGGAAACACACCATAACAAGGCATATTGAACTTTTAAATATTTAAAATGGTCCCTGGTAAATTTGGAAATGCACTAATTTAAAAAATGAAAAAAAAAAATTTTTGCTTAAAAAAAATTGGAAGAACTAATCGGTATCGTTAATAATTTTTACCAAAGCATCGTAGTAAAATTAATCTTAATCTAAAATTTATTGTGCGAGTCCATTTGATTTTATTATGTCCGAATAGTAAATTGAAACACATCGCATAACATCTCATCGATGAAAATTCGGTAACTTGATCGACATAGAAGATTCCGACAGCGATTTTGCAGTGAGTCTGATGTATTCGTTTTCAATTTATTTTATGATAGACGTTAAAATTTTAAAACATTTAAAACCTTTAAAACCTTTCGCTTTTCTTTTGTCTTTTTATACGGCTTTTATCATGTATAAGTACGCAGCATACGTTGTGTAAGTGTCAGAAATTTAAATAAACATCAAGATGGAAAAATTGCAGCTCAAGCTGCAAAGTCAAGCTTAAACGTATGCGATTCAATAGCGCTAAGATATTAGCTTAAATTTAATGATACATTACTAACTTAAAATATTAATCATTTATTTGCATTTGGTCAGAAAAAATTTCAATCAAAGTCGGAAGAAGTTTTGAAAAATTCACTTAATATTGAAAAATTTTTTTAATTTAGAATTATTTAGGAAGCTCATTTTACCTCGATTTCCTGCAAATTTTCTTTATTCATAATAAAAAATTTTAATTATTTGCTTTTATAACAGTAAATTATTTATTAAAGCACTTCAATGTACATATTATAACATAATTAAATAATAATAATTTGGCGCTTAAATTGTACATAGTGCAATTTGAATTGGCGTTTAAGTTTATTTTATTATTATTATTATTATTATTATTATTATTATTATTATTATTATTATTATTATTATTTTCGTGCTCCGTAATTCAACTTTCCTCATACAATTGCTAAATATTTGATAGAGAACAAATGTAGCTCACCAATAATATGTACCGTAGTCTATGGTAAAAAGTAGGGCGCGTGAAAAGTTAAAAAAATAATAGAAATTTGTCAGCGTCGCAGTTTCGTATGCGCGTGCGCGCGAGAGCGCGATGACGCGCGCGTATGGAGAAACTAATTACTCGTTGATGGTTATTTGCGCATATATCTCTATGTAATATGGCGAATTCTTTATTTTTCCTCGTTTTTCTAGACGCGTAGGATGATAACGATGCGATTGATTGAGGCTCGATTCGCGCTGAGGATTAATACGACGAGATGCGACGAGTAGAGATCGATTATACAAATACGTGGTATAATTATTTGCTCGTTGCTCGTGTCGCTCGCTCGTTGAGTTTGTTTATTTGTGTTTACTTTCCATTAAATGCATTGCCATACAAAGAATCATATTTTGAGATTTTGAATTTTAATTTTACATTTTTGCAATTATATTATTTTAAATAAAATTAATTTATAATTTTCTTTTTTTTTTTTTTTTTTTTATTTTTTTTTTTTTTTTATTGCAGCGTAAAAATTATTAAAACTTTTATATAATAATGTTCGATTTAATATCAAATTTTTGTTACTCACGAAGGTTTTCTTTCGTCGAAATAACTGTTTTTTCTATATCCTATTTTTATTAGCTATTGCACGGTGTGATCTACATATTTTATATTGTAAGTAATGTTACTACATATAATGAAGAAATATTTTCTTAAAAACAAAGAAAAAATACCATATTGACTACATTTTAATTATAAATTAAATTTCCATGTATATAATTATTCTAAATAAACGCAACATACTTTTCATTATCTTGATCAATTTTTTAATTCAATAAAAAGTTTTATTATACATTTAAGCTCGATAAAAAATTGCATTTTTATTACATAATCCATATCGTTCGATATTTAAATATTATTATATTTTAACAAAATAAAACATAAATTATAGTAAAAATAACGCGATGATTCGTTTTATTTATAAGTAAAAAAATATATGTATATAGCGACCTTATTCGATGTTTTCTCTTCTTTATTATTTTGGAACGTAACTATACAAGTGACATTGAAAAGAATGTATTTAGCGAGGGCAATGAAACCATTATCGAATTAAAAAACTCGACCTTATAAATCATGAATGCAGAAAGGAACGAAATATACCAAACAATTAACCTTTTGTTTTGGGATGCTAATTATTTATACTTGCATTGTATTATAATTTTTTTTTACATTTTTTTTTTTCATAATAATTAAATACACTTGGATCGTCGATTAATTTTATTGTAAAAAATGAGCATAAAAGTCAATGTTAAATTTTTAATTTTCGTAGCGATGAAATATAATTCTAAGGACAATGTCTTATTTTGTCCATCAAGGATAAACATTGCGATAATTCAAACCAAAATTTATCGAGATTCCGCGTTGAATATAAATTTTGATACGAAGTGTCCCAACACATGTTTACAACCGACCCGTATACATTTCAACAAAACAAGTATATATTCACAACGATCCAAAACAAGCAATTTTCATGCTTCGTTTCGTTCGTTAAAAAATTTTCACGTAAATACGTGTTAGCTAAGCGAGTCATGCTTTAAATTTTCCGAGATAGACGCACAAGGTGCACAACCCTTACACACACGCATACACACACACACACACACAGGCGCGCGCACGCACACACACACATGTATAAGAATAAACGCAAACGCGAGCGCGTAAACACACGGAAATTTCAGGAAAGAAAAAGAATAAAAAAAAAAAAAAAGAGAAACAACTGTCACGTCCGCAAAAGATCGAGAGATTCGAGCATTCGACGACAAGTTCGACCGTTTTTGGCGAAGGCCGAGAGCCCCGGCGCTTTGTGGTTTTTATATAGATTTGCGCTCGCTGGCTCACTTGCTCACACAGAAAAGTCGACGACACGCAAAATAAAACTGAATAAGAATGTTAAAATGAACGCAAATATACTACTGAGCGAGCTTAATGCTCTTCCAATTTTAATTCCATATATATATATATATATATATATATACAGAAAAGGAAAAGAAAAAGGGAAAGAAAGCCTCTTTGTATGATGTATACGTAGGGTAGATAAGGTCGGCGAGTTGTTTTTCGCGCGTAAAAATATGGGCATAAGTACCGGCTTACAATGTATTACAGTTTATTGACACGCGCGCGCGCACGCTCGAGGATGCATACATATATATAAACCTCCGGCGCGCCAACGTTATTACGGTTGATTTCCTGGTTTGACTCTCTCAAGGATAATCGCGCGACGACGCTCATACACCCGCGTCACCGTTAATTTTTCTATCTCTCGTCATTGTTCCGCGCACGACGGTCACATATATATATATATATATATATATATATATATATATATATATATATATATATATATATATATATATATATATATATATATATATATATATATATATATATATCTATATATATATGTATGTATGTATGTATACGTGTATACGTTGATAATTACTTCCAGCTGGCTAATTAAATTAATATCTCTCGTTATTTTTCTTTTTAAATTTTATTTTTCTATGCTTTCGTTACGACGTATATCGCGAGTAACGGATGAGCTATTATTATTTTTTTCATTATTTTTATTTTTTTTTGCTGTTTTGATAATCGATTTTTGGAAGATTGTTAAAAGTGACTCGCGTTTTGCATTTCGCGCAAGAATGTCATGGAAAAGGCAGTTTATGAGACATATTTATTTTTGTACCTGTGATATATTTTCATTCTTTCTCTGTTTTGCGCAAATGATGCTAATTTTATAAGAACAAAGAATACGGCATTGTTTTAATATTTTTATCAGACGGCAGTTTTTCAAGAAAACTCAGATTATTTTACTATATATATTTTTACGTATAACGATGCAAAAAAATTAAACGGAGAAAAGTTAATAGAAAAATTTTTTTTTTTTTTTTTTTTTTTTTTTTTTTTTTTTTTTTTTTTTTTTTTTTTTTTATTAATTTATTAGTTTATAAGTAAATTTTTAAATAATTTGTCATCTCATTAAAGTAATTTCTTAAAAAAAATTTTATTATGAGAAATCAATTAATAATTAATAATTAAAACTGTTTAAGAATAAAATGATGTCACTGGATGCATTAATGAAAAATTAAACATAAACAAGTAAATATAACTAAAATTTATGTCGTTGAGTTGACATATATTCTTTATTAATATTATACTATATGCATGTGTACGTCTGATCTAATAACACTATTTTCTATTTTGACACACACACACAACACGCACGCACGCACACACAATTTATGGCGTGAACTTAGCCATTTAATCTCATTTTCAAATTACTCTTAATGATTTAAAAATTATGTTTTTAGTTTATTATTTTTTATTATCTTTCCTTTATATTCATTAATTTTTAATATAAATCATTATAAAAAAATATTTATCTTTTAAAAATTTGCGCGATTCCAACAAAATTTTTAAATTATCCGCTACAATGTGTATATATCGATAGTCAGCGCAATGCTTCGAAAATCTGCAGGCTTCAACAGTTTCAAGTTAAATTCTCAAAGAATATATCGGCTGTATTGCAATGGATTGGAAAAAAATAAAAATCCATATGGCCATCTGAATTAGAACAATTTTTACCATATTGTAAAATTAGAACAAATAATTTACTTCGTAAAATGTCTCGACATCGTGATGTTCGGTCTATGAATTATTCGGAAGGTACAACAATAACTGCAAATTTTAGGTTATATTATATCGTTCGAAAAATATACTCATCGTTTAAATAAATTTCTCTTTTTCTTAGAATATGAAGGCTACGATGATGTTTATGGACATTCCGTTGAAGATGACTACTGTGTTTCTCCTAGTGGTGAGTGGTTTTTATATGACTATGGCATGTGAATTTAAACGGATTTCTTACATTATTCTGTTATTTCGTCATATGTTGCGCGAATGTGTAATAGTGAATCATATAGCAGAATCATCATTATTAAGGTCCTTAACATTTTAACATTTAGTTTTAGTTTTATCATCGTAACATATCAAAACTGTCAATATCTCATCGCTTACTTGTCTTATTATTAAAAAATATTTTTAAAACAAATTTTATTTCAAGAAATAATTTTCATCTATGAATATAATTTACTTCTACTGGTTTCTTATTTTAATTCAATGTTTACTGGCATCAAATATTATCCATTGCAATTTTACAAATTTTTTGCAATTTCATGAAAGAGTTTTTTATACTAAATATTAAATAAAAAAGTAACTTAATTGTATGCAACTGTATATTTTATAATAAATAAATTTTAATTTATTTTTGTTTAACATTACTTATAATTATTGTAGCTGAACAGTTCATGTTTGATAGAAATAAACAAGCAAATATAGCATCATTTTTCAATGAACCTGATATTGTCGAAGACAATAAAGAAGCAGAAGATGAACCTTCTAGTTATAAATTACCAAAACTTTCAGAACTTGATACAGGAAAATTAATGTCTTGTATAGAGGCAATTAAAAATGTAATTGGTGATACACTTTCAGAATCTGAATTAAGTAAAAAAATTATTGAATTTAATTATAATACAGAAGCAGTTTTAAATTCTATTTTAAATAATGAAACGCCAAAAGATAAAAGTGGTTTGTTCAATTATATTTTCATTTATTTTGAATTGGTTTATATGTATTAAAATAAAAATTTTTTTAATTTTAGATAATAAGAAATTTATGGATAAAGAAGTAATTGAAGCACAGTCAGGTGAGATAATACAATTAGCACATTATTTAATTTATTGATTAAAATAAAATTTCTAATATAGTTTATATATTTTTTTTTTCATGATATTCAACATTTTTATAATTTTTTTATCTATAAAAGCTGACAATAGTTTAAATGCTTCATTTAAATCTCTTGCTGATTTGACAAATCATCATTTAAAAATAACTGGAAAAACTGTTGATTCCTCTTCTGGTTTTACAGCCCCACAAAACACTCTTGAAACTTCTAAATCATCGCCTATTAAATCTGAAGGGATGTCTACCTTTAATCCTCTAGCTGATTTAATTGCTCAACGTTTAACACTATCAGCTAAAATAGAAAATACTGACTCACCTTCTGGGTTCATTATTCCAAAAATATCATTTAAACCTAAAGAATCTAATACATTAGATTCATCTAATTTTAATTTACTTGCTGATTTAACTGCTCATCATTTAAAAATATCAAATAATGTTAAAAAAGATAATATAAAAAATGATGGTTCGACACCTAGTTCATTTGTACCAAAAATTTCTTCTCATGATTCTAAAACAAACGATATTTCATCTTTTGATTCTCTTGCTGCCTTAACAAATCATCATTTAAAAACAGAAAAAGATATTGGATCTTCTTCTGGATTTTTCATTCGAAAAATTTCTTTTGAAGAGAAAGAAAAAAGTCCTTGCAATAATATTAATTCATGTAGTCCATCAAATTCAATATCAACAAATATTTCTAGATTGAATTTTGAAGAAAAATTGGATATTGATAAAGTTGTTAAAAGTGAAATAAAAAAATTTAATTTAAATAATAATCCTGTACTAACAGGAAAATCAGATTATAAAGTTAATCGTAATTCTTATTGTGACAACTTCTCCAAAGATTTATTAAAAGCAACAATTGACATGATTAAAAATGAATGTATAATCAATAATATAAATTGTACGAAATTAAAGTCATCACAAGCGTCGTTATTTGGCAAAGTGTTGTGTAGAAAGTATGAAAGAAAGATACCTTATAGAAGAAAACGAACAAATACTGAAGAGTTTCAGACAGTTATAAGATTTGATTTTTCTACTCCATCACCAGATTGCAAATTTATGAGGAAAAATCTTTAAGAGACTGCAAATTTGATAAATAAATTTATAAAATTATATTGACATTTTATATTTTTTTTTACGAACGAAATTATTTAAGATGAAAAATCGATTATTTATTGGTGAATTTTATTAGGTTGGAAACTATGAAACGGGCGCTTTTTGTTTAGTTTGTGTTCAGCTGCACGCCCGTTTCATAGTTTTCAACCTAATAGTATGCTTTAATCAACGATATTATTTTGACACATTTGTTTAAACAAATACTGTATAAAAAAGCGATTATTGTATTTTATAATTTATAAATGTATATTTCTTTAAAACAATATACATGTTTTAGAAGTACAATTTTCATTTATTTCTAATAATTTATATTTTTTAAATATAAATTATCCCCAATAAAAATATTAATTTTTTGTTTTTATTTTAATTAAATATAAAATTTGAGCAAGGTGCTCCACAAATATCAGGCAAAGTAAATTTTGTCAATGTACGATGATATAATGCAAGTTATCAAATGTTAAGAAAATAATACAAAATCACTTTCAAACAAAAAATTGGTTTAATATTGGTTTTAATTTTATAGATGATTTATCAATGAACTATTTTTTTATAACTACTTTTTTAAATTAGAACCTATGTTGAATTATCTTTAACTAATATATATAAATAAATTTATCTTTTAAATCATTAACGTATTATAACGCAAAAAAAAAAAAATCACCGATTAAAATTTATTATAAGATGCATATAAATAAGAAATTAAAATAAAAAACTTATAAGCTTAATTAATTACTACTTTATATGTGTATCTCATTCTTTAATATTATTATTTGTATAAAAATAATTTTTTCAATTGTTGCTTATAATAAATATAAATTATTTCAAATCAATTGTTAAAAGACAATATTTATTTTTCAATAAAAATTATCTGAAAATAAATTTTTAAAACAGGAAATATATCGACGATACCGAATACAATGAATACTCAAATAACGAAACCTGCGGTCAAAGTTGTTCCAGCAGCTTCAAGAAGTGTAGTAAAAGGATTCGATTTAACAGCAACGGAAAATTCCGAATATCTCACAACTTCTCGATCTCAAAGTCCTTGTTCTGGCAGAAATTCTCCTAATCCACTATCCAAAGAAGATACGAATCGTAAAGAGAAAAAACAAACTACGGTTGCAAATCTGGTTAGTAAATTGACAATAAAATTAATATATAATGCAACCGTATAATATTTTTAATCGTTAATAAACGCACAGGGAAAATCAAGTTTATCAAGAAGTCAGTCACCTGCCCGGTCGGAGGAACTCGAGATGCGCGTAAAAATAGTAGAAGAGAAAAAGGACGCGTTAGCTATCTACAAGAGCAAACGAGCTGGCTGCAAAGAACAATTACATCTTATAGTCGTTGGTCATGTGGATGCTGGTAAAAGTACACTGTTAGGTAGGTTGCTGTGCGATTTGGGACAGGTGCCCTCAAAACTCATCCACAAGTATCAGCAGGAGAGTAAAAAGATAGGCAAACAATCGTTCGCTTACGCATGGGTGCTCGATGAAACCGGTGAGGAAAGGTAAAAGTCGTTCGATTTTAATCGAATCGCATAATTAACATTATTAAGTTAATAATATTTTCAGCGAATACATTATTAATTAAAGTTAATTATACATATATTAATTTTTTATAATAATTAACTTAATATTAACTTAAATAATTACAATTAATAAAATAAGTACTAGTATAATATTGAAAACAAAAAATTTCATTGATTTAGGGAACGAGGAATTACAATGGATATTGGTCACTCGAAATTTCAAACGAACACAAAATCCATCACATTACTCGACGCTCCTGGTCACAAAGACTTTATACCGAACATGATAATGGGTGCAACACAAGCGGACGTTGCTTTATTGGTAATCGACGCAACAAGAGGAGAATTCGAGACTGGTTTTGATAGCGGAGGTCAAACAAGAGAGCATACATTATTGTTACGCTCCCTTGGTAAGAATTCAGCAAGATTTTTTTATTTTTAATGTAATTATTAATGCGCATGATTCGTAAGAAGTATAAATTTTTATGCTTTATAAAAAAACACTATAAATTTTTTAATAAAAATTAAAATAAAGATACGATTTATTTAGACGATCGATCAAAAAGCTCAAAATAAAAACTAAAATAATTTTTTCAGGAGTTTCTCAAATTGCTCTAGTAGTAAATAAATTGGACACAGTAGATTGGTCGAAAGATAGGTTTAATGAAATCGTTGACAAAATAAGCGTTTTCTTAAAGCAAGCAGGATTCAGAGACGCGATAACTTATGTACCGTGTAGTGGTCTTTCTGGAGAAAATATTGTTACAAAGCCTAAAGCAGAAGGACTTTCCAGCTGGTAAAAAATTTAATCAACGAAATTTTATTTGATTTTATAATTTAACTAGTATCGATTTTTTTTAACTGTATGAATTTATCGAAAAAAAAAACTTTTAGGTATACTGGTCCTACGCTTGTAGAAGTTATCGATAATTTCAAATGTCCGGAACGTCCGGTAGATAAACCTTTCCGATTTTCAGTGAACGATATATTCAAAAATACTGGATCTGGTTTTAGTGTATATGGGCATATGGAAACTGGTATGATCTCTGTTGGTGATAAAGTTCTTGTCCTTCCGCGTAATGAGTCAGCTGTAGTCAAAGGTTTTTATCTAGAGCATAAATTATGTTAATGTTTAAAAAATGTGTAAATGTGTACATTATTATTTAACAAATTTTTAATCTCAACAGGAATGCAAATAGACGAGAACAATGTAACACATGCGTTTGCAGGCGACCAAGTTTCTCTTGTTCTTTCAGGCATCGATCAACAAAATCTTGCAATAGGAGATATCGTGTGTAGTCCACATAATCCGGTGCCCGTTACAAACTGCTTCCAAGCGCATGTTGTAATATTTAACATTAAAACACCGTTGACTAATGGTATGCCAGTGGTGCTTCATCAACAGTCACTCGTCGAACCCGCGACTATTAGTAAACTCGTAGCACAAATAAACCGAAGTACTGGCGGTGTCATGAAAAAGAAACCCCGATGCTTACTCAAAAATTCGAGTGCGATTATTAAAATCACGACGCAGAAACCGATTTGTGTCGAGCTGCACAAGGATGTAAAACAATTAGGTAGGGTCATGTTAAGAATTGAAGGAACAACTATTGCTGCTGGACTTGTAACCAAAATTGAATAAAGGGTTATATTTATTTATTTATTTTTTTTTTATTATGACATTAATGTAATTATTTCATGCCTATTATTCTATTTTCAAGTTAAAGTTTTTTATTTTAGAATTTTATTCATTTCAAATAAACATTTATTATTGGCTTGTTTCCAAAATATAAAATACTCTTATTTAATCAATATGTATTTAGTTAAACTTAATGTATAAGTAGTACGTTTTTGAATTGCAATTGATAAAACATTGATAACAAAATAATAATAAAGTAAATAATTTAATAACATTTTGAAATCAAATTTTATAAAGAATTTTTATTCAATTTCTCGCTATGATACACTTTATTGTGTCAATTTTTTTAAGATTGTGCCTCAAATTTTTATTATTCGTTTAAAAAATCGTATATTTTATATTTTATTGAAGAATTTTTAAAATCACGAAATTATGTTTTATAAGCAAATAGGGCATGAAAGGATTTAGAATTTGCTGAATACTAATTTACGTTTTTGTATAGAAGTGGTACATTTTATTAAATTTAAATTTTTTACGCAATTTCTTTAGGAATTATTTTTTTTTGAAATTATTTAATTCATTAAAGAATGAGTCTCGAAACAATTTATATAAAATATGTAAAATATATATCAGGTTTTACCAGTGTTAAATAAAGTTGTGCGTTAAAATAGTAATGTTGATTCTCGTATAAAAATTAAATCAATACATTACAATTATTTAAAACATTTATCACATTTGACAACTTCGACAACCAAAATTCATATTTGGTGCATCACCTCTGAAAGTTCGAAGAGTACCTATTCTAGGACCACTTGATCGACCTGAACTGAAATGAAAAAAGTTAAAATAAATATTTTAAAATGTAATAATAAAAATTAAAATAATATTAAATATTTATCAATAATAGTTTTTTTTACAAAATGTATAAATTATATTAAATATTATAGTTTTGAACTTCTTTATATTAATCTTATAAAAATAACAAAAAAATTAAAAATTAAATTATGAATAAAATAATTTTAATTACAAAGCTATAAAACTTACTTTGTAAGTCGATTTCTTCTCATACGATAGCTTCTGCCAGGATTGAACAATGAATCAAAGCTGAAATTACGAGATTAATAATTTGAATGTCATTTAAGGGGTTACCCCCAGTTGTAGCTCAACAAAAAAGGCCTTTTTCATGAATTTTTTTAAAGAAAACTACAAAACTTTTTTAAACGATTATTATATCATCTTAAAGAATACATCTTAAAGAACTTTCAGTAATTTTTTTATTGCAAAATATTACATTCTTAAGTGGCAAATGGCCGCCAATGAAATAGTGTTTTTATTTATACGGTTTGCGGTGACCAACATTGCGGCGAAGTGGATCATTTGAAACAAAAAATGTGGATAGATTTAGTTAAATATAAGTATAAACTAGTCTTTAATCGAAGAATTTAAAAAAATATTCATTTTTCACAAAATGGCGGACAGTCAAATTTAATGGTTCGATTTTGACGAAAAAATCGAACGATTAAAGACTACATTTTTATGTATTAAATAAGCCTGCAAAATTTCAAGAAGATCGGTTTATTAGTGTTTGAGTAATCTTGGTCACCGACTTCAGAAATGCCATTTCGAGAAAAACGCGTTTAAAGTTTTAATTGCCGGTTGTTTACACAACGGATTCTTCTCTTTCAACGCTCATATCTCAGTCAATTTTGTTCGGATCGACTTGAAATTTCCAGGTCATATTCTCAGATACTTATACTTCAAAAAAATGCAATTAACAAAAAATCGATTTTTTCAAAGTCGCAAGTGGGGGTAACCCGTTAACTTTCATTATTATGATTTTTTTTCACTAATAAAAAATATCAAGCATTTTAGAGATCCATATTATAATGTAAAAAAATTATATTTAGGAAAAGTTAACTTTGAAATTAAAATGCTTACAAATAATAGATTGCATCAACAAATGTTCCAACAAGTCTAAGAATATTCCGGAACGGTTTGATAAAAGCAGACTCAGAGTTTGACATTTTGTTTTAATCCTTAAAAAATTCGTAATGTAAGAAATAGTTTTGCATCAAAATATTTTACAATTTCTTTTGAATGATAAGCGACGAGAAATAATATATAATTCTTGACAAATGATATAAAACCACGCACTTCTTTGATAAGCTTTTCGATCACTGTAACAAGCAGTTGACATATGAAACATTGACAATTCACAAACCATAAATATTAGTAGAAAATATTTTTCTACACGTTTCTTAAATTGGTAACGCTTGTTTCAATTTCATGTGAATGTGCGGGAAATTTAAAGTTTGTTATGAAATTAAATGAATAATATTCCCGTTTTTAAATCAAAAACTATAGATATATGCGTTTTAATTACTACACATAGTTATCAAATTAATAAAAAAATTTTTAATTAATTATCTTATTAATATCATTTTATAATATACGCAAAATTCTTTAAGGTTAGGTAAACGTCGTAGCTTATATTCTTCCAAGTGCAAAAAATTGTTCATAAAGTTAAACAAACATTTCAAAGTATCTTAAAGAATGATTCGAGCATGTTCAAAAAAGGTGTCTTTTAAGCTCTGTGAAAATTTAAAGTAATCATCCTGTTTTTCAAGCTGTATGAATGTTAGCCAATATTTAATAAAATTTTTTAAAGATACAAAAATATATATTTTATTTCCAGTCCTAAACTATCAAAATTACAATTAAGCACAATGTCAAATCCACTTGTTGCAGTTTGTCAGATGACTTCTACATCTGATAAAGATAAAAACTTTGATGCAGTTAGAAATTTAGTAGTAGAAGCAAAACAAAGAAATGCTTGTGTATGAAATATAAATTATTTTTTATAACTTTGAACATTTATTAGTGTTTTCATTACAAATAATTTTCACAGATTGCTTTTTTACCCGAAGCGTGTGATTATTTAGCTGACAATAAAGCTGATGCTGTAGCAATGGCTGAATCTTTGGATGGTTGTACGATACAGCGCTATAAAGAACTGGCTTTAAAAGAAAATATGTGGCTTTCTCTTGGTGGAGTTCATGAAGCTGTATGTATTTAAAGTAATGTCTATTAAACTTTTGCAGAATTTCATTAATGCATATTGAATTAATTAAATTATATTTACTTGCATTTAGTTACCAAATAGTGGAAAAACTCAAAATTCTCATGTTATTATAAATAACAAGGGAGAAATTGTATCAACATATAGGAAAATTCATTTATTTGATATGGAAAATAAAGAAACGGGTGTTAGATTAATGGAGTCTGACTA
This sequence comes from Chalcis sispes, assembly GCA_949987625.1. Lineage (NCBI taxonomy): Eukaryota > Metazoa > Arthropoda > Insecta > Hymenoptera > Chalcididae > Chalcis > Chalcis sispes. Next base: position 22,161,670 of record OX465095.1, on the reverse strand, counting down.
CGTCCAAAAAGGTAATGAAATTGTTACCCCAGTGTCATCACCAGTTGGAAAAATAGGATTGAGTATAGTAAGCCACTCTTACTTGTTTAAATGAAGTAAAAAAATTGATCTTATATTAAAGTGGATTAATTTTTCAGTGCTATGATATGCGTTTTCCAGAATTGTCATTTTGTCTTCGTAATATGGGAGCACAAATTTTAACATTTCCTTCGGCATTTACATACCAAACAGGAGCAGCACATTGGGAAGTTTTATTAAGAGCTAGAGCTATTGAAACTCAGTGTTATGTTATTGCTGCTGCACAAGTAGGAACTCATAATAAGAAAAGAGTTAGCTGGGGTCATGCCATGGTAAATAAAATTTATGTAAAAATTCGTTACATGTTAAAAGGTTATTTAACACTATAATATAAATAAAAACATTATTTTTAATAAAAAATTATTATCTATTGTTTAACAATAATGTTTTTATAGTATTTATACTGATTTTATTTTTATAAAATATTAAATGAAAATTTATTAATAAACAATTATGAAATATAAAAGTTTAAAAATAAATTGTTGTATTTTACACATGTAGATAATTGATCCATGGGGAACAGTTATTGCTCAATGCATGGAAAAGCAAGGAATTGCTGTAGCTGAAATTGATTTAAACATTATAAATAAAGTTAGAAGAAATATGCCAAATGAACTGCATAGGCGAACTGATTTATATCCAGCTATGCTTCCTCTTAAGTCTTAAATTTTGTTAATGTATACGTGTAATTTTATTTCTAAAATTATTTATAGTATATTTACTTTAAGATTTAGAAAAATGTTGTTCTTAAAACTGAGATTTTATGTGAATATTTTTGTAAAATAAATTTATTAATAAAAGTGGTTGTATATATTTGTAATTTTTTTCTTTGCAAACATAAATACTTTCATTATTATATTGTTTTATTTTCAACTTCGATAAATCATTGAATTGTAATTTATAAGCTCCATTGTTCACTAACTTAATTTACTTTGACAGTACATGCTGTCTGCGCCGTCGCACTTGTTTTTTAAGCCAAGTAATTCTGCGTCAACTCCATTCAATGCCCAATTATGTTCACAGATTTCTAATGCTTCCCATTCAGATTTAAATGCTGCTTTTGGATCAGGAGGCATTGACATAGCAGCTCCTGATACCTGATCTTGTAGAAGTCTTGATGTATCGGCTGCATTATTTTCTCCTAGGACTAGAGTATAAATTGATCTAAGACCAAAAACATTTAAGAAATACCAAGATGCTGATGAAACCCATGCAGCATCTAGAGTTGCAAGTTCTACACCTCGTTGTAACATTGGTTTGAAACGCAATGTTAAAGGAAACGGTACCTTTGCTGTAAATTTAGTTTTAATTTATAAATACATTATTTATACTATTAAGTATTCCATAATTTAAATAAAATATTACTCGTAACAAAGCCTGAGAACATCCAATTTATCCAACCTCCAATAAGAACCATAGGTATTACATTTGTAACATTTCCTTTCAACATATCAGTCATCATACTAGGATCTGTCATTGGATTTTGTGAAACTGGTGCTCGTCTTTGTGTTTTGAAGTATCCAGTTTCTTCATTATTAAAAAAGTGTCGCCTTGCAAGGAATGCAGTTTTTGGAATGTATTGACCATTTTCTCTGAGTAATCTTGAGCGTATCATTACTTGACTGAAACATGACATAATATAAGCAAATTTGTTTGTGGAAAAGCTATTTAAACAACATAGCACAAGAATAAAAATATGAAAATGTTTGTTTATGTAACCTTAGCTAGTCAATGCAATCATACATTTTAAATTATTGATAATAAAAACTATCAAAATTCAAATAATTATTAAGTGAATTTATATTAAATAATGTTTTCACCTATCTTGTACTTGATGTAGTTCAACCTTTTTTTGAGAAGAAAGTAAAATTGAGACATAATGCCGAATAATTCCAACCAAAAAGGTTATAACAACAATGGGTAAGAATACCCAACCTCGTATATTAGGATCTAACAATAATTCAGCCATGACGGCAGCTATAAAATTGTCTTAAAATATTACGAAAACGGGAAAAAATATTTTTGGAGCAAATTATTTCATTTTTCCTGTTAAACCATAGACTAAAACAGATAGACTAGACGTATTCAACGTGGACGAAGGCGCGCGCAACATTAAATAAAGAGAGAGACATCAATATAATGAGAAGTTTCTTCTCTTTTTCTATCGACCAAAAAAAATAAAAAATGGCGATGCTCGATAAAATAGTATTTACTTTATTTATTGTTAAATTAATTTTATTTATAGATAAGACATAGAGAAAAAAATAGACCACATTATTGAAAGTATTATTTTTCACTAGTAATACAAAAAATTTGTATTTATATTCTATTAATGACTGAAATTTAAAATAAATGTTGTAATTTTAATATTATATAAATAATAATATTTTAGTTACAGATGAAAATTCTACTCTTTTTATATGAACAATTATAAAATATATTTACAAAATTTTTTTTAGTGTTGAAAAAAAAAATATATTTAAATTATTCATTTTTTCATTGATTGATACATTTTTTAAGAAAGTTTAATCTTATAAAAATATTTGATCAAATATTACTATAAATATTTCTCATATTTGTTAAAAAAACTTTCTTATTTTGAAAATTGTTAGTTATATTACCTAAAATTATTAAATTATAAAAAAATGTATTACGTATGTACTTACTGTGAATATTTCAAATGATTAAAGCAAGGAAAATAAAAAATAAATTGTGTTTAAAAACATGAACAATTAAAAATTTTATTTTATTTTTTAAAAAATTTTATAATTAATCCGAACAAAATAAATAATTTTTTATGTTCTTCAAGGAAAATATTACTGGTATCATAATAGGTAAGAAAAGTGGAATGTACACCGCATACCTGCAAGAAGAAAAATATTTAATTTAACAAAACTATTTTCAAAGACAAAACTTAAAAAGTATTTAAACAGCATTAAAAAAATTAATGTTCTTAATTTATTACTATAATATAATTTTTTTAAACATCTTCGTTATTATAATTTTATAATTAATAATTTATTATTGATTAGTTGCTATTATTTATAATAACTTCTCACTTTTGATCATCCGGAAAGTAGAGTAATGCAAGTAAAGATGGATCGCTGAACGCAGCTTCGGCCATGACGAAGGCCTCTTTGCTAGCAAGAAATCCATCTTTAAGGTTGCCCACGTCCAGTAACTGGGTCGATTGTTGGATAAGTTGAAGAGCTCTATTTATTCGGTTTCCCACCGTCTCCGTGATGACGATGTTGCTGATTTCATGTAGCAAACGAGCAAGCGATTGCAAGGTCAACTTAGCCGACGTTAGTTGCTCGACCGCCTTTATGCGAAGTAGATCGTCTAATTCCCAATCGCGTGGTTTCAAACCTGACAGCGCTGCTATTGATGCTCCTTCTATCTTTTTCTACGGTTAAAAAATCTGCATTATCATAGTATATTTATTCATTTAACAAATTTTCATTTGATAAATTTTTAACTTGATAAATCCAGACTATTATTAGCAACTTTATTACAGCTTTGTCGCGGCATTATTCATCCTTGGATTACTTAAATACATAAGATTCAAACGCTCTTGAATAAAAAACTTACCTTATCCGTGATACCCAATAAAAGTCTTAATTGTGCTAAAAATACTCCAATAGTTTCATTTTCCGGAAGCGTAAAAGTTTCGTTGTCCGTAGCATTTTCACAGTATCCCTTAGGTGGATTTACCAATATTACACCGCCCCATCTGCAAAAAAAAAAACGTTTATGAATAAGTTATGCAATTTGTTAGATAAATCGACAGTGAATATAGAACAAGTACCGTGAATAATATAAAATAAAATTTACTCACCTTGGTGAGTGAAAAGCTTCAAAGTTAAATTCATAATAAAGACCCGGAGTGTACATATTTTCGGAACCTTTTTTTGTGTAAATGTGCAGAGGGGCTTTGCTGCAAGGAACAATGTAAGCAACTAAATTTATAGTCGGGTGCAAGCTCACATGAGACGCTGAAATAAAAACATTTGAAGCGTAATATTAGATTTATTGTTATATATATATATATATATATTTGTTTAAAAAAAAAAAACTTTTTTTTTTTTTTTTTTTTTTTTCATCAACCAATTAAATAACTAATTTTTATAGGTTTTGTTTTTGTTTTTAAATATAAAATAGTAAACGATAAAGCGAAAGTTAATAATAAATCTGGCACGCATTCAAATTCGAAATTCAAATTTACTTCATACATTTTATATAATAAACATGACAATTTGAAGCGAATTAAATATCCCAGCAGATTTTAAAAGTAAAATTTATGAGCTCGATTTTTTCTCTACGTATGTATGTATACATACATGCAATACTCCTATTTTAAATTTTACTGATATTATAAATTTATTACTTATTATTACTTCGTTGTCATAAATTTAAGAATAAAAAATTGTTTTTTTTCATAAAAAGGTAAGGCCTGTCGTATACACCGGACATATATACTACACTCACCGAGTTTTTTCTCCAACGACGTAATTACCTGCGGCAATTCATCTTCGAGAAATACAAAATGACTGCCCAATTTTTTACTCTCCGGTAATTGCTCCGTTTTTACACCCAACGGTACGAGATACAACCATTGTGATTTTACGGAGAAGTTGGCAACCAGCGACAATTCGTTGACGAACGGCTCGATGTAATCTTGGAGAGAGAAATTTTTAAAAAGTCAATTACGGTAATGTTAGAGTATAAGGAAGAATTTTATAAAAAAAAATTTTCTTTTTTTTTTTACAATACATTTCACACTAATTCTATAATGATTGATTTGTGGAATTTTTTTTTTTTTTTTTTTCGTAAATTAAATCCACATTGTTTTAATTTTACGTCATTTAAAAAATAAAATTTATACGTTATCAAAATATTAACTAGACGCTTTTGAACACGTTCTGCATATTGAAAAAAAAAAGTCATTTTGCATTTTAAATGTACCACAGACGATAAAGATAAAACTTTGAAACGAGTTTGGGCATTATGACACAATTGAACGAAACTACGCTGCAATTTTTAACAGTATTTTTAGTTTTTTTTTCGACGCTTCTTAAAGAAAAGCAATTGAATTTGAACTATTGATTTTACATTGAATTAATTTTAATAAGCAATAATAAAAATTTAACAACAGTTTACAAGAAACTATTGTGTAATTTGAACGTTCAAGATCATAAAAGTAAATGACAAAAAGTGCCCTAGAATAGAAAAATACCACGAGTAATTTTTTTTTTTTATCTTTCGTTTGTTATGTCTTTTTTTTTTTTTTTTTTTGCAATGAATAGTTATTAAAAGAATAATGTTGTGCATAAAAGCCTGCTCTTTTTAAGACATAAATTATTTGAAATATTTAGGTTAACGGTTATCAAGGTTTGAAATTGAATGGCACCGAGCACTTTTAATTCATTAATTTAAAAATAATCAATACCATCTAACTTTATCTATATTACTTTATAATTAAGTTTACATAAATAATTTTCTATCATACAATTAAACAAGTTTAAAAAATTAATCAACTCATTCATTAATTTCTGTTATTTATTTTATTTTGATGCACATTTATCTAAAAATAATAAATTACTTATATAAATTTAGATTGTTATACGAGTTGAAGAAAGGGTATTATTATTGCAAATATATGAGTCAATTTTTACTACGATAGATTCGTAATTGGAACAGTAATCGTGTTACTCACTCATTACTAGCGAGTGTAACTAGTAAATGCTACTTTATTAGGCATATTGTTGCAATTAGAACATTATATTTCACAACGCCGTAGTTACGATTTTTTTAAATTTATTAAATTTTTTTTTTTGTGAACCAATGCGTATCGAAACGTTAAGAAAAGAATCGAGGTAATGATCGAAGAAATTTTTTACGCTTTATTAGCGTTTTTATTTATTTATTTATTTATTTATTTTTTTCGTTATCTTAAAAGTTTATTTTACACTCGAGTTCGCATGGAAAATAACACTTAACGTTTTTTTCCTTTAATAGTTTTTTATTTTTTTGTTGACGCAATTTAACTTCATCAAAAGAAAAATCAGTACAGTTATTAACGGTGATATATAATCTTTTTATTATTTAGGAGAATAAACGATCTAATTCTGAACGATTTGATTACTTGGTAAAGAAGCTTTAAACTATACCTAATCGTAAACTGTTTTTTTTTTTTTTTTTTTTTTTTCTAATTTTAACTTTTAAAACTCAACGTTTTTTTAATGCTAAATCTTATCTCAAAAATTAAAGCAGCGCGTGCTTAATAACAAAAAGAGAAAAAATAATAAAAAAAAAAAAAAAAAAAAAAAAAAGCTTTTCAATCATAACGACCTCACATACGCTTTGAACGTTCGCAATTAAATGACAAACCGTGTCGATGTCGATAATGCATACGTAACACGAAAATGTAGTATAATACGTATACATGTGTACGTACCCCGAGCAACACGAGTAAATCTTCGATCGACTCGCAATCGTTCGGGCTCAGGATTGACGAAAGTAAGGAGCACATCGTAATTGGGGCTAACGGGAAATCGTCGCCGATTCTCCACGTCGAGGCTGTACTTGGTCGGCTCGATGAGCGCCCGACGCGTCAACGTCAACGCCGCGTCACGGTAGATCCAATTCTGCAACACTTGAGCCAGCTTCTCGCCGTCTGCAGAGAAACAAATTAATTTCGATGTATATGTATACCTTGAGATTGCTCTCTCTCTCTCTCTCTTTCTCTCTCTCTCTCTCTCTCTCTCTCTCTCTCTCTCTCTCTCTCTCTCTCTCTCTCCTTTTCTCTCTCTCTTCTCTCTCTTTCAATTTTATTTTCGTTCGGAACGATCGTTTCGAGAATTACCAAAGAATTGTTAAACAAGTAACTTAAATATTTTAAGATCCTACACGTATATACGCGAAATTAAACTCGTTGAGTGGAAAGCTCATGCTGTAACAAACTGGATTCTGTCGGATATGTTTTTTTCTTACTTATATATATATATATATAGTGCTCACTTTGCGCACACTTTTTTTTTTTTTTTTTTTTTTTTTTTTTTTTTTTTTTTTTTTTTTTTTTTTTTGAGAAAGCGATGTGTTTTAAAATCGGTCAGTTTATGGAACGATGGAAATTTAAAAACTTTTTATGTATATATGTAGATTTAAGTAATTATAAGAAAATTCGAATACTTCAACGGAATAAAATAAAGAAAACGAAATTAATGAGTATTATCGAAAAAAAACGATCAATTAATTTAATTAGGGTATTAAAGAAGATCGCATTTCATTTCCGTAATTTGAATGAAAAAAGGATTAATTTTAATAGCTATGAAAAAAATTAAAAATCGAAAGTTAAAAATGTTAATTAAATTTCTTATACTGTAATTTATTATTTCCAATCGCGTAATTATTCACAAAACAATAAATTAACACATTTAATTATGAGTTACGGGTCAATAAAAAGGAGGAAAATCAAGTTTTACAAACGATCGAAAAACTTACAAAACTAGACATTAACCGTAGTATAAAACCACGATAATTTTTTTTTTTTTTTTTTTTTCTTTGTTGTTTTTGTAACTAAAATAACCTTTAAAGTTAATATTAATGTATATCAAATGAAAAATACTAATAATATATATATATACACAGATTAACTTTTATCAACTTTTTCAAGTCAATGCAAAAAAATGTTGAACTTTAATATTTTTTTTTTAAATTAAAATATTTTCGGTAAAAGGCTTAAAATTAAAAAATTTTTAAATATCAAACAATGCCAATTTATATCGCGTTAAAGTGAAACAATTTTATACGCATGTAATAAATACATTATAAAAATGGTACTCCATATCTCTACACAGAGAAAAATTTTTAAGAATAATTGTTAAAAAATTTAAAAAAAATTACTACATTAGTTTAGTAACCCTAGGACAGTCTCGACCTCTTGCAAAAATTATTATGTAGTATAGTAAATTTTAAATACAACAATTATTACTTAAATTCGTATCAAATATTGCCAAATATATATAATAATTTTTGCTAACTAAGCATAGTAATTTTTTTTAAGGAACTATATGAGGTGTGGCAGAAAAGTAATGAAACTGATTTTTTATTTACCAAAGTTTTTATTTTTTTCAAACATCAACGTTATCCCCTTCAAAGTAATTCCCTTGGGCAGCTACACACCGATGGAGACGTTGTTCCCACTTTTGGTAGCAGCGCTGGATGTCTCCAACCGATATGGTCTTCAGCATGTCCGTTACACTCTTTTGGATGTTTTCTATAGTCCCAAAATGACGTCCTCAAAGGGCATTTTTCAGTTTAGGAAAAAGGAAAAAGTCACAGGGACTGAGGTCAGGTGAATAGGGAGGCTGGGGAACCACCAGAAATGCCTTTTGAGGTCAAAAGTTCTGTGACAAAGAGAGCAGTGTGACATGGGGCGTTGTCATCGCTGTTCCATTTTGCGTGATGCACAACCAAAACATCACTTCACTAATAGCAGTCACAAAAATCACATAGTTAACAGAAGGAGTGCAAGTCTCATTACTTTTCTACCACACCTCGTAGTAATATTTCCTTAGCAAGTCTGGTAATTTTTACTCTAACTTTTTATAGAGAAAAATTTTACGGAAATTAAAATATTGCCCCCCCCCCCCCCCCCCTCCCCTCTCTCTCTCTCTCTCTCTGCTTTCCTCCATCTACCCTCTTTTTTCAAAGTTTCTGTTTTTTAATTGAAAAATTTTGGATCTTCTTGGTGCATTTTTCTTCATGGTAAAATTATTTTTGTATTTTTTCGCACGCTTTAATAGTAATTAATATTAAACTACGAGGTCTGGCTATTAAATAACGAGACTGGTTACGAAAAAGGGTTTTATTATAAAAATTATTCTACATTCGAATGCTCCCCTTCAATATACTCCCCTTCCCTCGCCGCACACCTTTCCATACGTTTTTTCCATTGATCGAAGCAGTGCTGGAAGTCTTCTTTGGTGAGGGCCTTTAGGAGCTCTGCCGTTTTTTGCTTTACCGCTTCCATCGACTCAAATCGGGTCCCTTTCAAAGCAGATTTTATCTTCGGAAACAAAAAAAAGTCGCATGGCGCCAAATCTGGCAAGTACGGCGCGTGTTCGAGCACTCGAGTGCGCTTACCGGCCAAATACTGCTTCACAGATAGCGCGTTATGGACAGGTGCGTTGTCCTGGTGCAAAATCCACGAGTTGTTCTTCCACAACTCGGGCCGTTTCTTACGAACTCGTTCTCGCAGTGTTGCCAAAACTGACTGCCAAAATAGTAAGTCTGGTTGACAGTCTGACCCTCTGGAACCCATTAAGTCATCACGATACCGTTAATGTCGAAAAAAACGATCAACATTGCCTTGAATTTGGTTGGTCATCTTCAGTGCTCACTCGGCCCTCACTGAAGCGCTTACACCACTCAAAAACACGCGCACGAGATAGAGAATTGTCCCCATAGGCCTCTTGCAACAATTTACAGCACTCAGTCGGAGTTTTCTTCAATTTAACGAGAAATTTGAGATTGATACGTTGCTCCTGTTTTTCGTCACACATGGTTTTCGGCACGAGAAAAAAACACGTTCGTTTGAAACCGCTACTGCACAAATACAATAATAGTGACGAGAACGTGTTTTGGTACGTGCATAGACAAGATATCTAGATACTCAACGCACTACTCGTTTTTTTCCCCACCCCTCTACGGCGCCCTCTAGGCGCGCAGTCTCGTTATTTAATAGCCAGACCTCGTATTTATTAAATTATTCTTACACGTATTCGACATATATGCCAGCCTAACCTTTTTAATATAAAATTTTTATTAATGTTTAAAAGTGTAACAGTATTTTATTACATAGTAGGATAAATGGCGCAAATAAAAATTAGTAATAAAAGCCAATAAGTAGCATAATATATGAGAGCATATAGATAATAGATAAATACATGACACCTGAGGTATACTCGCATTTAACAAGTAGACTACAATTACATAGATAATAATATGGATAAAGTACATGAGACGTTGATTTAAACATCAAATTTGGCGATATATATTCGTCATAAGAATAAAGAGCAAGAAAAATAGATTTTACACAAAAAAAAAAAAAACTTGCGTTTTATAACACCATAAACTAAAAAAACAGAAAGAAACCGAGTAATAATTTATTATCTATAGTTAAATTTTATTTCTCACAGCATATTTTCTGAGCACAGAGTTCTTCGTAATTTCAAATATTCGATAATAGTACGATGAGATACAGCTTTAATATAAATATATTAACGCACTTTGCTTATTTTTCTTATCCGAATTTCATCTATGAACGCTATCGATATCTGTTAACCACCAGTATTTATCATTTAGTAAATGGAAGTTATTACATCACGTTCAAGGACACTCATAGAGTATTTGGTTATGGATATACTGGTAGGTTCGTACGTTAATTTATTTAATTGATGTCGTGGCATGTGATTTATGATCGGTATATTTTCAATATTTTGCAGGTAAGTTTTTTTATCAAAGTACATAAAAGATTGTGGAAGTAGATAATTTGAGCGAGCTGTTTTTTTTTTTTTTCATAAGATAGAAAATTGATGTCACTATAAGATTTTATGTATTTATTATCAATGTTTAAGTTTGCATAGTAATTTCTCACGAGTTTTAGTATATAATTATCAATACGCGGTATATTTTCAGCATTACAAAGCTCTCTATTATTGATATAATGTTTATTATCTGTTTATTATTTTTTCCATACACGTGTAATGCTGCTCGTAAGCAAGATCGTTCGAACCTGCGCAGTTGTTCCATTTTTGAAGAATTTATAAAAATAACAAGCGATATTTAATTAGAAAAACAAATTAAATTTCTTTATTTATCAATTTTTAGATACATAATAAAATCTATCCGATTGCTTGGTTAAAAAACAACTGCGCGCATGCTCACAGAGGTCGCAATAATACATATGTATGAAATTTTTACCACACTGCCTGGCAAATGTTTTGTAGATTGTTTTGTAAATTATATAATAGTATGTTGCAAACATTTATAAAGATAATTTTTACTATACTTATAGTAATTTTTTTAAAAGTAAATTGAAAAATTCATTTGCTGTTTTGGATTATTTCCTAAAAATCTAAGAAAAAGCTTAAAAATGTCGAGCCTATCCCTCCATTCCAACTCGTACAGTATAGTAATTTTTTCTAGAAAATTATTCTCTGTGATATAATAAATCCCCGACTCGTTACGAATATATTTTATACAGCAATTACATAGATACTTGATACTCGTTCTACCTCAAGGAATGCAACTTGCGAAATTAATATATCCTCAACCGAATCTCGTAAAACGTCATACTAAAAATGATTAAAGCGTCGAAAAAATAAACTTTAAATTCGCGCGATGATAACTAGCTGCGGAAAGAAGAGAGAGAGTATAAAAAATACATATGGATTACTCACCAGTTTTGCTCGCAAAGTAAACGTGCCGTTCCGAGGTTACATGGACCAAACGATCCTCGGAAAGATTGAACGGAGCCTCGAGTACGAGGATGTCGCCGTGATCGAGGTCGAAATGTGCCGCGACATCGTCCAATTCCTCAATGGATTCGGCGCTCGCGATGCTCGTATTACCCGTAGCGAAATGCGACACCGTGAATCTGTAAATTTCTTCGAGAGCCGTTTCGACCTTTGGTTTACTTTATGCTAATTTTAAGGTATGTGTATATATGTATGCATGTAGAGGCAAGTCGCAAGGTGAATGTTAAGTTTGCGAAAGAAGGAAGTTAGGTTGATTATTTATATATATATATATATATATATATATATATATATATATATATATATATTTGTGCAAACGCGCGCGCGTGAATTTTAAGGGGCGATTGAAACCTTGACCTATATCGAGTTTGCGTCTTCAATTTTACGATAAGGTAATTTGTAACATTGATGAGGTGATAAATTTTTCACGTCAGGACGTAAGTATATATTTGAAAATTAAAATACGTTTAGAGTGCATCGATTTCCATTTTCATTTCGCTATCCTTATAAATGAACTTATTAATTCGTTCGGCTTTGTTAAAAAAAAAATAAATAAATAAATAAATAAAAAAGAAGAAGAAGAAAACGTTCGTAAGATTCGTTAAGTAGCTAAAATTAAGCGTTATTTTTTATAATTTATTTTTAATAGCCGTGCGATATCGATGAAATATCTACAAGTTTTATAAAATTTCATTTAACGAAGGATGGCTAAATTACAAAATCTAAATTTATCTATAGTTTACGATACAATTTACGTTTAATGGAGCGCGCAAGATACATTTCTTGTCTAAAAGCTAGCGCAAACCGTGTCCGCGCTTAAGCGCAACTTAACGAGTTTAAAAATTTTACCGTAATTACGATAAATTATACAATTGCCAAGAATGTAGTTTGTAAGTTTTATGTCACATCGGGCGTGTTAAAGGTATTACGTTAAAGTAAAAAAATTATCGAACAATTAATCGACGATCAGGCAATTATAATAAATTCGGATAGGTTTTAGATCTAAATTCATTATTTTTACGAGAATAAAACAATAATATAATAATGTATAATCGGAAAGATGTATTACATTTATTTTATGATAAATAGCTTACGAGAGGAAGAAAAAATAACGAAAAGAAACATGTAATCGATTCATTGGATTATTTTCAAGGTGGTTCAATTTTCAACTAATTTATTATACGTACAAACCATGATAATTCTATAATAATAAAAAGATATCACTTCCCGTCGTTTTTTTTTTTTTTTTTTTTTTTTTTTTTTTATTCGAGTTTTGTCGCGGAGCGTGGAAAAACTATTGAATCGTAACGACGATCTCAAGGATTTCGACCCGTAAGGAATTAAAATGTGTGTGTGTATATATATGTATAAAATCATGTATTCTTTTCAGCAACGTTTTTCTTCATTGTTTATTTCTCTAGCTATTCCTCGCAAAAAAGAAAAGAGAAAAATAAAGATTTAACGTATACTCGCCAGTGTTTTTGCTTTGATTTTTTTTTTTTTTTTTTTTTTTTTTCGATTCTTTTATTCTTTTATAAAAGCGCGCGTTATTCGCAAATCCTTTTGTTTATTTTCTCTTTCAATCCCTTGGTTTATTATTCCTCTCGTTTCCTTCTTTCCTTTAAGTTTGTTTTTAAATCGTGTGGTACGTAAACGATTTTTTTTTTTTTTTTTTTTTTTTGCTTTTTTTTTTCTCAACCTTTTGTAAGTTTAGCATGATAATTAATTTAAGCACGTGTCATACTCACCCGATCTACCGGCATCGGTCAAACGTTCGAGTAGCTCGAGTCCCAACGATTCGCTGCGATTCATGTCGAGGCAGCCGAGCAACAGCCGTGGATTTATCCTTAAATTCAGATCGTCGAGTTCGTCGATACCGGAGTAAGGTAACGAGACCCTCGGCACCGCCGTCGTCTCCCACCATAAGGGCAGACCTACTCCCAGCAGCAGTACCGCGAACGAGATGCTTGCGTACACGCGGCATTTTTCTGAGATTAGAGTGAATTATCATGTTGACATGTACATATATATTGTTAATGTTTATTGTTTACATAAAAAGTATTCATGAGAATTGTATGGTAAGAACGAGATATATTTTGATTGCCTACATGTAGGAATTTAAAAATTTGATTATAATCTAAACGTAGTATGGTATTATAAACATAGTATATATAATAGCTTTATCATACCTTGATTTAAATTGAAATATCTTTTCAATTCACTTTTAAGATACGATAATTACTCTCAATACAGAAAACATTTGCTTTTTTTTTATATATATATATATATATATGCAATCAAAATTTAAGTGTGTTTGATAAAAATGCAATTATTTTTATCTGATTTTTTTTTTTTTTTTTTATATATACTCTTATTGTTTCTATTGTTTGATCGATCAATTAATCGATAACATATGTGACAATTAATTTTGATTTAATGATTAATGAATTGACGAAAAGTAAAGTTCTATAATCGATGTAATGACCTTCGATCATTTATTACTATTTTTTTTTTTTTTTTTCTTTTCAGTTATTACGAGATTAAACGATTTTATCGGTAATTAGATAAATCATTTTTCATACGATATTTCAGAAGCATTATGTAGTCTTAAAAAATTTCAATGAACTTTGGCACGTTTTTTCTCGTCAATAAAAATTATTATCTTATCTAATTAATGTTTTTAAACATAATTAATGTATATATCAAAACCTTATTAATTTTAATACCCGATATACTGATTAACTACTTGATTAACATCAAATTATTTAAAATTAATCGAATTGAATAATATTATATTAATTTTCTATGTATGTACATTTATCGAAATAACAAATAAAGATAAATCAATATTGAAAATCGATAAACAGGTAAAAGAGGCAATATTCCAAACGTAAGCATTCAAATCGTTATCATTGGCAATTAGTTGCTCAAGCATAGATTTGTTAACTAACTAATTTACGTTAATATATGTCTGATAATTTTATAACAATCATATAATAAATGATCATGACTGGCAGTACATAAAAAAGTTTGTTTTAGCAGCGATTTTAAAAATAAAAATAGGTGTTAATTTGAAGAATAACATTATTTAAAATTACTCTACAGTAATTATTTTAATGCTATAAATTGAAACTTTTCATTAACAATTTTCCTCCTTGAATAAATTTCCAAAAATTAAGGTTTTCTTTTTTTAGAAAGTTGTAAAACTAACAGAACGATAAAAAAAAAAAAAAAAAAAACAAAGAAACATCAAGAAACATTAATTTCAAACGAATATAATATTATATCTTGAAAGTTTTTTTTACCTTCTTTAAAAATTTTTTTTTTTTTTTTTTTTCTTTTTTTTAAGATGAAATGAGAAAAATAAACGTTTAACTGTGCCTCACAAATTAATATATATTTAACACAGCAAGAATGTATGTTATAATCTTAAAAATAACATTATCAATAGTAATTAAATAGAAATATCCAATCGAAACAAAATATAATAAAAAAAAAAAGAAGCTATCGATAATGAAAAGATTCTTTTTCTAAATTTTCCCAATTGCAATGCAAACAAATTTGCATAGGGGAAGCTCAGGCAAAAGGGATTTTTACTATATTTGGCATATTATATACACTACCGAAAATTCTCCCAAGGCACAGATGGTTTTTTTTTATGTTTTCGCTGAAAATTATTTTTAAAGCTTTTCTTAAGATTTAAGCAAAGCATAAAGAAGTGATCCTAGTTTTTAATTATATTATCAAATTTTTTCTAAAACACATAGAGTGCTGTTTGCACATATCTTGGCACAATATTTTTTATTTATTTTTCCTTAGCGTGTCCGCTTCGCCCGTTCTTCCCCTAGAAGAGTATTGAAGTCTTTTAGAATAATAAATAAGCAATATAAAGATGTAATATTAAATTGAAATATATTTGAATAGATAATAATCAATGAAAACTACCTTATCCTTATTAATACGAACCTTTTAATCGAAGGAATTATCTTATCTTAAAAATATACTAGAAATATAATACTCAATTTAATATCACGCATATGTATATTAACGGATAAATCGAAGTTTTGCGATTTGTGAAAAAAAAAAATAATAATAATAATAAATAAATAAATAAATAAATAAATAAATAAATGTAAAAAGAAAAATAATTTATTGGTCGGTGAACTGCGAACGACATTTAACCGGTATAATTGATTTTATTGGTGCTTATATCATGGCAAATAATTTTAAATTAGACTTTATAATCCTGCAATTATTACTTTTTATCCGTATATGTAGCTAATAAAATAATCGATTAAATTTTGACGAAGACAAGTCAAATCGATTGTTTTAATTTTATAGATAAAAAGTTAAGTATATAAAACTTACGTTAAACATTCCAAGCGCGTGAAAAAAAAAAAATAAAAAAAAATTCATCAAACAAAATAAAAAAGTAACGATAATATAATAACTGCCGGATTACGCGACGTTCGGACGATTGACTTTTCAGGCGCAAAATCCAGCGAGAGAGTAGCAACGAGAGAGTATAGCAGCGAGCGCGGCAACGAGCGTAAAATTTAAAAAAAAAAATAAAGCATATCGCGCTCCGTAATCGATAAAATTTTTCGTATACTCACACAAACGCGTACGGACGGGACATGAACAAGGAAAAGAAAAAAAGCGCGGCTATACGTCACGAAGTAATCGAACGATCGACGATGCCGAGATCGATTAAATCCCGCGTCGACGTTTACGCAATCGAAACGCGTGGAACATCGTTGTTTCTCCTGAGAAATAAAAACTTATGTATGAGTCGTTCGTTGCCATTTTAATTCGGTATTAAAATAACGCGAATTTTTGTACGAAAATATACATCCTTGCTTGCGCTATCGTTTGTCCTTTGACGCATTACAACGTTTGCATATTTAAAAAAAAACGTGCGAGTTAGCGAGTTTTATAAAACGAATTTTTTTTTTTTTTTTTTTTTTTGTAATACAAGATTCGCGCACTGGCGGTATTTCACTTAGGTCGATTTTCTTCTCCCCCCCCCCTCTCTCTCTCTCTATCTCTCGCTCTCTTTCTTTCTTACTCCATTAATGAACGCGATGACGCGCAAGTGTATTAAAAAACTCGACGAAAATTTTTAAAAGGTTACACCGACGATCGCTGATGTTGACTCGTTCGAATGTTAAATTTTATCTTTTAAATATTTTAAATTTCGATACGCGACGACCGATTGTTCGCTTAGAGAGATCTATATGTTGATTACTTATAAGATTATAGAAATAACGATCGATCGATATTTTTTAAAGATGTCGAGGAAAAAAAATAAGAAGAATTTGTAACATACGATGAGATATCGTACAATCTTCTTTGAAAATCTCTTAACATCGTTACGGATTATAAAAGAAAATATGTATACAACGGTATAACCATTGCTCGCACCCAAAGGTTATTGTCTGCCTATGCAAAATGATTCGTAAGTGAAAGTATCCTCGATAAAAAAAAAAAAAATGCAACAAACAATGTGACACACGCGTATGTTTCTATTATGTGTTAAACACAAATGAAAAGTCAAACGCGTAATAGCGATCGGTGTTCCTCTTTGCATATTATTAATACCTCGCCTGATAAATTCGTCTAATGGAGTGTACGATTCGAAAGTGCGACAAAGATGTTTTGTGCTTAATTATACATAAAATAATGGTGCGACTAAAGTAACTCGTTGAAATTATCGAACCCCGAACGTTTTTTTATGTTAGGTATTTTTACATTTGCAGATAGTGTAATAAGTTTGTTTATTATTTAAATGTATTTTTAAAATTTATACAATGTTTATTTATCATCGAATTCGCTTTTAAATCAATGGTTAAACTCTTAGCCTGTTGTTAGCCTATTATACGTTTTATTCGCTTTAAAACCAAAAATTTACTAAAATTTATAAATTTTAAGGATCGCTATAAGAACGATGAACATTTGTACAATTTATAAACTGTAATAAAAAAGTAAACGCTTATTCAAATTTATTTTTTCTACTCAAATCGATTGCAACAATTCAGTACAATCGACGCTAAACCATAAACGCAAAACATACGACTACTTTAATCGATCGGCGAAACCTCATGATTATAACAATCGTGGATGATGACGCGTCGCTTTGAAAATCCGCGCGCAGTCGATCCACTTACATGTACATATATACCTATACGAGCTTAGAAAAAAAATTATTAACCATCGTTTTAAACAAACAATAAGCAAACGCAACAGTCGAGGCAAATTTTTATTGTCCCGCGCATATACGCGTACTAAAAGTGATAAAAAAAAAAAATAAATAAATAAATAAATAAATAAATAAATAAATAAATAAAAAGAAAATAAACTCATCGTAGATTCAATAGATCGTTTATGCTCTCATACGAAGTTCTCGCGAAATCGGGAATCAAACAATTACGCGTTCTCTTTGATCTTCTTTATTTCTTTTTTACGCGTTATATTTTTTGATAACAAAACAATCGTTCGAGAAATAAAAAGATAGATAGATAGATAGATAGATAGATAGATAGATAGATAGATAGATAGATAGATGGATGGATAGATAGATAGATAGATAGATAGATAGATAGATAGATAGATAGATAGATAGATAGATAGATAGATAGATAGATAAATAGATAGATAGAAAGATAAATAATATTTATTAGGCCACGGAGTATAATCACAACTGGCACACAAGTACAAAAGAATTACAAATCAAGTACAATACATAAGATAAAATATAAAATAAAATATAATCGCATATACATATAAATAATTAACTTATAACTAAGACTACAAACTATACATATAGATATAATAAAAAGAATATGAGTAACAAAATAATCATATAATAAACGAATAAATTAATTTAATAAGCACATTAAATAAAGAAAAGAAAAGAGAGAGGGAGAGAGATCAGTAGGTTACCGTTATTTTTGCTATTTTTCCATTTCTACCAATCCGTTATTTTAATTTATTCAATCGTCTGATAATCA
This sequence comes from Chalcis sispes, assembly GCA_949987625.1. Classification (NCBI taxonomy): domain Eukaryota; kingdom Metazoa; phylum Arthropoda; class Insecta; order Hymenoptera; family Chalcididae; genus Chalcis; species Chalcis sispes. Next base: position 22,143,039 of record OX465095.1, on the reverse strand, counting down.
AAATTTTATTTTATTTTGCATTTGTTTTATTCGTTCGCTGAAAAAATTCGATCCGATCATTTTTTTACCCTCGTCATACGTTCGTACAATATTGATAATTATTAATGAAATTTAACGTCGTCGTTGTATTTTACATACTCGGCCGTATAAATAAAACAATCGTATTAAATGGTAAATCGAAGCATTGCGACACTTTATGCGAATTGCGCATAATTGAATCGCTTAGGTCAATTGCATCAGCTAACTAATGTAAACGAAACAAACAAACATTGAATAATACCCATTACGTGTACATCAAGACATAATATATTAAACGAGAAATAAATTCCGCGAGGAGGTAAAACTTAAATTTTCTATAATGGAATTTTTTTTATAATAATTCTATCATGGGAATAACCCATGTAAATAGCGCGTTTGTATACGCACATAAATAGAAAAATATGTTATTATTACATGACGATTGGTTCCAAAGATGTAAATAAGGGATAAAAAATGAAAAAAAAAAAAACAAAAAAAAAAAAAACAAAAAACAAAAAACAAAAAAAAAAAACAAAAACAAAAAAAATAAATAAACAAATCTTCGTATAAATGTACAGAGCGCGATAAATTTATCCCAAATTATCGAGCGATAAAAAAAATAACAGGCGATAACCGTCGAGGCGAAGAAGAAGCCAAGATTCAGTAATAAGTTTATTGATGCGCGCGTGTTGTATTATTTAGTCGTAGATAATTGTTATTTGAATAAAGCGTAAGATATTTGCGATGGAATTTTCTAAACCACGACGTTGGATTTTATTTATCGCTTGGCGCTTTATTGACTGGATAAAAAATATTTTAAGAAATTAATTAATTCGAAAATCAAGCTCGACGAGATATTATAAATAGAATTTCCTTTTCAAATTTATTAGATAGAGAAAACGCGCGCGCATGTATATATGTTATATATATATATATATATATATATATATATATATATATATATATATATATGATGGATTAATAACTTTCAAAAAATAAATAGCAATGAAATTTGAATTTTTTACTTATTTTATGTGATCAATTACAAGTTGTTATGATTTTTAAAATGTTAAATATTTTAAATTTATGAATAAAAGTTATTTTTAATTCGTTTTAATAATTTATTATTAACATTATTTAACATTATTTTAATGCATCGTTTCTTTTATTGAATTTTTATTAAATTTATTGAAAAATTTATATCAATAACAATTTTTCAAAATACGTATATTCCGTGTATTCTCGCAATTTCTTTTTCGCCAAAGTTAAACATTTCTTGTCTTACTTTTGCTCTATTCTGGATTATTCTCGCTCAAAGTAAGTGTCGTTTGAAACAATTAAATTTATCTACGATGTTAATTTCGTTTAAAATTATTAACGTCACATTTTTCGACACATGCTTCTTTGCGTAAAGCGCAAAAACAACGAGAGGTTTTTTAAGAGAGAGAAAAAAAAAAAAAAAAAAAAAAAATCCGCGCTGCCGAAGGTAAATCACGGTCTATTTAATTTAGGTTAATTTAATTGTTATGAAACTGCTAGTGAAAATTAGGTTATAGTAAATATGCATTGTAAATATATGTCGACGTATAGAAATAATGCGCGCGTAGAATAAACGTTAGTTATAGTAATTCGTGTAATTAATATCGCTGAGATATCTTTATAACGATCGAAATGCCAATTTTTAATTCGTTGTAGTAAAAAGCGTTAAAATTTCTTAAAGCAACAAGAAAATGAGAAAGAAAAAAAAGAAGAACGTCTCGTTCTTCCCGAAAATAAAAGAAATGAAAGAAGAAGCTCGCATACCTTCGATATCCCACGGCGTTATCATTCTTCCCCGCAATGTGCGCAATACGATTTTTCCATCTCTTCTACTATAATACACCACCCCGAGTATACAAGCAGTTTCTCTCTCCTCTTCTTATTTCAACGAGGACAAAAAGGAAAATCCAGATATAGAATGCGAAAGCGAAAAAAGCAAGAAAGAGAGAGAGAGAGAGAGAGAGAGAGAGAGAGAGAGAGAGAGAGAGAGAGAGAGAGAAGGAGAGAGAGGGAGAGAGAGAGAGTGGGAGAGAGAGAGAAAGAGAGAGACAGAGAATGAAAGAAAGAAAAGGAAACCGGCGTCGGTTATACATATACACGACGAGCCAATACGCACACACATAGCCACTTGCACTACTCGTACAAACTTGTATATAAGCGTTAAACCATTAAGGTGATATATATATGCATATATACATATATACACACACACACATACGCGCGCGCGCTCTCAGCTCCCTCGCGGCTTTAAACTTACGCGTACATATACGCGGCGCTTGCGGTTAATGCGTTACACACGTTGAATAAGTTTACTGGCGAGCGTTCTAGCGCAAGTCGACGACTTTAGTATTTAGTCGGCACGGTGACCGTGCGCGCGTACGTATATGTATTTTATCGAAAACGCGAAGAGTAGTCTCCTTATTCATCGGTAGCGATCACTTTTTTTTCATTCTTTCTTTCGGTTTTTTTTTTTCTTTTTTTTTTCTTTTCTTTTCTTTTCTTTTCTTTTCTTTCTTTTCTTTTTTTTCTTTCTTTTTTTACGAAAAAGATAAATTAACGATCGATCGATTTTTTTACGTTACACTGCCGATATGTGATTTATTAGCGAGGTGCGAGCGAATTGTGTGCGCTTATGCGTGGGTGAATTTTTGTACTTTTTCATCTTTGATGGACATAGAGATGAGGTGAAGAAGATAGAAAGAAATCGGTGTGTGCATCGATTTATTTATTTATTTATTTATTTATTTATTTATTTATTTATTTTTTTTGTTTTTGTTTCGTTCTTTTTAACGTACAAGTCGTGGTGATTAGCGAGAATTTTTAGGCACGATCTGAAGGTAACGATTGTATTTAAAATGATATACATAGCCATTGTCGGCGTTTTAAAATGTATAAGATCTGATGGAAAGAAAAAAAAAAAAAAAAAAAAAAAAAAAAAAAAACAATGGATATAATGTATTACATCGATAGCGCATTGTGAAATACGATTAAAAATATTTGTAACTAGAGCGTATAAACAATGCGGGTATTGTTATCCACATTTTGACAGGTTCACGCAATTGGAATGTGACGATTTGCCGATCTCAATACAACACGTGGTTTTGTTTACTTTTTTATTTTTAATTAGTACGTTTAGATTAATGAGATGGATAATAGAAAGTTTTACCGATATATCCGCATAGATAATTACATTTTAACATTTTATATAGTACTATAATAAATAATTATACTTATAATACAAAAAAAAAAAAAAAAAAAAATGAATTTAGATAAATTTTAATTTTTCAAAAATATTATATATATTGAAATTTAAATTATTTCATAAATTATTTACAGTATCGGACATAGAAATTAAAATTGTTGTACTTTTCATTTGGTATCATTCGATTAAAATTTTTTTTAAACTTTATTTATCTATGAATTATTTGCATTTTACAAGTTTGTAATTACGCAAACTGATTTTCACATATAAAATTCAACGTTGGATTTAATATCATAAATCGATTAAAGTCAACACGGATTTTACGGTAACCAATCGACAAGAAAAAAAAAAAAAAAAAAAAAAAAAAAAAAAAAAAAAAAAAAAAAAAAAAAACGTTGCCTCTGTCTCGATTCAAAACCTTTCACTAAAAAACTCGGAAGGAAAATAAAAAGCAAAATAAAAAAAAAAAAGAAACCACACGTTCGGGTCAGTAATTCGCGATCGCGCGAATACTTTCACGAGTAAAAATTAATTTGCTCAACAAAGATGACGAAAGCAAAGCGACAGAGACGAGAGAGAGAGAGAGAGAGAGAGAGAGAGAGAGAGAGAGAGAGAGAGAGAGAGAGAGTGAAAAAGAAAAGAAATCACTCAGCTATCTTGATAAATACCGATACTTTAAATTGATCACATCAAAGGATGTGTATTCGGAATATTCAGGGCGCAAAAGTTAGCCCCACGCGGAGTCAAACAAACGGCAATTGCTCGAGCTTTTGCAGATTAGAATCGCGATTTCTTTAAATTGTTCATTAAAGCTCGTCGTCGAAGCCGTTGCGTTAAAGATCCGCGCTCGTTTTGCGCGTGTACATACATACATCTACGAGCGCTTGTTTTTATCGCGATTTTGATCTGTCGATTAAGATGTGCGAATGGCATATATTCTTACGGGGTATATAAAATTACGTTTGAATTTTTCATTCCAATTAAAAATAATTAAAGTACGGCAAGAATTAAAAATAATGTTTGAATGCAATAAAAAAAAAAAAACATCCAACCGGATATATTTTATGGTACTCCCTGGCATCAACGTTAATTTTCATTGCTCGCGTATACTAGCGCTTTTGACTTTGTGCGCGCGTAATTTGAGATAAACATTTTTTACGAGAGCAAATGATCATTGCAATTAATGAGTTAATTATATTGAAAATACTTGAAATGAACGTATTCTATGAGGGTTATGGTGGATCAATACGGAGGATCGATAATTTTTCGTAAGCTTAAATTCATTGCAGGGGGAGATAAAAATAATTAATTGTTGATTGAATCTCTCGAACAGATATCGTTCAATGGCCAGACGAATAAATCACTTTGAATTGATTTCATACTGAAACAATGTAAACGTGTATCAAATGTTTCCTTTTCAATACTTTAGTTATATTATAAATATTATAAAAAAATTATATATATATACACAGTGTGTCCCATGGAAAACGGAACTTTTTCAAAATAAAGACAAAAACTCAATATTCCGGCAAATCTCATTTATTCTATTCAAAATAGTCTCCTTCCGCATCAATACAACGTTTTGCACGATCAATTAACATATCGAATGAGTTATTGAGATCATTTTTATCCATCGACTTTAGTATGTCGGTCGTCGCTCTTTGGATGGCCTCTACGTCGGCATAACGTTTTCCTTTCATAGGCAAGTGCAATTTGGAGAACAAGTAGAAGTCGCACGGAGCCAAATCCGGCGAGTACGGTGAATGATTGATGGTTAAAATGGAATTTTTGATCAAAAAATCCGTGATCAAGTTCGATCGATGAGACGGGGCATTATCATGCAACAAATGCCAGCTCCCTTTTTCACGGTATTGTGGCCGCCGCACACGACGAATACGGCTGAGCAAACGCTTCATAACACCAAGATAAAACACAGCAGTAATCGTTTGACCAGGTGGAACGAATTCACGATGAATAATACCCTCCGTCCGAATCGTAGAAACAAATCAACATTGTCTTCACTTTTGACTTTTTAAGACGACTTTTTTTCGGATTGGGCTCGGTTGGGTGCCCATTCCATTCAGCACTTTGACGTTGGTTTCGGGATCATATTGAAACACCATGTCTCGCCACCAGTCACAATTGAATATTTCAAGTTTGGGTCCTGAATTTTGACTCTTTAATCAAATCCTTACAATGTTGAATTCGGAGCAATTTTTCATAATCGGTCAATTTGTGTGGAACAAATTGCGTGCACACACCTTCCGTAGATTCAAATGATCGGTCAAAATGCGATGAATTGAATTTTTAGACATATTCAATTCCATTTCCATGTATCGCAATGAAGATTTTGGCTCATTTTTTATAAATTCACGCACTTTTTCAATGTTACTTTGAGTAACCACGGTATTCGAAGGACCTGGATGTTCGTCGTCCTGAATGTCTTCACGACCTTCCTGGAGCCGCTTATACCACTCATACACTCTGGTACGGGATAGACAATTATCGCCATAAACTTGTTTCAGCAAATTATGCGTCTCAGTAAAGGATTTACCGAGTTTAAAACAGAACTTAATATTTGCTCTTTGTTCGAAGTTCATTTTTCGACCGATGCCACAAACACACTGTCACTTTGAGCGCGATATTTTGGTTTCCATTGAACCAAATGTCATACAATTTTGACAGGATCTCAGTTAAGAATGGACCTTTCCATTGCTAACATCCACCAATAGGTGGCGCCAATATAAATCGATGTTTTGAAAAAGTTCCGTTTTCCATGGGACACACTGTGTACACACACGCACCGGTAAATAAGGTTTTTGTAATTGAGCAAATTTTAACATTTATACAATATCAGTTATGTAATGTTCTATTTTTTTAAAATATAAACATTTTCAAGTTCATCTTTAAAACAACGATACCGATAGTACAGTCAATGTTTAGTTACCAATGTTATGGTTGAAGAGAGAGAGAGAGAGAGAGAGAGAGAGAAAAAAACAGTAATTATGTTTTATTGTTCAATGCCGCATTAATTACAAATTAAATTTGTAACGATATTCGAATCCGCATTTATACATACAAACTCGTGAACTAAGCTTTTAGATTCTTTAATAAACCGTGTGTTTGAAATATTATAGTTTGTTTGAATAGCAAAATTTAAAAAAATTACCAAGTAATTATTATTTATCTTTATAGATACAGCATGAAATTAGATACACTATTTATGTACGTATATGAAAGAAGGAAAACGAAAAATTAAAATCTTTGATAATCCTACTGAAACTACTGCATTTGCGGCATTATTTACAATTAACTCTTGCAGTTGCTATATATATATATATACACGATTTGGGTTACAATTATAGAGAAAAGTATAATTTCCACGTATACTGTGATATTATAAAAAAAAAAAAAAAAAGAATAACCGCATCGTTTTCGCTGAATTAATTTTATACACTCGAATATAAAGTATACTATTTTCCGATAAAAAAAAATCAATTTATATGTTTAAAAGCGAGCTTTAAAAGATAAAAAAAGAAAAATACTTCTCCACTTGTCGATTATTCATATAGAGAATCGAAAGATGCAACATCAAACTCAATCACCCATATAATTATCCACTAATAGCACACGACTGACAAAACGACCTATAAAATCGATGAAAAAAAATGAAAAAATAAGAATAAAAGAGAACGGCCAACGATAAAAAGTAAAATGGAATCAGGACGCAATGTTCGACGTCGTAACTTAAAGATCGGCGCATCGCCAATTTAACGTAAAGTCGCGTCCGTTTAAAAGCGCATACCGAAACAATGCTAAATCTCTCCTTCATCTCTCTATCGTCGTCACGAATTTACGTTCGTTGACTTGCCGACTCCGGGTAACAAGTTCATTAACGTTTCCCTTCTCTCTCTCTCTCTCTCTCTCTCACTTTCTCGCTTAAGTTTTACTTTTAACGATGGTATTAAAGTCTCCGACATTAAGAATAAAAAAAAAAATAAATAAATAAATAAATAAATAAATAAATAAATAAATAAATAAATAAACAAATTAAAAACTAAATTTATAAAAAAAAAGTCCATTATAAAATATAACAACGCGTTCTTGTCTGCCTTTCTGTTTAATCGCTCATCCTAGATTCGTTGTATGCAGTGATCGACGAACGAAGAATCGCCCCTCGAAGGAGTACGAGGAAGCTGTACTTATTCGAAGATGGACGACAAATCGATCAACAACGCGATTCCCTTGGACGTCGAGTCCAATATGATAGGGTCGGTACAATTTTTATCTATTATATATATATTAATCCTCGACGATTCGCACGAGAATATTAATCGAAGCTTATCTTCGTTTTTTTTTTATTCATATGCATAACTTTGTTCGTCTACTTTATATTTCCAGGGATCTGACGGTAGCTCAAATAGCCGCGAAAAAAGGTAAAATCAACGGCGATGATAATTTTTGCGGTCTACTTGGAAATTTTGTCTCGATCTATTGGAAATCTTTGATCATTGTGCTATGGCCGATATTATTATTACCGATGATCATTTTTACCGCCGACAAGGTAAGAGAGATGATTTCTTTTTTTTCTTTATTTATCTTGCATTTTCTATCGAGTAAAAATGATTTGTGCACGTTACGAGTAAATAGTTTTTATCGCTTAAATTTCAATAACCATTATAATCGATATAGGAAATTTTTAAATGAACATTAAATTGCCGTAAGATTTATGAATCTGATAGTTAAATTATCAATGTTGACGTATAAATAAAGTTACGATACGAAAAAAGAAAAATAAATAAATAAATAAATAAAAAAAATTTCACAGATGTACCGATGTTTATACACGGTCGCTTTAATGGCGATGTTTTGGGTAACGGAGGCGATACCATTACCAATTACCGGATTGTTTCCCGTATTTCTCTATCCATTTATGGGTGTTATGGACACGGCTCGAACCTGCCAATGCTACATGAACGACACGACGATGATGTTCGTCGGCAGCCTCGTCATTGCCGTAGCTATAGAACATTCGGGGCTTCACATGAGAGTAGCTCTCATCATTATCAAAACCATAGGATGCAGTCATCGGAAGTACGACACTTTTATATATATATATATATATTTTTTTTTTTATTAAATTTCCCTTTCGATTTCTTGGCTTTTGTTTGTACTTTGATTAAATTCCGTTTGATTACGTTTGATTGAAATTTTTTTTTCTTCTTTTGTTTGCAATAATATACTTATTACTAATTAAAAGATATTAGAAAAAATATTAATCAAATATAATTAGCTGATATTTTTGTTCAATTAAAAAAGAACTATCATAAATAAGACTCTTTATTTCAATTCAATGCTATAATTTTTTATGTCTGTTATTATTAAAGAGAGAGATAATTCTATCTCAAAGTTGAAATTGAAAATGCAACTTATGTTCGTTAAAGTACTCATAAAGTTATCCTGCAGTAATAAAAAATCATTAATAGTTAACTATCATTTAATGTTTTTTTTTTTTTTTTTTTTTTTTTTTTTTTTTTTCAATAAAATTATTTTTTTATCAAATTTATTAACACGCAAAATTATAGATTGAGCTTGGGCTTGTTTTTCGTCACAATGTTCATTTCCATGTGGATATCTAATACAGCGGCAACGGCAATGATGATTCCAATTGTAGAAAAAGTTCTTAACGAATTGGAGATGGTAAGAAAAATTTTAATGTTACGATCCAATGAATTAAAAGAAAATAATATTAACAGAAAATTTTAGTACAATTAAAACATTCAAATAAATTTATCGTTACGTACTTTGTTATTTATAGCAAGGACTAGGTAAAACGTTTATTCAGGATGAAAATTCTGACAAAGATTTCGAACAGTACGTATGATAAAATTTAAATAGAATTATTAAAATTATTTTTCTTCATTAAAATCTTACGTAATAAATAATAATTTAAATCGTGAGTACTTTTAATAAGAAAATTAATATCTCATCGATCTATTATTAATAAACATTAGTTTTTTATTCAAATACATTTTATATTTTTAATTTTCCATAAAAAAAAAAAAAAAAAAAAAAAAAAAAAAAAAAAAAAAAAAAATAAATCATTATTGCTTATGCAAATATAACTCAATCGGATAAGTAGAATAAAAATAAAATAATCTCATCGATCAACAGTTCGAAAAGGCCAACGAAATTAACGATGTCTTACTACTTGGGTGCGGCATACGCATCGAGTATCGGCGGTATCGGTACACTCGTCGGATCGGGCACAAATCTCACCATGAAGGGAATTTACGAGGCGTAAGTTGACTCTCGCTTTTACAATTATCGCGATTGAACTTATCGATAAATTTTCCTCTTACAGACGTTTCACCAAAAGTCCCGGTATTAACTTCGCCGCGTGGATGGTTTACGCGGTACCGGTGATGCTGATTATGGGTATCCTAACATGGCTCTGGCTACAAATTATGTATATGGGCTTGTTTAGAAAAAACAGCAACGATGCCAAAGCCGTCAACATTGGGGAGGAGGGCGAGAAAATAGCCACATCGGTAATCGAGAATAAGTATAAGGAACTCGGACCGATCACCTGGCACGAGTCGGTTGTTGGTTTTTTGTTCGTCACTATAGTCTTGCTTTGGTTCTTCAGGAAGCCGGATTTTATTCCTGGATGGCCGAGTTATATAACGAACTTGTGAGTGATGAATTTTAGAATTATCCGTTATATAAATAAATTTTACGATACCGATTAACAGATAAAAGCGAAAAAAATAGTCTTGATACTTTTATCAGCGTTTAAGATTCACATAACGTACCAAAAATTAAATAATAATTAAAAAAATATGCAAAAGCATCATAAAACGAATGAAAGAATAAAAACTTCCTATTTTAAAATTTACAGAACCGTCAAGGATTCAACATCCGCGACGGGATTTATAATCCTACTATTTTTAATACCGACAAGACTCGATTTCTTGCACGCATTCGACAAGGATCCAACCAAACGTCCAACGAAACCTTCGCCGAGTCTCATCTCTTGGAAAATAATAAACCAAAAGATGCATTGGAGTTTGATATTCGTTCTCGGTGGTGGTTTCGCCATAGCCGCCGGTAGTCAATCCTCCGGGCTTTCGAGTATGCTGGGTCACGCGTTGATAGGCCTTAAAAGCATGAGTCCTATATGGATATTGTTCATCGTCTGTGTGTTCGCGGAAACCGCAACCGAGCTCACCTCCAATGTCGCGGTGGCCAACATTATTTTACCGGTTTTGGCCGAAATGGTAATGAAATAACCATAAAGCATTTATCTTTAGGACTTTTAATGGTTGATATTTAAATATAAATAATGATTTAAAAAAATTTTTTGTAAATAATTTTTTCATCATAATACTTGTAGATTGAAAATTAATGATTATTAATTTGTGTTTTTTTTTTTTTTTTTTTTTTTTTTTTTTTTTAATAAAATATTAAAAAATATAAATTATTGAAATTTTTTATACTTATTATTTACAAATAAATATTTTAAATATTATTTTTTAATTTAGTAATTTATTTGAAAAAAATTAATTTTTTTTTGCATAATTAATAATAACGATTTATTAATGTTTCACAGTCTGTAGCCATTCAAATTCATCCACTTTACCTAATGGTACCAGCAGCTTTAGGCTGTTCTTTCTCGTTTCACTTGCCAGTGGGTACACCACCTAATGCCATTGTTAGCGCAGCTGGAAAAATTAAGACTAAAGACTTTATCATTGCTGGAATTGGTCCTAGTATTATCACAGCAGTAGTAACAACGACTTCTTTTGCCACTTGGGGAGTTTATAGTTTTGGCTTATATGAATTTCCAAGTTGGGCTACTTAAAATTTATAATATCTTCTAATCTTAATTCTATTTAATAGGTGCCAAGCAAGCAAACCATATGCCATTTTTTATATAGTAAAAAAATTGTAATATTGTACTATTTTTATACGTATAACTTATTCAAAACATTACAAATTGACATCGTTATACGATTAAAATATTCAATATATACAATATTTTTAAATATTTTTCATTGTTCAAATAACAACTTTTTTATTTTATAGAATAATATTATTTATTCATTTTGAATAAGATAATATATAAATGTAAAATACATATAAAATAAGATATACATAAAAGTAAAATAATACATATATTATAGGATTTTCCTTACAGCTTTAAAAAATTGTACAAGTTTTAATTACATAAAAACTTTAATTTTAAAATATTTATTGTAAAAGAATTACAATAAAACATTCCATTAATTCTAAGATTTCATTTTGTAAATATTTTAAAATAAGCTTTAAAAATATATAAATATTTAGAAACTTAGTTTTAATATTGTAATTGAATCTTTACTATTAGGTAATATAACTATTATATACTATTTATCAAACCATTATTTTTTCAATTAATGTAAAAAAAAACTTTTAGCTTACTTCCAAAATTAATTGTTTGGACATTTAATAATTTTATATTTAATTATTTAATAAATTTGTACACAAATTTGTAAAAATATTAACCACAATAGATTGCTTAGCCAAACATTTTTAATTTTTATATTTAAGCAAAACCCTCAATTAATAAATATCCCATCGTAAGTAGCTGCATGATATATGTTCCAGTATTTTTTGTATGTAAAAGTACTATATTATGTAAACTGATACTAAATGAAATTAAAAAATATTTATAAAACAATGAAATTTGATATTCTTACGATCCATAGGACTATTATGTCCGATAACTCCAGGTGCTTCTTTATCAGTCATAATTTTCTTCTTTGAATTTGTTTTTTTACCAATATTTACATTGCAAAGTTATTTTTTATAATAGTATAGTGATTATAAGTTTCAGGTTAGATGTATATTTTTCACTTTTACTTTTAAACATCACTAAATTTAATAAAAATTTTCACTTAATTTACACACAAACAACTCACGTTTCTTTCTTCAAATTTAAATCAAATAAAATATTAAATATCAAAATAGTATAGTAAATCTTTTATATTTTAATAAAAAAATGTAGATACTATTAAGATAAGGAACACAAGGAATTTGAATCAATTCATATAGTTTAGCTTTAGAAACCATAGAGATAATATACATAGAGTGAGCGAACGGGTTTCAATCCTATCTTAGCCAAAGAAAGAGAAAGAAGATCGGAGGCCCCTTTTTCTTTCTATGTCTACTCGTTTCTGATTGGTGCTACAATTATGGGCGGAGTAATGACAAAGCATAGAGAGGGAAATTAAAACAATAAACTTTCGAGAGGTACACCTTATATATTACAATTTGTATTTAATTTTAGACTTTTTACAATAGCTCAACCGGTAGAAGCATGAGGTTAAAATTTCCTAAATTAGTAGTTAGGTTCAAATCCCAATAGTAATTTTTTTTTTCGTTTAAAATATTTTTTTATACGTTTTGTTAGTTACATACATACAATAGTGTGTTAGAAAGAAATAAAAGAAATTTTATTTTTTAATTTTTTTTTTAATTTCCACCTTTATTATCTTATATTGTAATAGCGAAAATTTGAAAGAAATAAAATTTTTTTCGAACAACTATATAGAAATATGTAGAAGCCTCCACAATTCAAAATTAAAATATATTTGGTATTTTTTTAATTTCAGACAAAAATATTAAATTTTTTTTGCTAAAATCCGTATAAATTTACAACAGGATAAGCAAAATTAATTTAAAAAATGAGTAACTAAATTTTTTATAGTCTTAGTTCATCATTATTTAAAATTTCCTTTTTAATTCAAAATTTAATATTAAAGATTTAATATAAATTAAATATCAGAGAAAATAATGTTCAGAACAAAACATATTGAAAATTTGATAGGGATACTAAATGAATAGATTTTAATGTAAGAAAATTAATTTATTTAACATAATACTATTTTTAACATTTTTCAGAATTACATCATTGTAAATTTTTACAACGCCTATATAATAAAAAAAATACATTTTTTTAGAATATAGTCAGTCCATTTTAAAAATAATCAACTTATTATAATGTATTTAACCAGTTCTTTTTTATACCTACTTAATAAACTTAAACATGTAAAAAATAGTATAAAGTTGAATAAATCAACTTTCTAAGAGTAAAATCTATTTATTTAGTTGTATTAAGTTTTAAGTATTTAAGTCACATCTTGATAAATTTTTAATGTAATAGTTCTAACATTATTGCAATATCTATAGATAATAACATCTAGATAATAAAAAAATATATTTTCTTTTAATCAGTCGCTTATAGCTTCCATCCATGACTTTTTAACATCGTGATTGGCTGGAAATCTATAAAATGAATATAATTAAAATACAGAAGCTTGAAAAACTTCTTTTAATTAAATAATAATGTTATTTCATTAGAAATAAAGGCTCACTTGATCGAAAAACTAACCTCAAAATTCAATGTTTTACAAATTTATCTGTAGATGTAATATTAAACTTACGTGTGAAAACTCCGAGTATTGTCGTAAGCAATACGCTTTTTCTTGCATAAAATGCAATATATTGTCATTTTCGATATTTTGTTGTGTTTCTCTATACTCAAAATAAATAGATATGTGTATTATACATAAGCTGATTGCAGAATGATCTTTGAAGCTCGCGGGATTTTTCCCCCTCACAGCAGTGCTAGTCGTCAATAACCAATCAAAAGCGAGTAGACAGAGAAAGAAAAACGGGCCTCCGATTCTCTTTCTCTTTCTTTGAGTAAGACATTTCCATTTACACGAGCTCCCATATCTCGCTCACTCTATGCATATTATTATTATCTTTATGTTAGAAACGCATTATATATTTGCTTTTGAAGTTGTACAACCCACGATTTTTACAAATAGTAAAAGTTAGGTTAACATCGATATATATTTAAAATAAAACTTGGTAAGAATTAACAATAAATATATTAACATTTTTAATGAAATGCATAATTAATTAAAAATAAATAGAATTTGTCTTATTTAGAGGAATACTTAAGTTATTTATAAATTATTACACATATTTGTTCTATCTAAATTTTATAAATATATATACTAATAAATGTAAAGATTACATATTTTTTTGTATTGATTAGTATGAAAAACAAATTAAAAAAATACATGATTAAAAATTTAATTATATAATTATTCAATAACATTTGTTAATACTAATTAATAATTATTTAATTATAAAAATTGTTAATATTACAAGAATTTAAGCTATAAATACTAATTTTTATTATTTCTGTCATATTTTATTTAGAAAGAATGAGTGAACCAAATTTCTCTGAAGACAGTTCTAAAAAATCAACGTTATATTTTTTTGGAAGGGATCTATTGAAAATACCCTGCTTTAGAACTACTTTCTTGTATTCAATTAGTTCAGGTATTACTGTTGGGTTACTAACTTTTTTATTGACAAGTAAACCTAAATTTTCATCTCATTGTGGATTTGCTTCATTTATGGCCGTAACTTTGGTTTATTTTACAAATTGTCGATATAACTATATAAAAACTGAATTTGAAATTAGAAGAGCTAATGAATTTTTACAACAGAAATTAATATTGGAAGGTACAGATGAAGTAACCGAATTTGATAAAACAGTACCAAAATTGGAAAATGTATAAATTTATGGTGAAAAATATTTAAATTGATTTACTTATAAATATTATATTGTAAAATAGTTAATAGGATAATTTTTCAATGTGTAATACTTATATTGTATTATATGGAATAAATTTAAATCAATAAAAAAATTATACATAAATCATATCATTATTTTTCAAGCTCAGTAAAAGTTTTTGTACAGTTTAATTTATTTATAATAAACTTATATGAGTGCAGGAATTTTATATAATAATATTTTCATTTTAATAATTAATATTTTTATTTAAGTAGTTATAATTATACTAATAAATATTTTTAAAATCAAATGTATTATAAAAATTGTATAAAACATTCTTATCTTTTTAATGTACTAAAATATGTTGAAATATTGTAAACAATTATTTTTCAGAAAATAATACACATATTTTAAAGATGTTTTTTATAAGAAAATAAACTCATATATAGCCACTTTATAAAAGACCTTGTCGTTTTAAATCTTCATAAGTTTTGCGATTCACTACATTCCCTAATGAATCTTCAAACTCTTCTTCTTGCTCTGGTTGCCACCTTTCTGCTTGTTTTTGAGCTTTTAATTTTTCCCACAAAGCTAGCGCATCTTCAATTTGTGTAACATTAGCAAAATGTGCAGTATTTGGAATTCCTAAACAGCGCATACCATGAGCATGTCTCCATTCTGCAAAGTGACGTTGAAAAGCCTTTGGACCTTTGTAGGTAAAATTGCCACATATTTCACAATTATAACTAATATTTAAACCATGCAGTTTATATAACCAATAAGGGATTGGTTTTCCATCCCAACCTAGAGGTAAGTTTTTAGGATTATAAGGGACATCATTGTCATCTTCCTCTTCTGATTCACTTGCACTTGCTTCAGCATCAGAGTCTCCTCTTTCACCTTCCGTTCTAGCTTGTTTTCTTTGTACATTTTCTTTAGTAGCGACTCTTTGACTAGAAACTAACTCTGAAAGTTTATAGGCATGAGCTTCTAATCTTGCTATTTCTTTTTGTTTTTCCACATTTTTGCCTTTACCAGGTTTTCTCTGTTTTTTCTTTGCTAGTAAATTAGGATCAAGTGATGCTTCACCTTTTGTGCTAAATAATCTTTGAGCTCTTTCCTCCAAAGTCCCTCCACACTTTAAACCAAGAGCCATAAGAGCAGATTTTAATCTATCTAAACCAAGTGATGCTAACTCTTCCCAAGAAGAAAATGCAGACAATTCTAAATGTGCTCCAACATTTGTTAAAGCACTACCAGCTTCTTTTGGCCATCCAGGAAAAGTATTATTTTCCCATTTTTCTTCAAAATCTTTATTAGCTTCTTCTACTTCTGAATTTAAATCAAGAAGTGGTCTAACTCTTCCTAAGAAGTCTATCAAATATTCTAATAGTGATTCAACATATCGTCGATATTCTGCATTTTTCCGATCTTTTGGAATATCAAAAAGATGATCAAATGTTGACAAGTATGTGATATAATCAACTTTTTCAATTCCTTTTAAATTGATATATTTTTCATAACACTCATGCAAATCTAAATATTTTCCATATCCTTCTTCATCCGTAAAGTCAATGAGATTTGCAGTTTCTTCAGTAGGATTTTCTCTCATTTTTGCCAATTCTTCAAATTCTACAGACATTGGAACGCTAATTTCATTTGGATGTCGGCGATAGAATTCTTTTATAGATTTAAGTCTAGAGTAAAATTCTGAAAATTCATTTGGTCCTGAAAGTGCTTGAACCTATAAATTATACAATATTAAGTAACATTTATTCTTTTTATAAAAAATGATAAATATTTAAAAATATAATATACATACTAAATATACATACTAATGCAATACTAAATAATTTTTTTGAGTCTACTAATATTTTAAGTCCATTAAAATATTACTTTTCAAACATTTTTTTTTTTTTTTTTTTGATTGAAATTATGAAAAACACTTAATTGTTTTGATAATAGTAAATTAAATAAACAAACCTCTTCTTTTCTTTGACCATCTTTATCTTCGTATAATTCTTCTAAATGTAAAGTACTTTCCATAAACTGGTCTAGCAACATTTTCAAACGGTGCTCCGAATTTATGTTTTCCCTGTGTCCAGGTTTTTTATAAAGCATCTCCTTTACCATTCCATCCATTAAACGCTCTCGCTCTTCATGATAGCGACGTTGTTGTTCTAAAATTGTCTCCATTTTTTATTTTATTTAAAAATCAATTCTTTTAAATGAATACATTGAGTTTTAGAAAATGTTATAGGTTATACTAGTACGCGTTCTGAACTAGAAATCCAAACATTCAGAGAACGGCATCGTTAAAAACTCGTGTGAAGAGGGGAAATGGTTTAATGTAACACGATTGTAAAATTCGGAAACTCTCCTAAATTTTCAATAGTGGAGTGTCACTAAATGTAAAATAAATATTAGTTCCTAAACCCATCATCCATAGCGCTACAATACAGATTACCAGATTTAATTCCCCTCTTTATTGTGGCATATATTTTTTATGCGTGCACAACTCAACAGATGCAAAAATTATTTAATAAAATAATTTTTTTTACTACTATTATTTTTTCATACAAAAGAGTAGAAATGTTGAAAAATTAAAAATTTGTATGAAATTAATAATAATATTTACATTTATTGAGTTTAATTAAATAAAGAACATAAGAAGATGCATATAGTTATCTAAAAATATTTTAATTAATAAAAATTAATAAAATAATGAATGAAAAAGGTATTTGAATGCATTTTTCTTTATATGGCAAGAGATACATTTTTAATAACACCTAGTAAACTAAATTGTAGCGCTGTAAGTGACGAATTTTAGAACTGATATTTCTTTCATACCCCCCCCCCCCCGCCCCTCCTTTCGCCCTACTTATCCCGGTAACTTATGCCACCAAGTTGCCGAGGCAATGTTTGCGGCCGCGGTCGGCACGCTTTGCCATCGGGGCGCGATTATGATAAACATGAGAGGAACATCGGGGCATATTTTCCTAATTATTCTTATTATTTAATGGCCGTGGTTCTTAAAAGAAACGCCAATATGCCACAAGAACATATTTTTGAAAACGCGCGAAAATTATATTATTTAAATTCGAATGAAGATAATGTTCTTAAAAAAAAATATTTTCTTAAATAAATATTTATCAAGAAAAATGTGTCTTTCGTTGAAATAAAAAAATTTGAATTTATTAGTATTAATTCAATAATGACTACTTATATTTGCAAAACATTTTTCATTTTTTTAGTTTCCATAGGCACCGAAGTCAAATGTTATAATTCATATTTTTTTCGAACCCGTCATGATTTGGACATGAAAATTATCAGTTTATAAAATTTTTATTTTTAAATTTCTAAATTTTTAAGTTACTATATTTTATTCAAAATTTTTGTGAGATATTAAAATCAATAAATTAAAAAAATAAAAAAAATAAAAATAAAAAAAATAAAAAAAATAAAAAAAATAAAAAAAAAAAAAAAATGGTAATAAAACATATTTTAAAATAAAATTAGTTTTAGAAGATTATTTTTAACATTTCCGTACATAAACAGCGTGAATGTATATCAATACACGTTGGCCAAGCCGGCGTTCAGATAGGCAATGCTTGTTGGGAATTGTATTGTCTCGAACATGGAATTCAACCGGACGGCATTATGCCGTCTGATAAAGCTTCTGGTTCCGATGACTGCTTCGACACTTTCTTTTGTGAAACTAGCAAAGGGAAAATGATACCAAGGGCACTTATAATTGATCTAGAGCCTACTGTGATAGGTAAGTAAAATTTATAAAAAAAATTTGTGCACATAAGATGAAATGTTTTTATAAAAAAAATTGAAAAAGCTAATACCATCCATGCATAAATATTTGCTAAGTAAAATTATTGATATATATATATGTATATAAATAATAAGATTAATATAAATTTTTTAATAAAATTTAAATGCTTGAAAAATTAAAATTTTTCTTGTCAATAATTACAGATGAAATTCGAAATGGAAGATACAAACAATTGTATCATCCAGAGCAGTTGATTAGCGGTAAAGAAGATGCAGCAAATAATTATGCACGAGGATATTATTCAGTTGGACAAGAAATTATTAGCTTGGTTACTGATCGTATCAGACGTTTTACAGATCAGTGCGACAGTCTTCAAGGATTTTTTATTTTTCACTCCTTTGGAGGTGGCACTGGTTCAGGCTTCACGTCATTGCTCATGGAAAAATTAAGCAATGATTATGGGAAAAAAAGCAAGCTTGAATTTACCGTTTATCCAGCTCCACAAGTACAATTTTATTTCAAATTCTTCTTTCTGTTATCATAAAATTTATGTTGTCATAAAATTTGTTGTAAATTATACATACCTTTTTTATTTACAATAATTAATATGCATTTTCAATGTAACCTTAATTATATATTTTGAATGTAACTAAATTTTGAAAATTCTTCAGGTATCGACAGCCGTTGTAGAGCCTTATAATGCAAGTTTAACAACCCACGCAACAATCGGCCATTCGGATTGTACATTTATGGTAGACAACGAAGCGATCTACGATATTTGTCGTCGCAAATTGGGAATCGAACGACCGACCTACACAAATCTAAATAGGCTTATCAGCCAAGTTGTTTCATCCATCACGGCCTCGTTACGTTTCGACGGCGCTCTCAACGTCGACCTTACCGAGTTCCAGACGAATCTCGTGCCGTATCCAAGAATTCATTTTCCTTTAGCCTCTTACGCGCCCGTAGTTTCCGCGGACAAAGCTTATCACGAGGGCATGTCCGTATCGGAAATTACCTCCGAGTGTTTCGAAGCTAGCAATCAAATGGTTAAGTGCGATCCTAGAGAAGGTAAATACATGGCTTGTTGCTTGCTTTATAGAGGAGACGTGGTGCCAAAAGACGTTAACTCGGCCATTGCCTCGATGAAGTCGAAAAGCAGTGTAAGATTCGTCGATTGGTGTCCAACCGGATTCAAAGTTGGAATTAACTACCAAGCTCCGACCGTTGTGCCTGGTGGAGATTTGGCAAAGGTATCTTTGTTTGAGATGATACAAAAATAAATAAATAAATAAATTAATTAATTAATTAAATAAATAAATAAATAAATAAATAAATTTTTTTTCCAAACTAAAAATTTCAAATGTATTCGTGAAAATTTTGTTAAAATTTAAAAAAACGATTTTTTTTAATTTTTAGATACAAAGAGCCGTTTCGATGCTTTGCAACACGACGGCCATCGGCGAAGCTTGGTCAAAGCTCAATCTTAAATTTGATTTGATGTTTAAAAAACGCGCTTTCGTGCATTGGTATTTAGGCGAAGGTATGGAGGAATGTGAATTTTCAGAAGCCCGTGAAGATCTTGCTGCCTTGGAACGCGATTACGAGGAAGTAGCGACCGATTCATTATTGCCAAACGAAAATGAATACTTCAGCTAAAATTTCGAAATATTTTTCCATTTTTGAGATGTACGACAAATATTTTCTTTTCTTTTTTTTTTCATACTTTTTTTGAAATATTTTTTGAAACATATATATACAAACGTTTAAAAAAAAGTGATGTTTATCTACGGTGCAAAATGTACATTTGTTGTTTTGGATATAAAAATTGCTGTGATCTTTATGTGATTGAAAATGAAAAGACTGAATTGCTATTTGATAATAGTCAAAAAAATTGTATATTTCTTAAATAAATTTAAAATTTATACTGTTTTTAAATTTTCTTTACATATTTTTAATAAGTACCCGAATTTCCTTTTATTCATAAACTTTAAAAAGTTCATTTAAACATTTTCTGAAATTGAATAGTTTAATAAAATAATCAATTTTTATAGATTAGAAGATATGATAAAAATATTTGTAACTAATATTACATTTCAAATTTAATTACATAAACTAACGTTTTCAGTATTAGAAAAATTTTGTGTCGCTCTACTATCATAAAATTTGAAAATGAATGTTAAAAAATTAAAATAATTCAGCTTATAATAAAATTAAGTGTATAATTTTTGCTATAACTATTATTTATAATTAAATCTTATACAATTGGCAAAATTTTCATAATCTTATGTATATAAATAGTGCCTAAACTTGAAAATGTTAAAAACCTTCAATTTTAAAATTTATATAAAAAAAAATTATAAATAATTTTATGAATAGGCCCATCAATATTATAATAGATTTGCAAAAAATGCAATTTTCATTAGTTTAAAAATGCGCGGTTTAAATTAATTAATTTACTGGTGTATTTGAAAACAATACGAAGCATTTTATATAAGTAGTTGATTTTTTGTCGTCATAAGAATTGATTAAACGTTTTTCATAAAAATGTATGACGTCTTTAAAAATTTTTATCTAAAAAATGACAATATGATTTTCATAAAAATCAGTACTTCACAAAAAGTAATCTGCTTGAGGCTTTTTGCTGGGTGTCCCTCTACTTTCTTGTGGCGCTGCTTCAAATATTGTGAAATCCCTTTGTAAATATTCATTTAATTCCAAAATAGCTGCTACATTGCCGCACCTATTAATGAGCATCAATTTCTTATAATTCAATTTTTTTATAAATTTTTAAATATTACAGTTTTCTTGGCGATAATTTAATGATTTTTTTTAATTAAAATTTTCATAAATTGAAATAATTCAATACCTGTAACAATAATTTGGGGCTGACCAAACAGTTAAAACAGTTTCATTAAAGTGCCATTTGTATCCTTCCATCACTAATTGATGAGCACGACAAATCATATCTATATCATTGGCTGAATTGAATTGTGCAACTACATCACTACCAAATAGATATCCAGCACCACGGGGAGAAACACCCCAACCTTGGGTTTCTTCTGGATCAGACCATAAAAGATCACACATTGGACCATCATGTGGAACCTAAAAATTAAGTACCAAAAAAGTTTAATATATTTCAAATATTATTTTAGACTTAATTATTTTTCTTGAAGTTAAGATTCAAAAACTCATTACTCACTTCTTGTTTTCTATCTATTATACGAATTTGATCAAGTGTTTGTATACTAGGTGAAAGACCTCCATGAACACAAAATATTTTACCATCAATAATTGCAGAAAGAGACAAATAATCGAAAATTTCTGTGCAATGACGCCAAACATTATTACTGCCATATTTGCGAATGCACTCATCATAAAAACCATATACTTGAGTAATTTGTCTTGATTCATGATTACCTCTAATTAATGTAATTCTATCTGGATAGCGAACCTACATTTTATATGATTATTATTATTATCTATCACTTAATTTATTAGTTATATTTATTAATTTATTTTCATCAAATATACGTACTTTAAGAGCCAATAAAAGAAGAAATGTTTCAACACTGAAAAATCCCCTGTCTACAAAATCACCCATAAACAGATAATTTGTTTCGGGAACATCTCCGCCAACTTTAAATAATTCTTTGAGATCATAAAATTGTCCATGAATATCTCCACAAACCTAAAAATGTGATATGTTAAGAAAAAAATTTTTGAAAAATATTTAATCATATTGAATACATACAGTAACTGGTGAATCTACGCGTTGTACATTGCTTTCTTCAATGAGGATTTCTCTTGCTTTAGCACAAAGTGCTTTAACTTCAGCTTCATTAATGATTTCACATTTTTTTAATTGTTCGATCTGCCTATCCAAATCGCTGGAATCGGCCATTATGCTAAAAGAAAAAATATCGCATTAACAAGACATTAACAAAATTTTAAAAAATGGAAAAATTAAAAATTGAACATTCCTTAAACAATGATTTTTCAAATTTTATACATAATTTTGAAAAAGTAATCTAAAATTATACAACACAGTATATTTACACAGTATATATGCTTTAATTGACATGAATTTGCACTAAAAATCTATTACTAATTATCTAAATAAAAATTTTCAAAAACTTTAAAAGTAATTTTTACTTACAATTTGTACAAGAATCTTAAACCATAAACCTAAAATAATAGAAATAAATTTATTCAACAAACATTAATATGTTTATGCATTCAAATATAATTTTCATTCTAAAATATAATTTTATTTATATAAAGATGACCTGAATTTAATATACATGTTAACTTTCTATAGTATAATTAAATTTTATATAAACTTTATTATAATCATTTTATTAAGTTTGACTGATAATAATTCAAAATTTATTCAAAGTCAAAATCAATTTCAAAGTTTAAAATAATTTGTTGAAAACGTACTATTTTATTATTATAATTTATCTTGACTAAATAAACAATTTATTTATAATCATTAGGAAAAAACAAATTACATCATCCAGTAAATACTCATATACATAGAATTCTATAACATTGATTAATTTCATAAAACAATAAAAATTATCAAACTCAAAGAATTTTTAGATTTTAAATGTATTTATTTGTGCATGAAATAATAATTAATTTCTTTTATTATTTTAAAAGAAAAAATAGTTACAAATGTATGAAAACAATTAATACCTTGAAAATTAAAAAGGTTAGAGCTTATTCCATTATCAAGGATAAATATAAAAATTTTATTACTATAGATAACGTCTAATAAGAAGTAATAGAATTAAAATAAATAAGAAAATAAATCCCCAATGAAAAAATCCATACGAAATTACTAAAAATAATAGAAAAAATCCGAAAATTGTAGTGAATATAAAACACATTTTAACACATTTATAAATGTAGGAGAAGCAAAGTGAAAACTCTTTTTTTCTATTACTTACCGAGCTATGGAATAGAAAGTTCTTTAAGTGGAAGATAGTGAAAGCCGGTAATCTCTTCTTAGTAGTTCCTCATCAGTGGTTTACTAGTCCGTGTGATTGTTGGCTCAGGAAGCCGCATTTGGAGTAAGTCGTTAAATCTACCAGTTGCTACTCTTTCGCGAATATTCTTAAGGCAATATATAAATATAAAGGATTAAGAAATTGTTATAATCTTCAGGCAAGAAATTAAACCTACAAGAATGCAAAAGATCGACCATCCCACGACGCAACTACAACATCGACGAGATAGAGCAGTTTTTCAGAAAATACACACGAAGGCATACGCGCGAATGCTCTCGCGGAAAAAGATGAGATCGGGACGACGGTAGGACCAGTCGTGAAATCACAAATGGCGCGTATGTAACAGACTATTTTTGTTATTGACGGTCATTTAATGCTACTGACAATCAATTTTAAGGAAAGAGAAAATCAACGGTATAGCGCCGGAAAAGAGATTGGGGCTTTGAATTTTCAATTTTTTTTATTTTTTGTCAAATGTATGTAATTTTCCATACTATTTTCGACATATAAATTAAGTATAATAATATTTACGATCTGTGTTTAGATGCATATTATAATTAAATACATTTGATTTATTTCATGATTATTTTAATTTTATGTCGAATTGATTTCTCACATATATTTTGTGTGTGTGTGTGTGTGTGTGCGCGCGTGTGTGTGTGCGTGTGTGTATCCTCTGCAGTCGTTGCCGTCATCATCACTAACAGTGTTGCTTATTAGTGACTGACATTGCTTATTCTATTATAAACATTTTATCAGAAATATTTATGATTAATTTTCTTTGTAGCCTTTGTCATGAATTAAGTAATGTACATTTCTAAAACTATAAGAATAAATAATTGTATATAAATCATATTTCGTACCATGGATGAAGAAACATTAAATAGGTGAGGTTATGTTTAATTGATTAAATTTATTTATAATGCTGTTTATAATAAAGTACACGATAATCTCAGAATTATTCAAATTAATTTTACGATTGATTATTAATGTTAAGCATTATACACAATTTACTAAATTAAGAATTATTTTTTTTAATGGAGTAATTTATTTACTCAGAAATATAAATTATTGCTAGTTCACTTATAATTTATATTTTACTGTAGACTTGCAGCTGAAGCTTTATTAGAAGAAGCTAAAATTGGTGCAAAAAGAGCTGCTCTAATGGGTCCTAGTGGTTGGATCAAAAAAAAGGAAACAGTTAACAAGAGGTTTCTTCATTCCACATTAAGAAATGTAGTAATGTCTAATAGGCATAAAACATTAAATTATAAAAAAAGAGAATATAGCTCTCCAAAAAAGCCTTCTGAAACTAAATAAAATATAGCCTTTTGCTGTAATATAATAAATGTAGCTGCCAATCAAACATATTGAAAGTATCTACATGTTTTAAAGTGAAAACAGATAATAATCATTTTTATTTTCATTGTTAAAAATGCATGTATATATTTGTTGTAAAGCTGTTTTTAAAATAATTGATAGAATAAATATTTTACTACATTTTGCTTTTATTTATTTCTAAACTGAGGTTCTTAAAATTAAGCATTCTAATTTATATGGATTGATTATTTAAAAACTTTTAACTAGGTTTATATTAAAAATACAATAATTTGTCTAAAAAAATTCAATTTATTCATTGTTAAAAACAAAATTGTACACACTGTAGACAAGATATACAAAACTTTGTGGCATATCAATGATCATTTTAAAAAATCTCTCATTTACGAAGAAAAAAATTTTTTATAAATTTTAATTAGAAAATGATGTACAGACAAAAATATTTTCATTTGGCATTTTCCTAATTACATAATGAAAGCCTTATAATTTAAGCACCAATACCACTAATAATCATGTTAACAACATAGAAAATATATTCATACAAAATTATTTGTAATATTTGTTATATTGCATTGATAGGTTGCACATTTTAGAATAATGGCATAACTCAACATTTCCTAATACTAAAGCTTGGCGCGATCACATTTCAATATAAGACATTCTCGATTTAATAAAGTTCGCGCTCAAAATATTATAGTCTTTTAAACACTGATAGTCTTGATTAACAAGTTTTCCCTTTTTTTTTCTTTTTTTATAACAAAAACGACGACAGTAAAATTACTGTAATATTACTTATAATATAAGCGCCTTCTTTACTCTAATTGCATTGATTTAACAAAAGTCAATATTGATTATTTAAAAATTAGTCTTACAATAAGACAATATTATATTTGCAAAAGTCGTAAAGGAAATCTAAACATTCTAGTTCAGAAAATTGGAAGTAGTAATCAATCAGTCAAATTTCGTGCAGAACAAGAACGTCTGCAAATATGATATGTACTGTGCATCGAATAAATTAATTGTGTATTACTGTATTTTTTAATAATTATTCAAGTATTATTCATTATCACTGATGAATTATTGCACTATTAAATGATTTTTAAAATATTTGTGCTTTCTAATAAATGTAAAAACAGTTTTAAAAATTATAACGATCTATAAAACAGTTTAAACTTGCGCTAACTTTATACAATTTTCTGAAATAACAAACTTGCGTGAACCGTCCTATTTATTTCATTTCCCATAGAAATGAAGAGTAATAAAATAATTACGTGAATCCATTTACTTGGTTCTGCAGTTTCCTTTTCTCTAGAAAGAGATTCTTCATATCTATCAGTGCTGTTTTGATTTGTTCAGTAAACCTTTTTGAGTCCTATAAAATTAGATATAAAATTTAGTATAAATAAAAAATTTACACATATATATACTTTTATAGCAATTTTGTAATTTGGACAAACCGTTTCAGGAGAGTTATATTTGCTTGATATATGAAAGAAAATCATGTCTTCACCAGCAATAATATAGGAAATACCATAACCATCATCAGCTACTGGACCAAAACCACC
The DNA here is from genome assembly GCA_949987625.1 of Chalcis sispes. Taxonomy (NCBI): domain Eukaryota; kingdom Metazoa; phylum Arthropoda; class Insecta; order Hymenoptera; family Chalcididae; genus Chalcis; species Chalcis sispes. Next base: position 22,116,437 of record OX465095.1, on the reverse strand, counting down.
ACCTGCTGATATACAGTCAGGGTATTTTTTAAGATCTAATTTTGAAGTTTGTCCGTGTGGTGTCTGTGAAGTTGATAGTTTCCATGGTTCACTCAATACTTCCTGAAAAAAATTGAAATTATTAATAAATATGTATAAAATGTTACAAAAATTTTTCAAAGTAAATATTGCGAAAATAGTATTTAATGGTGAAATTAAGATAAGAAACCTAGTTCCTAATCAGGGACTAAAAATCTAAGATTTTCGATATTTTCGTATACTTATAATATTATAAAGAAAAAAGTATTTTAATTAAAAATTTAAATTTATTACAATACAATTTTCATACTTTCAAATAATTTAATATATATTATTCATTATTGTTGAAATCCTAAATATAAATGAATCATAACATTAAAATAAGATTAGTATGTATCGACATACTATAATCTAGTTCACTTATTTTTTTTTTTTTAATGATCGATTAATGAAGTTATTGATTAATTATTTTTAAATATTAATTATATTTAATTTATTATTATAAAATCTGTTGATTTTATATACAGAAACATGTATTAACATATTTAATTGAAAAAGAAGGTATTAATAAATAGAAATATTTTCATAAATAATTTTAACCTGGCCCTACAGAATAGTGATAGGGTACTAGGTCTCTTACCTTACCTTTAAAAATGGAGAATCAACTTCCAGATACTTTGAAACAACATAAAGACAAAACAGATGCCTATCGATTCCTTTTCCACACATAGCATCTTGATAACCTTTTTGATGCTGGGCTGCTGCAGTCATCAATAATTTGTGTTTCTCTTCTACCTAAAGGAAAATTATTATAAAAAAATATTTATGTAATAATAGCATATAAAAGTTAAGTTAAAAAATTAGAATTATTTAATATTGAACGTTTAAAATAATTCAATTCATACTGTAGCCGATTTATTTTCCATTGCTTTCACCCACGCAGCTGATTCGATAGTACATGGCCTTACGGTTTCTGTTCTTCCTTCACGGAACAACCTTGTCATCGAAGCTTCATAAGTCAAACTAAATTTTCCAGTATCTCGATAATATGCTAACTGAAGAGCCATTTGTATATAAGCATCAGGAGACATTGAACTTTTCTTCATAAAACCCTTACCGTACAAATCATGCACGTATATCCGTAGATCAAGACCATTCACTAATTCTTCAGCGACCTAGGCAAAATACAATAAATTATAACTTGCGAATATCATGCATTTAGAAATTAAATTTTTATCAGCAACATACTAAATACGAAGTTTCAATAGCCTCAAGACATTTAGGACTAAAATCCCATTGCAGACGAGTTGGAGCCGGAGGTGTAAATTCTGGAGTTCCTTTTGTATGACCATCTTCTTTAAATCTAATAAAATAAAATATTATTTTATTACAAAATTAAATTAAATTTTATTTTCAAGTGATTGCAAAAATGTATGAATTAATAATGAGTAATTTTAAATTTCATTTTACAAATTAAAAAAAATTTTTACAAATTAAAAAATATAACTACGTAGTTTAATTTAATAAAAAAATTTAAAAATCAAAAAATCTTGAACATAAATTATCAATTAGTATGCAAGCATAGGTCACTCTTAATTTTATTCAGAAGATAGCTGTATATATAAAATATATAACATAAAGCATAGATAATATGTACATCATGCATAAGATTAGTGAAGAGATAAAAAGAAGAAGATTTGAGTGCATTACCCAACATCCATATCAGTACCAATAACGGTTTCCCAAAGTGTTCCCATAATAGGAGCATCCGCCCTGGGTTCATAGAAATCAAAAGATAATATATACTTATAATAGAAACCAACATTTTAATCAAATTACAGATAATTTCATGCACATAATATATCATAAAATTAAATTAAATAAATTTAATGTAATTAAAATAAATTTAATTCTCTATCAATGTGTACTATGTGCATACATCAATTTATAGCAACTAAAGTGAATTCAATTGTTCATTTTAAAATCATTTCATTAGTTTTAAATCTTAAATTATTGATTTTATACATCTTTAGAGCCTTGAGTCATTAAAGTAAGAAATAAAGTAAGAGAGAAGCATACAGTTAGCAATGCCCTTTGCCATTTACTTATTTCTCTAAAATAAAGTCTTACTTTGCAGAAGGTTCTTCAACAATTATAAATTCCCATACGTGCGACATCACTGCAGCATCTGCCCTGATCATTATTTTCGCAACAAACATTAGGTATTCGGATATTTTTGTTTAAAATTAGAATAAAAAATTTTATTTTGTTTAAAGTAATAGTTAACTGTCTAAGTTCTTAAATTCATTTGAAGTTAAATATAATATGTCCAGCATTATTATTTACTATTGTTAAAATAATAATTTCTAGTTAAAAAATAAATTTCATTTTTTCGTCGAACAAATTTTAATATAAGAAAATTCCATTTTTATGAAAACTAGCTTTATGCAATTGCATTGTACTGAACAAATGAATTATCTTAATTATTAATTATCTGTAATTAAAATTTTTTTTTTTTAAATTATACTTCTTCTCTATACTCACCACGAGTGTTCAGCATTAAAGCCAATCTAAAAAAAAAAAAAATTTGCCATTAACTTAATAAAAAAATTAAGTTATTAGATTTATTATGTGAAACATACCCTGCCATTGTTTCCGACACACAAAGTAAAAGACTTATCAAACCACCGATCATGACCCTTACCGTGTAATAAAATACGTCCATAATTGTCAAGTTTTTCAGGATGATTCTGTTGAAAAAAAATATAATTTTATATATTTAATCCAAGTTTGTTAACTTCACAAGAAACTTCCTTTAAATTTTACTTACTTTATCAAACTCATAGGGTACATCATCAAGGGCAACGACAAAAGCAGCTTTTTCGATAATGTCCAGAGAAATTTTATTGATTCCTTTACTGAAATGTTCCTCTCTAGTTTTCGCCCAATGTGTTCGCTCGCCAGCCGTCAACGATGCTAATTTTTCCTCTCCTTCAAAGGGCGTGCTTTTATCATCAAGAATGGACTGGATTTGACTGCGCATCGAATAAATAATGTGGAAATAGATCAAATAATACTACAATCAAGTCTTAATATTATTACTCAAAAATTTTTCGTTACATTTTTATTTTTGTAAAATTCTTTATCCAACAGTGATGTTGATAGTTAAAAAACTTAATCAATTACATACAAAAATAAATACTTCAATTAGTGATTATCGTATTTCAATTATAAATTTTTTAAAAAATTATTAAAAAAAACTTAATATTATAATAAAATTTTTATAAATTAACTTACATTTCAATTTCACAAGGCTGCAAAATTCTGTTCTTGTAATAAATTGGAAGCCTAAAGTATTTTCCTTTATAATAAACAGCAACATGTTTTGAATCTTGATAATGAACAATTTTATCAGTTTCTATTCCTGGTATTCTTGTTGTATTGAATACTCTTTCATACTGCCATGAACATAGAGGTACTATACCTTGAATGAGGATCTACAATACAAAAATATAATTACTTTTTTAACAATGTACATTTTTAGCTATTTATTTAAATATATATATATATATATATATATATATATATATATATATATATATATATATATATATATATATATATATATATATATATATACTATAAGAATTTTTTAATATACTTTTCTAACTAATCAAATAAATTTTTAATGTATTAAAAAAATGGTAATATTTATTTTGAAGTAATAATCTGCAATCAAAGTGATTATTTACAAATCATTCGTAAAACTAAAATTTTTATTTAACCTGTATAAAATGAAAAGCCTTAAAGCTTGTTTAAAAAGAATAAAAGTCTATACTTTTCAAAAAGAAAAAGCAGCGAAATGTACATATACCAACCGGTTCGAGTTCCTGTCTCTCGATGAGTCGCCTATATTGCAAACACGTGTGAATAACACTCGCTGCACGAGCGGACTGCACCTTCGTTGGATGCATGAGGATGGCGTCGATGCCGTAGAAATTTGAGTTAACCATGATGGGCGAGCGACCGCGTAGGTAAACGTATTCCTCCCACCAGTCGGATACGTAGTTGGTTGACCACCAAGATTTGAGAATGAGGTAACGCTGAAGCTTGACACCGATGCCTCGTTGAAACTCGTTCGCGAGCTTCTCCATGCGTTGATAATTTTCGTCGTCAAGTAATGGTCGAGCACTTCTCAAATACTGAAATTTTCATTGCGAAATGATAAAGAAGTTGTTTGTTTTTATCGTTATTTTGTTTAATCTTCATGAAATTAATGAAAAATTTCAGTGCTCAAGTTTTGAATATATTTTTCAACAAAAATGAAAGTGAGATCATTCTTTCCATCAGAGTGTTAAGAATTTTAAGAATTTTCTTTCTAATGAAATTGACTAAAATCTTTAGTCGTATGAAATGAAGAAGCTCACCCTTTGCATGGTTTTTTCAACGCTCGGTAATGGCAATCTGGGCAACGAGCCTTGGAAACTATAAAGCATGGGTTTGTGCCAACCGGAGAAAATCTTGACGGCTTGGGCCCATAGTTTCGTTTTGAGGGACACCTTTCGGCCGGGTCCGCGCGCCTCGTACATCCAGCCTTTGTGCATAAGTAACAGCTTTAATGTATAACGAATAGTGTATATCGTAGCTAGCCATAGCAATAAACCGACAACGAAACAGCCTGCGAGATGAGCTAACACGGAAGATCTGAAATTAATTAAAATTTTATTGAATATATTTTTAATTTTGTCTATACTAGCTATGTTTTTCTGATGTTCAGAGTCCGTTTTGATATTGGATATTTATTTTATTTATTAAAAATTACTTTTAGAGCGTTATAATAAAATATATACTTTATCGTTAAAAAAAAAAAAAAAAAAAAAAAAAAAAAAAATTAAAGTAGAACAAAAAATTTTATTTGTTCTACTTATTGAACACGATCTATTATCATTTTATCGATTTTCAATTGCAAGACAAGGTGTAGATTTTATAACAAACACAAAGAAGCTTAGTTCGTTATTTTGTTTAAACTATTTTTTTCTTTCATTATCAAATTATTAAATCAAATAATAAAACTTAATAATAAATAAACATACGCGAGGCAATGACTCAACGTTAACATTGCGAAAAATAATATCCAGTATCGATAAATTGATTAATTTTACTCACGCGAATAAATACGGCGCTACTTTCCCAACGGGATCATAAGGTACTTTATAACCAGCAAAATGAATAGCTGTAACTATTATTACTGTCAACCATAAACTACCAAGAGAGGCTGGGTACACTCCACTTTTTATATTGTTCTGTAAATTAAAAAAAATATTCATATAGTTAAAAATTAAATTGCTTACAAGCATATTGCACGATTAATTTATAAAAAAAAAAAACTTTTTCATTTAAAAGTTATATATATATATATATATATATATATATATTTTTAATATTTTATTCAACCATTTTAAAGAGTAAATAATTTGAATAATAATGAATCGACTGATGGAAAATGTTCTATATTAAAAAGGTTTTTAACGTTTTCGTGTAAAAAATGTTTGAAAGAAAAAATAAACGAAACGCTTACCTGAAATCGAAAAAATCGTTTTTTCCACGAGCGAACGCCCGATTGCCAAATGAGATGGAGAACCTCACGGTCAAAGTTAACGTCCCAACCTTCGTGGGTTATGGAGAAACTAAACGCTACGGCTGAGTGGGCTTCGGCCATCCTTCTGCTTAGACTTTACTGTTGCGTTGATAAATCAAATCGAATTCTGAAACAACCGGAATGGAAAAACTTAAATTATTTTTTGTTTGATATATTGTGTTTTTGTTGTAGTTATGGTCATTGTTATTGCTATTTTTAAACGGTATAATTAAAACTACTATTTTTGCAATTTTTCTTTTCCCGTTGTATAATTATCTAATAATGTTATCTATAATTTTTATGGATGAAAATAATTGTTCTAGCCAACAAATTACCATATCGAAGTAAGTATAATTATTTAAAACAACAACAATAACAACAACAGTAATAATAATAATAGCAGCAACAACAACAACAATAAAAACAACGATGAGAATAATCTGTAAGAATACAGTAGCTTAAAATATAAAATACTTAAAATATAAAATTTTTAATTTTAAAATTCTCTTGTCTAATTTTTCCAAGATAAAAGCCAATAAAATAATAAAATTTCAATTATTTAAAAAAAAGAAATAATATATTGTAGTATTATATCGATTAGAAAATTATAAATATTTAAAAAATTAACGACTTGCCTTTGGTAAAGTATATTTTGAAGATTATTTTTATCAATAATTATTTCTACCTTCAAAAATAGAATGCAAATATAATGTAAAAATACCGGTACTCTTTGTTTCCAAACTAACATAAAAGAATTTTGAATTCATTAATACAAGAAAAAAAAAATTAATTTTTTTATTTATTTATTTATTTATTTATTTTTTCGATTAAGTCACTAAGAAATACACATTCTGACTACGACAATATGATCGTGACCATTAAAAATCGGTATCGATTGAAAGATTAAAAAAAAAAAAAAAAAAAAAAAAAAAAAAAAAAAAAAAAAAAAAAAAAAAAAATATCAGACTAGAAAAATGTCAGATCAAAATGTTCGGTAAATCAGTGAATAGATTAAAAAACGGTAGGATTTTTAAGACTCTCAGTACACGTAATAAATAAACGCATATTGCACAACAATAAAGAAATAAAGCAAGGAAGGAACTGATTTTAAAACTCTCCACGCGACGACGTCTGTCGAATATTCGCTTATAATGTGCTTGAGCATACCGCTTGCATAAGACGATCTATAAAAGATCTCGAGTGTACGTGTACATTTAATGGGTTAGCTTTTATATATATATATATATATATATATATATATATATATATATATATATATATATATATATATGTATTTATATTTTGGTCTAACGAAACTCCCTTCGTAAACGTACATTTGCGTGTGTGTACTTGAGACGCACGAATCAAATCTGAGAGTGTTATGTGAAGAAGTTTCGCTTCTCTCTATCTCTTTTTAGATGTATCAATGGCACACGGTGCATTCCTCTTTGTTGATGTTATATTAGTTATTTATGTACCTTGTGCGAGCCTCGCGTCATTACAGCTTGAGGCAAAATATGTTGTGGATGGATAGTAGGGCCGCAGTCGCGAGCGCAGCGAGCGACTAAGGCGCCTCTATCCATCCACAAAATATGAGCCGAAAGCTTTAATGACGCGAGGTTCACTCATGGTGCTTAAAAAATTTTTCAGCCTTGTAACCCGTACGAAGACTCTTACTTAGTTAACAGAATAATTAATTTTATTTTGTTGCATATCAATTAAATGCAATTTCGAACCCATACTGACAGTTCGTAAACTACAGATATCGTCTGCTAACGCATGCGCATTTTGTACACACACGCGTACATGTACATGTGTAGTAGTGTCAAAAAGTGACAGACAACATAATGTAAATATAAATATAAATTATGAAATTAAAAAAAATAGTAAATGGATTAATATTTAAAAATAAAATTAATTCTTGAACAATTATTATTTATTAAAAAATATAAATTTCTTGAGTATATTTATTAAATATTTATACAGAATAATATTTTTAACAAAAGTTTTTTTTATAAGATTTGAAGGCTTATTAATAATATTAATACTATTATAATTAATATAAATACTTTCTTATGTTATTTTTATCATAACAATACTATATTTGTTTAACACATTTTTTGTATAATCAATGAATTTTAGTCTCTTATTTAACATGAAAAAACAGTAACTTTTTTAAATATTTTAAATTTAATTTCTTCACACAAAAAACTTTTAAATCATTTATCTAAATCACAAACAAAATTATAAACTAAAAAATTATCACTTTAAAATCACTTATTATTAAATTTTTTAATTTTGCGGGATTATATTAGACTTTGCTTTTTCTATTAGTTTATTTAATTCACGTTTGCATTCTTCATCACTGTCACTATCACTCGTCTTATTTTCATTATTTAATAAATTGTCCATTTTTATTCTTCTTCTCACATATTAAGAACGAATATTACCGACCAACGATACACTATACTGAAAGAAAACAAAAGAAAAGCAGAGCCCCGTGGTCGCTTGAATGTACATACTGAGCGAAGGAGAGAGCGAGACAGAGATAGGGTGGTCACGTGGGAGCAATGGTGCGCGCGCTCTTATCGCTATCTCGTTCTCTCTCCTTCGCTCAACATACATAAGTCTTATTACGCGTTTCGAAAATATAAGTTTCGATGAAGACTCAAATGCTAGGCTATATGAAGCGACAAATACATAGCAGTGGCGCTGTTAACTTTTTTTTCTCCTGGCACATATACAGCCTAAAAGGACGTATAGAATGTCTATACAGCCTAGAAGGACGTATAGAAAAATGTTAATACGATCGAAAAGGCGCTTGCGCGTATGGAAACCATTTACACGCTGACGATGCTCCGTCGGTAAGAGTCGCCGTACGGGTTAGTAGGCTGAAAATATATTTTCAGCCTACTAACCCGTACGGCGACTCTTACCTACGGAGCATCGTCAGCGTGTAAATGGTTTCCATACGCGCAAGCGCCTTCTCGATCGTATTAACATTTTTCTATACGTCCTTCTAGGCTGTATAGACATTCTATACGTCCTTTTAGGCTGTATATGTGCCAGGAGAAAAAAAAGTTAACAGCGCCACTGCTATGTATTTGTCGCTTCATATAGCCTAGCATGTGAGTCTTCATCGAAACTTATATTTTCGAAACGCGTAATAAGACTTATGTATGTTGAGCGAAGGAGAGAGAACGAGATAGCGATAAGAGCGCGCGCACCATTGCTCCCACGTGACCACCCAATCTCTGTCTCGCTCTCTCCTTCGCTCAGTATGTACATTCAAGCGACCACGGGGCTCTGCTTTTCTTTTGTTTTCTTTCAGTATAGTGTATCGTTGTGTCGGTAATATTCGTTCTTAATATGTGAGAAGAAGAATAAAAATGGACAATTTATTAAATAATGAAAATAAGACGAGTGATAGTGACAGTGATGAAGAATGCAAACGTGAATTAAATAAACTAATAAAAAAAGTAAAGTCTAATATAATCCCGCAAAATTAAAAAATTTAATAATAAGTGATTTTAAAGTGATAATTTTTTAATTCATAATTTTGTTTGTGATTTAGATAAATGATTTAAAAGTTTTTTGTGTGAAGACATTAAATTTAAAATATTTAAAAAAGTTACTGTTTTTTCATGTTAAATAAGAGACTAAAATTCATTGATTATACAAAAAATGTGTTAAACAAATATAGTATTGTTATGATAAAAATAACATAAGAAAGTATTTATATTAATTATAATAGTATTAATATTATTAATAAGCCTTCAAATCTTATAAAAAAAACTTTTGTTAAAAATGTTATTTTGTATAAATATTTAATAAATATACTTAAGAAATTTATATTTTTTAATAAATAATAATTGTTCAAGAATTAATTTTGTTTTTAAATATGAATCCATTTACTATTTTTTTTAATTTCATAATTTATATTTATATTTACATTATGTTGTCTGTCACTTTTTGACACTACATCTACATGTACGCGTGTGTGTACAAAATGCGCATGCGTTAGCAGACGATATCTGTAGTTTACGAACTGTCAGTACGGGTTCGAAATTGCATTTAATTGATATGCAACAAAATAAAATTAATTATTCTGTTAACTAAGTAAGAGTCTTCGTACGGGTTACAAGGCTGAAAAATTTTTTAAGCACCATGAGTGAACCTCGCGTCATTAAAGCTTTCGGCTCATATTTTGTGGATGGATAGAGGCGCCTTAGTCGCTCGCTGCGCTCGCGACTGCGGCCCTACTATCCATCCACAACATATTTTGCCTCAAGCTGTAATGACGCGAGGCTCGCACAAGGTACATAAATAACTAATATATATATATATATATATATATATATATAACGTCAATTTATACTATCAAAAATATTAATTTTTTTTTTTTTTTTTTTTTTTTTATTAAAATTTAATGATAAAATCAATCAGAACGCAAAATGAAAATCTTTTTGCTCGAATTATAAGAAAAAAAGATATTTTTTTTAAATCATAATATAAATAAATAATCTACAAAAATATTTTAAGAATTATTCACAAATTTACTCATTATATAAGACCCAATGAATATGATGAGTTTGAAGTTTCCAACGTTGTTGTAGTGTTTTATAGCATAACTAAATATTCAGATACGGATTTGAATATAATTTTTACATTTTTAGTAGCTTTATTTACATGTAAATAATTATTTCGTTATATTCTAACGTTGCAAACTTCAGGCTCATATGAATATGAAACTTATGATTATACTACGTAATAAAATTAATAACTACAGAAAATTCAGAAACTTTTAATAAACAAATTGCTGATAATCGATGTCAATAATATATTATTATAAATTCACTAACAGAAAATTTATGATAAATTTATTATGGAACGAATATTAAATTGAAATTGTTTAATATGAAAATAAAAAAATATTATCTTTTATTCTATTATAAATTCAATATCTATTACATGAGATAAATGCATATTGTATAAAATACATTTTAATAAAAATAATATTATTACGTTTACGTAAATAGCAAAATTATTTTTCACATAAAGTAAATTTTACTTACGCAACTAAACCGCAAACATTGCATAATATGAGATAAAAAAAAAAAAAAAAAAGGCATCGATTTTAAAAACGCGATAAAGAATGAAAATTCAAAAATCGTTTCAAAAGAATCTACAAAGTAAAAAAAGAGGATAAAATAAATATTGATAAAATTCATTGAATTTTCGCTTAATTTCTTTTGTCTTTTCCATTGACGAGTGGGACAGCGACGGCGGGTACGCATAAATTTACGATTGAGTAGTAACTATTTGACCTTACTTAAACGGCAATTGTACGCGAAAAGCAACCGATGCTGTTGCTTCTGCATAACGTCGATGGATTAGTACGTGTGTTGTCGACGCTCATAGACGCATATTAACGTTTAAGTATAATGCGCGAATTATTTTGTTTTTAATATTATTTTATGCTTCTTTTTTTTTTCAATATTTTTCAAATGATTTGATGGTTATTTTAGGTAATTATCGGTAGAAATTTTTATACCGCAAGAGACTAAATAATATGTATATAATTTATCATTCGCAATTTGTGTAAATTTTACGAGTATGAATATGACGATAAATAAATTTTCTTTTCTAATATAAAATTTGTAAAAACATGCATGAAAATAATAATTTTCTTAATAAATTCAAATTTGATTTAATTTTATTAAAACATTTTTTATATGATTAAAAAATAATTTCAACAAACATTAGTTCATTTATCATAAACTTTAGTTTCAATAATCTCGTTGGAACTAAATAACAATTTTTCAATAATCAATTTTTTTTCAAACAAACAAACCAAAACATCAATGTCTTACCAAAGAAGTGGAAAACTTTAATGTTTCATCGCTTCAAATGATTCATTAATATCGCTCGTCGAAAAATCGCCGATTCATTCACTTTGTAGACATCAACAGTGCAATCTACATATACATATAAAAACAGGAAAACATTTAAGAAAAAAAAAAAAAAAAAAAAAAAAACAAAACAAAACGAAAAAAAAAATCATCTTTAAGCTATAATTTATAATTGTTTGTTTTGTCTCAAGTGAAAAGAAACAACGCTTTGTAATATTTTATTGTTTTCATGCATAGAATAAAATGTTATTATAGCTATTTTACCGCTAAGATTGTATATGTTTATTCAACTAGGAAATAAATTAGTAATAGGATGAAAATTTGGTAAAATATATTTTTTTTTAATTTATAAAGATATTATTGTTATTTATTAATTGTTATCGTAAAAAATGATTAGATTTTTATTGAAAGTTTTTAACTATTAATCTGAAATGATTACAATGATGTTAATTTTTTGTTTTATAAAAATCAAAAAGAATAACAAAAATATTATAAGTTATTGCGCTAAATTCAACGTATGTAATAATCCTAGACAAAGATAATGGGAAAAAAAAAAAAAAAAAAAAAAAAAGAATAGGAAATTATAATAACCCAACGGACATACATTATCCCAGTAAAATATCTACGATTATAATTCAAATCGTCGTAGGAGAATGAGAGAGAATGAGAGAGAGCCTTGATTAGCGATAAAAGTAATAAAGAAAAAAGAAACGCTTTTGCGTAAAACGAGCTTATGCTCTTGACGTAGCAACTCTCACGGCCTTGATAAAGCCCCCCGAAGAGAGAGAGACTCGGACTTTGATTGAGGAACAACCGAAGCGAGATAGACTTATCGCCAAGCCTATATGTCCGCCGTGCAAATCGAGCGAAGAGCATATGTACGTAAGAGAGAAAGAGGGAGAAAGAGAGAGAGAGAGAGAGAGAAACTGTACGCACGTGTGCGCGTATTGTGTTGTTGCAATTGAGACTCTCGGCGATGAGAAAAGTGTGAAGAAAATTGTTGAAAATATTTTTTTTAATGACATTACTTTTGGATTGTGATTTGTGTCTAGGGTTAATTAGAATTCGTCGTCAACAAAATTATTAAGTTTTCTCGAATATATAAAACTTTTTTTTTACACAACAGTTCTTTCACCGATTGAATTCCATATTTCGCGTAAAGGTCAATAAACCAAAAGTGAAATCTGGCTATTTTCGTGAAAGTTAATTAAAATCGTTTTTTTTTTAATCGATTTGATTAATGAGATTGAATTCTTACCTCTTATTAAAAATTTTATCGTGAATGTATGAGTATTTAATTATAATGATTACAATATTTTAATTGGTATAAGTTTAAAATTAACAAACCAATTATTAATCACTTAAAATATATATATATATATATATATATATATATATATATATATATATATATATATATATATATATATATATACATATATATATTCATTTAATTTCTTGAAATAAAATAATACAAACTTTTTCTTCGAGAAAAATTATTGCTTACGTTTCAGAAAAAAAAGAGTAACGACAATAATAAATAAAAAGGCAATTAACCGCGCAATCATCGCTTTATTTAATTCTTAGGATCAAAATTACATGACAAGGAATCGATCTTCACTTACGTTAAACTTTTTTCAATATTAATTTCCATCTTTTTTTTTTTCATATTTCAATGTGATTTTTACGCAGTTAATTATTTATTTAAAATAATAAACAAATACTGTTTTACTATTTTTTCTGATAATATTACTACTAATAATGTTAAGAATGTACTACAAAACTTAACGTCGATTATAATACAATTTTAAATTTGCTCTCACAAATTTTCCAAAACATGAAAACGACTTAAAATTTTGCCAAGATATTTTTAAAACATCCAATTCTTGAATGTCCGTAAAAAAAATAGCGAGCTCAGCCTGAGTTTTATTAAAAATAAAAAATTTATTATTTAAAGACGTATAATTTTAGCACATGCACTATGTTAATTAACTCCAATCAGTTCTGACATCGCAATAAAAAAAAAAAGAAAAAAAAAAGAAAAAAAAAAGAAAAAAAAAAAAAAAAAGAAAAAAAAAAAAAGTATATAATCAACACATTCATTAGTTATAATTAATTATATAAATTTTAAAAAATATACATATAATGCCTTTCTATCGCGCTCTATTTTACGAAGAAACACCTTTAGTGCAACACTCGTCCGTTGTTTGATCTTTTTGTTAATTAAAAGATCGAACAACGGACGAGTGTTGCACTAAAGGTGTTTCTTCGTAAAATAGCACTTTGAAAATGAAATAAAAAATTGAATAAGACAAAAATAAAAATACGTAATGAATTTTCCGTATATAGATTAAAAATTTGATAGATGACGTAAACAATAATTCATTGATAATATTGTATACTTAATAACATATGATTTAATACGTGAAATTTTTGCATCAGAATTTTACGGATACAATTTTTTAAAGATTTTTTCTTAATAAATTATTTTCTTTGATTTTTATTCGATTTAAATAGTTTGCTTGAGAAAATTTATTAAAATAAAATTTTGAAGAATTTTACAATCTCTTAAACACAAACTTATATAATTTTCTCTTATAATATGAAATTTCTTAAAATCAATCGCATCTGTATAAAACTCACAAATTTTATAATCTATCGTTCAATAGTACGTACGACATAAAAAAAAAAAAAAAAAAAAAAAAAAAAAAAAAAAAAAAAAAAAAAAAAAAAAACAACAACAAAGACAAATTAACGTATTGTATTAATAATATACAATAAAAAATTGAAATTCTTTCTATTCGTTTGAAAAAAGATAATCTTATACGCGACTTATTTGAGGTCATTCGTAATCAGCGTTTCCCGGTGTCTGTCTGTAACGCGATAAATATACAAAAAAAAAGAAGGCGTTTGCCAAGCCTCTTTCGTTTTATTACAAACATCAAATCTATCTCTTATCGAAAATTCCCCGATTATTTATCGCCTACGTAAATTGTAGTAATTCGACTGTGCAAAACAACAACGTCATTTCTTCTCTCTTTCTTTCTGTTTGTTTCTTTACTATTTTATTTTTTTCACTCATTCTCATGCGCACGCGCGTATGTTTACGTAATTTTTTTTTTTTTTTTTTTCAAACTCGCGGAAGACCAAAATGATAAGGTTGTTTTATCAAGTAGATATGCTACACGTGCCCTCTTCGATTTTTACAATGTAGAAGAAAAAATATGTGTTTTTCGTGGATACCGGAAAAATATAATAATCGCTTGTGTATTCACACGCGATTTTTGGATTTAATAATTATTTTTTTATTTTTTTTTCCTTCTCATTTTTAAACATCGACAATGTGACAAAGAATTATAGAAGGCTTTTATATTTGAAAAGACTTTTTTACGGTCAAATGAATAGTTAACGTAAAAAAACGATTCCCTTTTTTTTATTATTAACATATAATTTATTGGTAAAATATGGTTATGTCCATCAAGTTAGCCTCACCATTTTGTTTTTCACGGAATAAAAGAGTCGTGCTGCATTGTACTCAACTTGTGCTATAATTTGCCGTTAATAAAAATTATTAATTTTCATTTTTATAATTTTCATGATCGGGGTTAACTTTTCTTTCAAAAGCGATGATTTTTTGTCTTTAAAATGTAATTAACACTTTCCATGCCACGTGGGGCGTATACGACCCCCGCTGCACTTTCCGTTCATGCCTGATTTGGAATTCTCATTAAAAAACAAAGAATTCTTAAAAAATTTTTCGTAGAGTCAAATATAGACAATTAAATATTAAAATTTAATATGCATATTAAAATTTATATCTTTTTCCTGCTAATTATAGCTTTGTAGTACTGAAAAAATGTAATTTAATGTAATCTTCAAAAATTGCCGTGGCACGGAACGTGTTAATAAATTTTTTTTAATGGCACATTATAGCACAAGTTGAGCACAATGAAGCACAACTATTTTATTCCGTGAAAAAAAAAGTGGCAGAGCTAACTATTTTCGAAAAATTAATTTTGGCTATAAAAATAAAAATTACAAGGTATAAAAAAAAAATAATTTTAAGATTAACATAAACGGAATATTCAATAATGTTTGAGAATCGCCGAGAATATGCATATTACTGCTTTAAAGTTCAAATTCATGATTATAAATATTACATTAATGTATAAGTTAACGTTTTACTTTGTGAAAAAATCGTCGTAAACGATAGAATAATTTTAACGAGCCTTGAAACTGAAAGTCATGATTTTAATGTCATTGACTTTCTTAAACAAACAAAACATTTTTATTTATTTAATCATTAATGTAAACATAATTTAAATAAAATAAAAGAAATAAGTATTAGAATATCGTCGCGAAAATAATGAGACTAAAATATATATATTTTTCATTATATTATGTAATAAGTTGAATTTAAATATAAATAAAAAGTTGAATGATACTTTTGAGTGTCAGGGTTACTTAGTAACATTTAATCCGACGTTAAATTCTCAACGAATATAATTTTAAAAAGCGTCTTAACCCCTTGACATACGAATAAAATGCGCGTTGACGCATCCGTAGAATACCATTTAATTTGGCTCAATAGTGAACGCTCTTGTACAAGCTCTGAACGGGGCCTTTTATTTTCGGATTTACATTGTTATATAACATTCAATAAGGTTGATATATTCGCCGAAGAGTTTTTTTGACGTCTCGGAGACGTCAGTCTACCATGGCACATGAAATACATGACGTCTCAGAAACATCATTGTATGTCAAGGGGTTAATGTTTCCATTAGCATCTTAACAAAAAACAATAGAATTCGTGCAATTTACATACAACAACAAACTCATAAAAGTCGACGCGATTGATATATATATATTTATATGTGCACTCAAACTCAAGCATCGCTCAGTAAAACAAAAAAGAATAGTAACGATGTCAACGTTTAGAGTGAATTTCCGAGAGCGTGTATATATACATACATATCCATGCGATTGTCTGCAACGCCGTTTGACGATGACAATATCGATGTAGAGTGTTTCGTATACAATTCAAGCGTGGGCACACATATATGTGGAATATTGTTTTATCATGAGGGGTAATCGCTTCGCACGCCATTGAAAATCGAAAAGCAAATTTAGTATGCTAGGTGCAAATGATTGTAAATAGTTTTCCAATAAATTTATTTTCCTGTTTTATCAATGAACTTTTTCAGCTCAAACGCTTCGTGTCTAGTCTCTACGAATAATGTCATTCGTGAATTGCGTTAATTTTTTTTTTTTTTTTTTTTTTTTCAAAATAAATATCGTATGTATGTATACTATACAAATTGCAACGTTCGTTGATTCAGTTAAGGGATAAACTTCCGAAAAGCGCATACCTCTAATTCATTTGAAACTTGGTATACATATGTGTATTTCGACACCCTGAACACGGGTATTTTCAACGCTATATTTGTGTTCAGGGTCTCGAAATACACACATATATACCAAGTTTCAAATGAATTAGAGGTATGCGCTTTTCAGAAGTACACCCCAGATGAGTGTCGTCAAGGATCGACTATTTTTATAATGCTCGATGTTGATAAAGAATTTTGTTTACGAAATCGTATAATCGTTAACTTTATTTTACAATCCTAAATTTTTATTTATTTATTTATTTATTTAATTTTTTTTTTTTTTTTACTTTTGTCTCTATTATTTAAATTAACTCTATAATGTTTAGTCCAACGAGTATAACGTTGGAATCTACAAAAAAAAAAATAAGTGACAAAAACTTCATTACGAGAATATGCAAAATAATAATTAAATTTGTAAATGCGATACTTTTTCAGTTTAGTCTGAGAACTTCAATCGATAAACCAGTTTTTTATTACATACCGCAAATGACCGAAGTGTCAATGTCTTAATTTTTAAAAGACAATTGTGTATACAAACAAATATTATGACAACTGGAAGATTTGTATATTAGATTAATATTATCAATGCTAATAATTAAACATTTTATTTATTTATTTATTTATTTTTTAATTAGTATTAATAAATTTTTAAAGTATCCCAATAATGTGTTTGAACGTCAAATTAAATAAGATAATTCTGTAATAAAAATTTTATAAATTATCACTATTGAGTTTCAATAAATTTAAATATAATTTTCAAATTTATGGAATAAATAGACAGAAAATAATTATGTAACATCAATAGAGATTTCTTTAAGTAGCAAATTAAAATAAAATCAAGTATTCAAAATTCAAATCATATTCAATTATGAAAGTTTATTTAAATTGCTGTTTGAAAATTAATTTTTCGTACATGTAGAATAATAAATGTTAACGCATTGAATAAAGAGTGCATATTAAGTTTTAATATTTAAAACGACAACAATGAAGAAAATATAAATACGTTACCTATAGCATTAATTAATTTTACGATAACATGTAAGTCAAATGTATTTCCGTCGAAGCGGAATAACGAACTCACTATTACAGCGCATACGTTAAGAGGACGTTCCAATGAATTCTTAATACATTTCGGAGTCGAGTTTTATTTTTTTTTTGAAAATTTATCAACTTTTACTTTATATCAAAATAAGATATTATGCCAAGTATCAGATCAAAATATTAATTTTTTAAAAAGTTATGCATATTTAAAAAAAAAAAAGGAGTAAAATTTTTAAATTTTTATATCTCAAATACTAATTATCGGAATGACGTCAATTTTTTTTTCAATTACGCCAATAATATCGAACTTATTAAATGTATATAATTTAATAGAAAATTTTTTTATAAAAAAAAGTTACAACAATTTTTTATAAACAAATTAATTTTTTTAATAGAGGGGCACATACGATTTTCAATTTTTTTATGTCAAATTAAAGCGTAATTTTTCTTTCTTTCATTTTGTAAAAAAAATTTTTCCGACAATTTATAAAAAAAAAAAAAAATTAGAGCCATTTGAAACCGACGCTCGGTGCTTCTTGGCTTATTTAACTGCATATTTAACATATGCGCCGCATTAGTAAATAAACAAAGTATTTTGAGCGAGGCGCACATTTGATTTTTAATTTTTGTAAGCCAAATTAAAGCCTAATTTTTCTTCTTTAAATTCGTAAAAAAAAAATTTTTTAGACATTTTAATGGAAAAGAAAAGGATTGCTTTTTTTTATAACAAGATACTATTTATTAAGACACTGAAGAAATAAATTATCAAATAAGATATGCTAAAATGAATATTAAAATCCCAATTTTGATTCCACGAAAAAAAATCAATGTACTTTGAAATAAGGAAGAAGCTTGAAGAAGTGAATAAAGCGCTCCATAAGCATCCGCCGTATTATTGCAGCGCATGCATACTACATAAGGCTAAGTGCGGCGCGGCGCGGTGGGAAGCACCGAGCGTCGGCTTCAAATGGCTATAATTTTTTTTCAATTAAAATGTCGGAAAATTTTTTTTTACCAAATTAAAGAAGAAAGATTAGGCTTTAATTTGACATAAAAGATTTGAAAATCGTATGTGCCCCTTGATTAAAAAACTTAATTTGTTTATAAAAAATTGTTGTAACTTTTTTTTATAAAATTTTGTATTAAAATATATACATGTTATGAGTTCAATATTATTGGCGTAATCGCAAAAAGAAAATTACGTCATTCAGATAATTAGTATTTGAGATATAACAGTTTAAAAATTTTACTCTTTTTTTTTTAAATATACTATATATAATATTTTTTAATATATATATAACTTTTTCAAAAAATTAATATTTTGAGCTGATACTTGGCATGATATCTTATTTTGATATAAACTAAAAGTTGACAAATTTTCAAAAACAATAAAACTCGACTCCGAAATGTACTAATTCATTGGAACGTCCCGAAGCTGAGTGCGCGCTGGGAAGCGCCAAGCGTTAACTTTAAATGGCTCTAATATTTTTTCTTTTAAACTGCCCGACGAGTCTTCTTAATTAAATTAAAAAAGAGACATTGAGCTTTATTTCTACATTAAAAAATCGAAAATCGTATGTGCCCTTCGATTAAAAAACCTAATTTGTTTATAAAAAATTGTTGTAATTTTTTTTCATCAAAATTTTTTCGTCAAATTATAAATTTTTTAAAAGTTCAATATCATTGGCGTAATTTAAAAGAAATTATGCGATTCCAATGATTAGTATTCGAGATATAACAGTTTAAAATTTTTACTCCCTTTTTTTTTAAATGCGCATAACTTTTCAAAAAATTAATATTTTGAGCTGATACTTGGCAGGAAATATGATTTTGATATAAACTAAAAATTGACAAATTTTCAAAAAAATATAGAACTCGACTCCTACATGTACTAAGAATTCATTGGAACGTCCCATGTGTGTGTATATACCAGATGTGTAGTATATATCAGATCAAGCACATGCCGTTATATGAAAACGGCCGTAAGAAAACCAGTCGTCTTTCTACACACACGCGCGCGCGCCACACTCACGCACGCACACACACAATGGTACAAGTCAAACCTGGTGAAGCGCGATTGGCTCCCACCGAAGGTGTGCTCTAGACCGCGCCTCCGTGCGTTTCTTTTTGTCTCCTCTCTCTTTCTCTTTCGCTCTCTCTCTCTCTCTCTCTCTCTCTCTCTCTCTCTCTCTCTCTCTCACACCACACACACACACACACACACACACAAACGCGTGTGCGCTCGCTCATTTCATCTGTATATAGGTGCGCGTGCGTGTGTGAAAATAGCTGAGTTATTTTTGTAGCACACGCACGCGCACACACACACACACACACATATATATATATATATATATATATATATATATATATATATATATATATATATATATATATATATATATATATATATATATACAACAGACTTTCTTTACGTTCTCCTTTTCACTAAACGATTTATTCGTCGGCTTCTATTTTTTTCCCTCGTCTTCTTCTTCAACATTACGTAACTTCGATTATATGATAAAATGATATAGGGTTCATTAAAATGCACGAATAAACACGTTAAACAATTTCAAATTTAGCAACGATTGTCTTGTCTGTCAAAATCACAGCTTGATTGGAATCTGCTGTCTGAGCTTGTGCATTATAACACTTAAAAAGAAATGATAAAAATTAATTCGTTTTGTTAGGACGCTAATTTAATCTTTTGGATTAAATAATTATAAGTGTAAACAAAAAAATGAAATATATACTAAAGACAGCGCGCATAAGAGAATAGTAAATTTCGTGTAGTATTTAAATGTTGAATTTGCATTTTAACCTGATAAAGTAAACGAAAAGAAGGTTTAAACTTGCATTGTACAAAAAGTTATTTTTCATATAGTTTTTCATGTATTACGATATAGATCATGAGTATTTCAAGGAGTCATAACAGTGGCAATTGATATAGCTTTATCTAATCTAAAGAATAAACATGTACGACAGAGTTAAATTTATTTAAAAAAAAAAAAAAATCAAGGATAACATTTTTCTCGAAACAGAAGTCCGTCGTTCGATATAAATAAACGTATATTGAATTAAGAAAATATTGTAATGAGAAAACTACCTTACGATATCTACAACTTTAATTACTTCAACGTTTCAGTAAATTTTCAATTACATTAATTGTTACAACAGCTTAAACATGAGCAAACATGCCTATTTAATAATCTTTGTGAATTAATGATATTGCATATTTTTAAATAAATTTATTATTCAAGAAAAATACTTTTTAATATTTATCCTAATCCTTTATACATTTGCGCAAATTTCTTATTCTAATCGATTCCCGAACATTTTTGCGTTTTATAATTGAAATTCAATTGAATATTGTCTTTCATATTTAAGAAGATTCAGTACATAACTAATCGATGTAGTGTAGGCTATTACGTGCGGTTAACTCGCATATTACAAGGTATATTTGTTGAAATATTTATTAAATTCTATAGAAGTATATATACCTGTTGGCTTAATTGTGACGTTTTAAAATAAAAAAAAGAAAAATGAGTGACACCATTAAAAAGTTTTTTTGGAAAGGAAAAAGGATGACAGAAAAGGTGTATAAAAAACATTTACAACAACGAAAATTGGAAAAAAATATTAGGAATGTGTACGGTACGAGGTACAATATTAGAAATGATACGCATAACACACACATGCACACATGCACGCACGCACGCACGCACGCACGCACGCACGCAAACATGCGCGCGCGCGTATATTTTTTTTATGAATTATTAATGCAAACAACAAATTAATGACAATTTACAACTAAATAATCAATTTAATGCCGAAATAAAGAAATACATAGTGTAAAAATTACGTCCTATGACATACGAATGACGTCATTTTTGTACTTGGAAAATTTGACAAATGACGCTATAACACGATCCAAATCCTGAAACGCCAAATCACATCATTACTAATGTTAATGTTAACTTTATTTCAAAACGTTATAAAAAACGTCATCTATTTCAATACGGCAAGGGACATATTGAGGTTGCTGCCACCTTTAATTTGAAATTTATGTTTTTTTTAAGGTCAAATTTAAAAAATTTTGAAAAACTGATAACACCGTCGAAAAGCAGAGAAAAAAAAATATCGAAATTACCAAATTATAATTTTTTGTAGTTATATTTTAGCCCTTAAAACGCGAGTCGAATACAGCACACTTCCGCGCTAGCTCGCCGCGCTTAATGGATCAACGTGAATTGTCTTATCTATCAAAAATGGCTTGTGACTCAGACATTACTCTGGCTGTTCTTTTGAGATAGATTCGATCGTATTAAGTTCTGAAATTTGAAAATAGTCCTTGTAAAACAATTGGAATTGGGAACTTCATTGCTGCAAAATGTTGAAGTCTCGAATGCTGCAAATAGACCTAATAAATGTTCAAAATTTTTGATATGCATAAATCCTGAAAATGACAAATAGTCCCGGTAGAGTTATAAAAATTTTCCAGTACTTGAATATTTCAAGTCCTTAATTATATTCGACTGTTGACTTTGGAATCGTTATTGATGTACTTGTAATTCGAGTTATTTAACGATGTTAAATTTTAATGAAAGCCCATTTTAATTACTACAAATTGGCATAATTACTGTAATTTTTCGTTTAGAGTTGTTTATAATATAAATGAAAATACAAGTGTTATTGTCGTACATTGAATTACATTCGACAGTTGATTTCTTGAAGACACTTGAAATTTTAAAAACAATAATTTAAAACATTCCGAATATTAATCAGATCGAACTGAATAATATGGCCAAATCAGAAATGACAAAGAAAACAATAATTCAAAGCAGTCAGAATATAAACCATACGAAACTGAGCAATCTGACAAAATCAGAGATATATCGATGAAATTATAACAATCGATAAAGTATACTCTTTCAAAACATCAACCGATAGTAAAGGTTCTGAAAAGAAATACTTTTGCCTGTTTTGTTGTAAAACAATTTCCAAATTTGCACGACATTTACAAGATGTTCACAAAAACGAACTAAAGGTAGCTGATTTTATGCAATACGAAGAATCCTCACATGAAAGAACTGTACGCATTACTATTCTAAGAAATAAGTCAATAAAATTATATAATTTAGACCCAAAATACCATAATGGGGTATTAATGGTATCTAGGCGAAAAAAAGAAGATTCATGAGCAAAAAGTACCATTCTGGAGATTTGTGAGTATTGCGATGGGCAGTACATTCATACCAGCAAAAGAAATCATGTTTGTGTGGCTATAGTCAATTCTGCTATTAAGGGGAGGTTCTCATCTAGCGACCCAAAGTTACGTGATTTTCGCGATTTTTTTTCTCATGGAAGGAAATAAATAAAGTAGTCAAGTTTTTTGGTACTTATTAAGTATGTTATTAACTACTTTTACAAATTTTTTTTAACAAAAATACCGAATAGTTTATTAGTTATATGCATTAAAAAATAGTCATCGAAAAAAAAGACACCTCCACGGGCGGCAAGGTAACTCATCCAATTTTTGTCTGAAATCAAAAAATCAAAGTTTGTTATAAACTAGAAGACATTTTCTGGATCTTGAACTAAAATCACGAAAAAAAATTAAAAATTAATAAAATGGCGGACTTGCAAAAAAAAAAAATATTTTTTTGCACTTTTTTTTGCTCTAAAAAGTGCAATAACAATAAAAATAATCATTGTAAAATTATGATTTTAGGTCAAGATCCAGCAAATTTAATTACCTTTAAAATAAAAAAAAATTCATCTCGATATCTATAATAGTTTTTGAGATATCTTGCCGCCTGTCTCAAAAAACATGGTTTCGAGAAAAACGCGTTTAAAGTTTTAGTACGCGATTTAATTTAATAAAAGACGACTTCGGTTTTTTTGACTATAACTTTAAAAATAAATTGAATTCGGCAAAACGGGTTTCACGAGCGTATTCTACGAGACATTTGCCAACTTTTTAAGCAAAAAAAAAAAAAAAAATCGATTTTTTGGTCGTGCTTGATGAGAACCTCCCTTTAAGTTTAGAAAAACCAGAGAGTCGTAACGTCTCTCACGTCGTAAGTTTACACATTGTCGCAGCGGTTTGTCAACAAGAATGTGGGAGGAAATTATTCCTACTTTTCAAAAAGAAAGTTTAAGGGAAATAATTTTAAATGACTATTTAATATTACAGTGTGGAGAATATTTCTGTCGGATTAACGAATTCTCCAGATTAAATGAGACGATCTGCAGTCACATGCGGTACTATTTTAAAAATAATAAATACTAAATGTCCTGAAAACTAGCGTTAAACATACATGTATATATGCAAAATTATCGAGCAGACAAGAATTAGAAAAAGAGAGAGAGGAAGTACAACGTTGCCAAATGTACAAAATAATTTATAGAAAAAGAGCAATAAATTTCTTTACTCGTTAATTTATTGCTCAGCTCATAGGTACCCAATCAATATTTTAAAAATTGATTATTATCAATTGAATATATAGTTTCCTTTATAAAAATTAAAAAAAAAACTCAATGTTAATTATTTCACATGACTTGAAAAAAGTGACGAAAATGCTATTCTCCATAAGAGAAATGATATTCTTCATGTTAAATTAAAAAAAATAGAAACATTAATTACTTGCTTCCAACGTTCTGAACTATTCTAAAAATTTAACTGAGTTATCATAATGGTAATATTTATAATTTTACAAAGTTTCAACGATATCTCAATGTTGATTCTCAAGTGATAGAATTTCTTTATAATAAACTAAAATTTTATTTATCTTATCACAAATATATTTTACATATTCAACTAATTAATGCAAAATAATAATATAGTTTATAAAAAGGGCAATATTTGATGATTTATCTAATTAAAAAAGATCCTTTTTAAATCTAACTTAAAAATCGATTTTCTTTGGAAAAATTTCTAAAGCATGCAAATTCAGTAAAGGTCAAATATAAATCGGTAAAAATATCTTGTATACATATATAAGCGCTTCAATCGTATTTTTTTTTTAACTCAACGCAATCTTTGAGATACGCGCAGATTAAAAAAAAAACTCATCTTCTGCGCGTATGAAACTTTTTCATTTTTTCTCAACCTCGATCGCCGTAACTTTTATGTGTTAGCATCTCTTTCACTGTCAACCTTAAACATGGACGCACGTACTTGTGCTGGATCTGTATGTATGTGTCTATATATATATCTACGGTACCGTAATTCCACGCGGTCACTCTCACGATGCTTAAAATAAATACCAAGCGAGAGAGGAAACTATAGACACACTGCCGAGTGTATGTAAAAGCGTTCACCTGCGTATTCACTGAATTCATCGAAAGAATTATCTTCTTCTTAAGCGCTCTTATAAATATAAGAATACGGAAAAAGTAGAGTAAAAGGATAATCGATCGACTATTGCAATTTAGCTAAGTTCATATTAGCGTTGAAATTTCCTTACTCGTTTAAAATTAAACTAGAAAATTTTAATTTTATTTATTAATAACTAGTTACGATGATCTAAAGTTTTTTACCGAAACGATTTGCATCTCTGCAAAATTAATCAGCAAATTCTATTTTGATAATTCAACAAGACAAAAAATTATAAAAAATATCCGTTGATCCCCCCCCCCCGCTCTGAAAAAACTCGTTTATAATCATCATAAACATTATTGCAATCAACGTGAAAAATTTTTTATTCGTCAACTGCATATTCAGCGTTATGTGTACGAGTGCCCCATATATTTTTTATTATTGTAAAAACAATTGCAACCGTCGCTAAGTTATTTATTATGCAATATAGAATGCTAATATTTGTGACAATGTTATTTATTGTATTCTCATTAATATTATAACAGGGATGTTAAATATAAAAAGTAAATAAATAATAGAAAGAAAAAAACATAAAAAGCAATGAAAGAACTTCTTTAAAAAAGTACTTTTTCTAATTTGTTGATCATAAATGCTAAATAAAAACAAATTACAATTATTTTTCTGCAAGAAAGATGTTTTTTTTTTATTTTAGACCATTTTAAAAAATTTTTAATTTAATATTGTCAATAGTTAAAGTAAAAAAATCTTCATTTTTCTTTTCTTCTTTTTTTT
Organism: Chalcis sispes; assembly: GCA_949987625.1. Taxonomy (NCBI): domain Eukaryota; kingdom Metazoa; phylum Arthropoda; class Insecta; order Hymenoptera; family Chalcididae; genus Chalcis; species Chalcis sispes. Next base: position 22,090,325 of record OX465095.1, on the reverse strand, counting down.
TTTAAATGTAATTATTAAAAAAAAAAAAAAAAAAAAAAAAAAAAATTCGATGCAACTAAATTTTATCAACGAGAAGATTTTTTCACACGCGTGCCTATATTTTTCGTGCTTGCTCTGCTCAGCAATATATATAAATTCATCAAGATGCGTGCACATGTGTGAGAATGGACTGCCGGGGAATCGCAGAAGCGTTCAACTCTGTTCTTGGCAATGTTAACTCTTTTTATTTCTTTTTCTTCCTCTCTTTAGCTCGCAACTCGAACATAGAGGAATTAAGAGCTGACGATATGTATTTTATTATTCATACGTTTAGTAAACGTTTATATTGCTAGATAGTGGATTGATTGAAAGAAAAAAAGAAACAATCTATTTTCTAACTTACGACCTTCAATTGCGAGAGCGCATTTGGTTAAGTAAACTGTTACGAATGCACGCTATCTTCGGTGAATTTTTTTTTGTTTATATTGTGCCTGATTCATAAAAGAGAGAAAGAGAGAGACAAGGGGAATACAGCGACAGAAAAACTTGTAAAACGTGCGCAATTTACTTCGCTTGCGAGCATAATAATACGGAGATTTTAAACTACTTCGGACTGCGGTGTTGTCTGCACGCTTCGTGACACACATATTTTCTCCGTTTCTCCTCCCTTTCTCGCACAATGCACATGCATAATTAATGTTATAATTATAGGAGATATCAAAGATTTTAAAGATGTTCATACACTTCGATCGAAACATTTTTATTGCCATTAAAAAATTGATTAATAAAAATAAACATAGATGCAAAGTTAATGTAGAATGTACACTGTAGTTGTTAAGTAGCTCTCATAACTGTATGGTCACGTATAAGCTATTCGACTTACAATAAACACCATTTTAACTTTCGTTTTTATTTTATTATTATTATTATTTTTTTGTGGTTTTTTTAACACATTAGTTTACGAAGTAGTACACGATTATTATCGTATTGAATTTGCATAAATACAATCAATTTATAAGAATTTATCTGCTTCTAAAAACTGTTAACTTAAAAAAAATATACATTTACTTCTTTTTTTCGAATTCGATATTTTGATCAGCTTAATTAGCTTTTTCTATAACAAGTTTTTGATTATTAAAAATAAAAGTATTAAATTATTTGATTTTGCGTTACGTAGATGTGCCAGTTTTTAATATTAACACTAATTTATTAATTCAATTTCAAAAATAACTTAAAAAAAAACTCACTTCCGTAATAAATTTCAACTTACACAACTTAACCTTATTAAACATACAAAGCTTTAAGGTGATTTTTTGATATGAGAATTATATTAAAAAAAATAACTTCAACATATTAAATGTAACATACTATAATAAGAAATAAAAAAAAAGCATCGACACTCACCTTGCGTGCGAGCTTATGTATCTCCGAATAGAAATATAATCTCGCTGCCGACGTCCTTCCTTATTCCTCTTCCTCAATTACAACAGGTACAAAGGTTATTTATATATTTACATATAAGTATATATTTTCTTTTATAAAGACGTAGTCTTTATTTCTTCTTTCTTCTCTTCAACAACGTGTAGAGGTTAAAGTACGCGTTAACACGCGCATCAGTAATAACAGCAGCAAGTCTTCTCGCTATGCCACGGTAATGGAAAGCATAAAACGCTTTCTTCTCTCGTTCTCTCTTACTCTCGTTATGTACAATAATCTAGCACTTTCGAAACAAAAATTAAACAATATATTATATTATTTAAGAAATAAATAATAGGCGCAGACCTTCGCACGCGCGCGTGAAAATTACTTTTACAAAATCGAACGTATTCGCGCCGAACACAACGTTGAAAATTTGATTTTTTTTTCCGTACTTTGATTTTTCATCGAAGACAGATGGACGATGCACACGCGCGCTTTTGCCCGTGTGCGTAAAATTACACGATGTACATCGTCGAAATCGGTTGCGGCGATGTGAAGAAATAAAAATAAAGAAAACTCAAACGAGCGCTAAAGTATACACGCGTGTGTTCTTGCGACCGTATTTTCGTATGCGAGAGGAGTTGAGGAAGAACGACAAAACTGCGAGAACACTGTGGTACCGGCAGCTCACACAACGCACACTACTGAGTCGAAACTCAGAGAATGCTTCATTGCTTCGGCGCGCGCGTGGACTACGAAGCGTAGTAGGAGAGGGAAAGAAAAAAATAAAGAGACATATTCAACAGGGCTGGAGTAATTGGGGAAGTGTGAGGGCTTGAAGAGCCCCTTATTCTAAACTTGTTATCGAATTTGGATCTTGTTTATACTTGGATGGGATGTGAATGGTTTTTTATGGCAATTTTATTTTTTTACTTTTCTTTTTGTTTATTTTTTTTTTTTTTTTTTTTTTTTTTTTAATTTTAAAAATAATTATTAATTATATTATCATAATTATTTAATTTATATTGGGTAATTTTTTTTCAAAATAATATAATTGTCATATAATTTATTGATCCAGATAAAAGCTACAAGTATAAAATGTATAAAAGATTCCATTACTCAAAGTTAAACGTAATTTTAATTAAAAATGAAATTACATTTTATTAGAATAACGAATGTCGGGTACAGTCAAGTTCTATTAATATTTTAACAATTTTTTAATCTTTATATAGGTTATTATAAACATTTTTGTACATTATTTTTATTAATCATTCAATTATATATAAAATAAAATTTAAATAGAACTATAATTCATTGTAGGTTTCAGAATAATATTAATCCGGCACTGGATGAAATATATATATCGAAGAGAGACAGAGAAACCGTAATGAAGGGACCAATCACGAACTTCAGTGTGCCAAAAGACGGCGGCGATGGTGATGACGCGAAATTATTCGATGAGAACCAGCGATTTGTGGCTAGTGTGCAAGCTTGGTGCGTGTATGTATACATATAGGCGTGCACGGGACACGTTGCATATGTGTACACGCTTGGGTAGCTCAACACTAAACGAATTCACAATCCACAAACTGTTGAACTTCTTCCTTGTTATGTCTAAAGTCCAATAAATCGCGCATACCTTTTTTATATATGTAAATAAAAAGAAAAGTTCGGATAATTTTTAACTTGGGATCGGTACGTGTTTATGCAGTTTTATACTGCCAAATTCGGCATTAGATATACGCACATAGATACATGCACATTTGATTATATAATCTACGGTCAAGGCTATAAGAGAATTACGATATAGGTGTAGGGTTATAAATAATAATCTTGCAGATTTGGAAAAAATAAATATACTTGCATATTTTTAAATAAAAAATTATTTTTAATTTTAAAATGAGATGCATAAAAATTTACTAAATTATTACCGTTTTAAATTCTTTTTTTATGTTTGTCATATTTAATAACTTTGTAAATATTATATTAACGTGACAGTAATTATGATCATTCAATCTAATTATTTACAATTTACTATGTTGATATCAAAAGAATTGTATATACATGTATGCGAAACTACTTAACTCTATAACAAGCTTCTATATTATTTCATATAATAACAATATCATTATTTTTTATTTCACAATTTTTTAAATATTTTGTCTTTAATTATTTATAGAATTAATAAAACATTTTAGTCACACGAAATTAAAAAATTTCCAATTAATGATTGATATTATTATTTGCACTTTATTAATATATTGACTACAATTAACTTCACTCAATACATTTTGGCGCCTTTTTTAAATGAAATGATTTATTAAATGACTTGGTGAAATGCACAAGATAAAATATTAAATTTAATATTTTAACTTAGTTTTGTTAAAGAATTAGATTGATTCAAATTAAAAAGTAATTTGAAAATATTAATGTAAGATAATAAGTACTCACATTACAATTGTCTTAATTATTTTTAATAGAAATTAATAATTATTATTACATAAATTAAAAAATTTACGATTACAATTCTTTTTTAAATCTTCAACATTTAAAAGATTTTTATTTTGAATTATATTTTTTAATAGAAAAAAAATTCACAACAAATGTTGATTGTTTACACAACATAACTAACTTAATCTATAAAACTTTTAACTAATTTACATTTATATTTATATTCTAATAAATTCAAATTTCTTTTTGTTTTTTATAATGTTTATAAGTTTTACTTAAGTACATGACTATATTTAATCTTATATATTGATTTGACAAATTTTTTTAAATAAAAGCATGAAAAGTATAAATTTCTGTTGAATATTTACTTTACATGTTAAAGAAATAATTAATTATTTTACGAAAATACTTTTAATTTGAGTAAAATTAGTATTTTTATGTACTAGACGATATTGGCTTGATCATACGTTCTTTATTTGGTTACAATTAATGCAGTGATAAAAGAGTTAATCTATGTAATTTGTAAAAGTAAAACCTTGAGTAGATCGATTAGAGATTCCCAATTTTCTCTTTGAACGTTTGTTGACCAGCTGATGTTTATATTACACTTGTGGTTAGTATTGTTTGTGACGTCATTAGTGCAGAAAAGTCGTCACGTGATTTGATCGTTTGAAGGAGGAAAGAGAAATAAAGAAGAAAATAAAAAAAACATGTTCGATTCTTTGATGACGATTTTAAAGTAACAAAGATAGCAAAATACATATCAGAATTATATTGCTGAAGGTAAGATTTATTTTAAAATTGTCGAAATACTATCTATTTTTCAATTTGTAAAAGCAATATCATTAAATTCAGAGTTTGGATATCTCGTGAAATATTTATGTAGTTAGTTTACTAAAGTTTTAATATATCTACAATTTTGTTGATAGTGAATTAATCAAATGTCGATTAATTACTTTAAATATTAAATTGTTACTTTTATTAAATATTTTAAATAGAATATGCTTTATTCATTTTCTATTTTTATTAAAAAATAATAAATTTTTGAACATTAAACTTCACTTAATTTAAAAACATTTTTTGAAATTTTCTTTAAACATCCAAGTATTAAATTTTTATTACTCAATAAAATAATTTTAATATTATTTTTAAAGACTTACAAACAAATTTAAGAATAGACATAACAAATAGGTTAAACTCATTATTTGTTGACTCAGCCTTGATTATCTGGATCTTAAGCTATATTTATTCAAATAGTTGTAACTCATTTGACTATACTTTTCAAACAGATCTGAATTTTATTGGTTTAGAATTATAGTTACCGACAAAGGTTTAGTTAACTTTATAAGACAGTGTAAGCTCAAAATATTCTGTTTGATGCAAAGCATTGAATTAGTTTTTATATTCTTACATTAAGATATTGCCAATACAATTTTTAATATAAATTCTTATTTTACAGAATAAAATCTCAAAGATAAGAAATTAAAATGAAGTTTGCAGAACATCTTTCGGCTCATATCACGCCAGAATGGCGCAAACAATATATAAGTTACGAGGTAAGAAATATATTTTTTTGTTTCAATTTAGAAGAGATATAAATTTTATAAATTTTTTAGGAAATGAAAGCAATGTTATATACAGCAGTAGAAGAAGCACCTTCAGCTGAAAGCGTAGAACCTGAAGTCATAACTAGACATTTTGCTTCATTCGATGAAGTTTTTTTTACATTTTGTGATAGAGAGCTAAAAAAAATTAATACGTTTTACTCTGGTACCTATAAAATCTTTTGAATAAACTTATGTATATTTGATTTGTATAATTTGATGATAAAGTTTTTAATTATTAAAAAGAATAAATTTTTTTATAGTAGTAATTAAATCGTATTTCTTTTAGAAAAGCTTGCAGAAGCAACTCGAAAATATGCAGCTTTGCAGAGCGAACTGAAGATTGCCCAAGATATGCAGCAAGGAGGAAACAAGCACAAAGGAAAATCTGCCTTTAAAGCACATCTTCCAGCAAGAAAGCTCAGAGAACTCAAACTTGCTTTTTCAGAATTTTATCTATCACTTATTCTTTTACAAAATTATCAAAATCTTAATTATACTGGTTTTCGAAAAATTTTGAAAAAACACGATAAGGTAAATTTTAAATTATCTGAAATATCAAATCTATTTTAATTAAGATTGAAATTATTTTATTAATGCCGTGCATCACTATTAATTGCCACAAAATAAATATTTTATTCTAAAAGTACAATAATTATTTTTATACTTATATTAATATATTAGTTACATCTTAGATAGTGTTGGCATTATAATTATGAATATTTTTATAATTCTTTAGCTACTTTCAGTTGATACTGGTTCAAAATGGAGAGTAGAATGTGTAGAAACATCTCATTTTTATACTTCAAAGGATATAGACAAACTTATACAAGATACAGAAGCAACTGTAACAAGTGGTTTAGAAGGTGGAGATCGTCAACGAGCCATGAAAAGGCTAAGAGTTCCACCTCTTGGAGAACATCAAAGTCCATGGACCACTTTTAAAGTTGGCTTATTTTCTGGGAGTTTCATAGTACTTTTTGTAGCAGTAGTTTTATCAGGTAAGAATTTCTCCACATTATGCAAAAGTACTTGTTGTCCAAATCATTTTAATAGCACTACAATACATTTTAATAATACATTTTAAAAATTATAATAATTTATTTGTTAAGATTAATTAAAAAAAATTCGCACAAAATTGTAAAAATTGTTTAAAAATTGTTTTATAATTGTTAAGAAATAAATCGATTTTCTCAAATAATCTGCACTTATTTATTTGCATTTCAGCTTTGCATTGCTTTAAACCAGTTATAATAAATTATGCATTTTATTCTATAAAAATAATATTTTGATTTTTAATTTAACAAATTTGTTTAAATATTGCATAAAAATGTTAAAAATTGTTATCACTATTAAAGATAAATTTTAATTTTGTTGTCTATCGATTGAAATTAATAAAAAAATACTTTCAATTTTTTATTTTTAGCTATTTTTTACGATGGCGGTAATCTGAAAATCGCCTTTAGACTGTACCGCGGCCCATTACTCATTATCCAGTTCCTCTTCCTAATTGGCGTGAATGTGTATGGTTGGCGATCGTCCGGTGTCAATCACGTGCTAATATTTGAGCTCGATCCGCGCAATCATCTGTCTGAGCAACATTTAATGGAACTTGCCGCTGTTCTAGGAGTAGTTTGGACACTTAGTTTGTTGAGCTTTCTGTACAGTACAAGTCTCAGCATACCGCCCTATGCGAATCCTTTAGCTCTAGTTGTTATAATGTTAGCTTTTTTATTAAATCCATTCAAAGTATTTCGACATGAAGCTCGATTTTGGCTTTTAAGGATTGTCGTAAGTATATACAATATTTTTGATTTTTAATAATATTTGATATTAAAATAATAATATTGAAAAAAAATTTTTTATACAAAAAAAAGTCAAAAAGAATGATAAGTATTTTAAAATCTAAATATAGCTAATATTTATATTAACAACTCATATTAACAAAAATTATTATCTTTATTTTTAGTGGCGGGTCCTTATAGCACCGTTCGTTTACGTCAATTTTGCTGATTTCTGGCTGGCAGATCAACTTAACAGCCTTGTCACGGCCCTACTCGATTTTCACTTCCTTACTTATTTCTACATTACTTGTGACAATTGGCTCGAAGCGACGGATACTCAATGTACCCCAGGTTCACTCATCATAAGACCGATTGTCAATTGCCTGCCTGCGTGGTTTCGTTTTGCTCAGTGTTTGAGACGTTACCGTGACTCAAAAGAGGCCTTTCCGCATTTAGTGAACGCGGGCAAATATGCCACGACCTTTTTAGTCGTCATTACCCATACCTTGCGTGATTATCATTCAGGTATTTGTTTATTTCTGCAATATAAAAAGATAACAATTTTTTTTGCATTAAATATTCTTTTAAAAAAAAATTTACATTTTAAAAATTTTTAAATTAACATTTTAATAATTTAAAATTAAAAAGTTCAAGCAGATACAAATTTTCTTAAAATTATTAATATAGAAAAAATAAAAATTTGTATTACTTTTTTTAGACAAATATGAAAGTACTTGGGAAAGCCCTTGGCTTTGGTTATGGTTTGTTAGCTGTTTTATTAATTCTATATATTCCTATACATGGGATATAAAAATGGATTGGGGCCTTTTAGATGGAAATGCAGGAGAAAATAAATTTTTAAGAGAAGAAGTTGTTTATTCTTCAGCTGTGAGTTCTGTGATTTATGTATTTTAAAATTAATTATATTCATATATAAATTGTTTATATTTAAAATAATGTTTTATTTAGAGTTTCTACTATTTTGCTATAATTGAAGATTTCATACTAAGGTTTGTCTGGATAATGAGTTTTGTGTTGACTGAGTATGGATTCATTAGAAATGATTTAATGACTTCTATTGTTGCACCTCTTGAAGTTTTTAGGTAATTTTAATTGGCAGAAAAATTTAATTTATTTTTATATCATATTTTAAAATTTTTTAGAAATATTTGATTAATGTTTTTCTTTTTTTTTTTTTTTTTATTTCTTTATTATAAACAGAAGATTTGTTTGGAACTTCTTCCGTTTGGAAAATGAGCATTTAAATAATTGTGGTAAATTCCGAGCCGTACGAGATATTTCAATTGCACCTTTAGAGAGTTCTGATCAAATTCAAATTTTGCGAATGATGGATGAAGAGAATGGAGTATTGAATCGAGGAAAGCGTAAAGGTGGTGGTAAAAAACAAGGCGGTACGAAAGAAGATAAACGTATGTTGCTTAAAGATGATACTATCGACATTGATGTATCAAATGCTAGCTGAAAAATGTTTTTACTTGTATGTATTTGAGTACTCACTTAATTATAAAATAGAATATTTCATTGAAAATAATTTAATCATTAAGATGTAATATAAATTCTTATTGAAGATAATTTTTGAATAAAATAAATCAACTTCAACTTTCAATGAAATTTTCTATACTTACTATTTTTTTTATAAGTTATCAAAAAATTTCCAGGTATTAAAATCGAAACCTTGTCAAAAATACATATTCTATGAATGCTCTAAAATTCTACTTTAAATCCTTGTACTCAATTTCTGTCAGATGTTGAGTCTTACAAAAATAAGCGTAACAGAGCTTATTTTTACGTCTTTATATATTTTATATATTATATATTTCAATATTTTTATACATGATGTAAGCACTCAAAAGTTTTAAACCCATTTATAATAAAAAGTATTTAAAATTAAAAAAAATTTAATAAAGCACGTGAAAGTAGCAATTGAAAATTTTTAGTTTTAAAAATTTATTATTATTATTTTTAAAAAAATTTAGCATTTTTGGCTTAAAAATACATTAATATTTTTCATTATGCATATGATCAAAAAGAAAATTAAAAAATTTGAAAGGAACATAAACTTAGGTGCATTAGTAAGTTAGGTCCATAATTTGGGTAGATTAAATTTTTTTTCTATTATCATTAGGATATATTAACTCTTTTTCTGTAAATTTATTTTCGTCACCTTCCGTTTATAAGTCTAAGTAGTTTGCGTCCTTATGTTATTAACCTGTTAATTTATTTAAAAAATTATAAAAGAATTCATATATCTTCTTTCAACCTTTTAGTTGGAAAATTAATTATAAAGTTAAAGAATGTACAGTTTCGCAAGAAATGTATTATTTCATTTAAAAAATTGTAACTTTTAGAAAAATAAGCATGATTTAATTTTAATTCTAATTAGGCATAAGGGGTAGAATATATGTCTTACGCCTAGTAAGAAAGATGTAGAAATAAAAATATACTTTGCTGTGGTTATGATATCATTCATATTATTTTTTTGAAAACTAATATTTCTAAAAAATGGAATAAATTTCCTATAAAAAATACCTATATGAGTTTCGAAATAAAGAATAATTTTCATGTTGAAAAGAGTTAACGAATGTGAACAGTGCAAGTTTTAAAACTTATAAATTGAAGATTGAGAGTGCTGCTTTGTAAACATTATTAAACGTATAAATTTGATCTCAAATCATTTTAACGCATGAGGATTTAATGCAGGGATGTACTTTAATCAATGCATCTATAATAATATAGTTAAAAATAATTTTATATGTATCTTATTTTATTTAATATTAACATTTTTCTATGAAATCCATATATTTATTTTTAAAATTTTTATGCTATGATAAGTATGTTGAAAACTTTTAAGTGCTATTAAAAATTTTCCTACACTTTTGAATAAGCATTAGATTGGGAAATATTTATATTCCAGGAAAAATCCATTATTCCTTTTAATTTTAGTTAAATTTTATTATGCTCTTAAAAAAACGTTTATTTGCAGTTATATATTGCTTTAAAAATATTGAATAAATATAATTGTATATAGATATTTTTGATTGAATTGTATTATAACTGTTAATATATTCGAAGAATAACAAAAAGTAATAAGTATTTGATACTTTAATTAGTAAAATTGTTGTTGGTTAAATTAGAAAAATTAAAATATAATTGAAACTTTTAAAGAAAAAAAATAATAAAATTATTTAAAAAGTACAAATAAGTTTTGATTTACAAGTATTGGTGTATAAACTTTGTATAAAAGACCTAATTGTTTTGATTGCTAAATTTATAAAATATTTAGTGAAACAAGACTAACAATGTTGGTTGTTGTACTGATGGATTGTTAAGAATATGTGAATAAAATTATGATTTGATTTATTTAAGTAATTTTATAAATTGATATCGCTTCCAAAAAGCAATATATGAACATTTTTTGTGAGAAACAAAAAATGAATTCTATGTAAATTGTAAAACAATTTAAAAGTTTTTTGTTTATTTTTAAAAATAATAAATGTAAATAAAAAATTTGTATTAAAATATTGTAATCAACATTGATATGCAATACTTAATAATTCATAGTGAATATTAAAAAATTATATTTTGTTAGAATGTTAGGAATACTCATATGAAGAATAATTGTGATATTTTTAATTACTAAATTTAAGTGTATATGTACTTGATCTATAAATGCTGTATTAATTATAATAATTTTGTGATGTATATTTATGCATTTAATAAATATCATAAAATCATTGCTATATTTTAATTCAACATTTATATTATAGCAATGTGAATATTTTTATAGAATATTATATAACAGAAAATAACCATTATCTGACCAAAATAAAATAAAATTTTAAAAATAAATCTTATACATATTTTATTATATTTTATTTAAATAAAGCATTAAATTATACATATAATTGAGTAAATATAAGCACAATATAATTTTAATAAGTACACAAGTACAATTTATTTTATTTTTATACTTTAGTATTATTATCGAACAGATTAATAAATTTTCAATTATATTCACTATGTGTTTGAATTTTAAAATTATTATTATATTACTTAACATAATTATTGTATTAATGTGAATTTTATAGATGATTCAGCCTTACATCTTTACATAAATTCCATTCCTTAAAAGAAAATCATTTTTCAAACAAAAGATACAAAAAGGATATAATAAAGATTTAAAACAATTATCAAAAGATAATGTAATTTAAAAATGTAAAAAATTGTGTAAATTTATTTAAATACAAAATTTTTCTAAGCTATTTTTGTTTGGAAGCCTGTAGCCAGATATTGTAACTTTTTCGATTGATAAGTTGAGTTTTTTTCTATAAAAATTAAGTATAATTTTAGACTCTATTAGTTGTTAATTGAATTTTATAAACAGTTAACTTTTATTGGATAACAAAAATGATATTCGAAACATGAAATTGTTTCATTATATTTTTTTTTATATAAATTATTTGACTTCGATAAATAAAAAAATTCTTATTAAAACAAATTTTATTTTTAATTTTTATACTTTAAATTATCACGAAAATTTTGGAGAAATTAAAAACATAAAAAGTTATGTAAGTTGAAATATTTTATCATTTCAAAATACTCTTTCTGAATATATAGAATATAAGAATATTTTTTTTTTGAGATTTTTTTCAGGTATCTTAAATCTATTAAGAAATGCATATAAACTCAATATTTTTTTATTATTCATAAAAGATGGAATATATTAGGTGTAGTAAAAAGTAATCCATTATTTTGCCAATAGATGGCTTTAGTAGTCTGTATCTCCCGTTGTAAAAGTGCGATCGGGTTACACTAGATGGCGTTAGAAAGATAAGATTTCGTACTAAAAAAGCTTCTGATACAGTTTTGTGATTGCTTGACTCAGTATTTTTTTAGCACGCGTCAAAGATGGACACCAATAAAGAGAAAATACACCATATTTTACAGTTTTTCTTCGATAAAGGCGAAAACGCAAGCCAGGCAGCTGAAAATGTGAATAGTGTTTATGGTTCTGATACTGTAACAGCCAATCACGCGCAATTTTGGTTTCGTCGATTCCGTTCCGGTAATTTTGACGTCAAAGATGCACCACGCTCTGGAAGGCCAATTGTCGAAAATTTCGATAAAATAATGGAAATCGTCGAGTCCGACCGTCACGTAAGCACTGTTTCGATTGCCCAGGAGCTAAACATTGCACAAAAAACCGTTTGGAACCACTTAAATAAGGCTGGATAAGAGAAGAAGTTCGATGTATGGGTGCCACACGAGTTATTGCAAAGAAACCTCATGGACCGAATTTTCATCTGCGAATCGCTGCTGAATCGCAACAATATTGATCTATTTCTAAAGCAGATGGTTACTGGTGATGAAAAGTGGGTCACTTACGACAACGTCAAGCGACAACGGTCGTGCTCAAATCGCGGTGAGCCGGCGCAAACGGTGGCCAAGCTAGAATTGACTGTCAGGAAGATTTTGCTGTGTGTTTGGTGGGACTGGCAGGGAATCATCTACTATGAGCTACTCCCCTACGGCCGAACTCTTAATTTGGACCTATACTGTCAACAATTGGACCGTCTGAAAGAAGCAACCGCCCAGAAGCGGCCAGCTTTGGCCAATAGGAGAGGAGTTGTGTTCCATCAGGACAACTCCAGGCCGCATACATCGATAGTGACTCGCCAGAAGCTCCGGGAGTTTGGTTGGGAAGTTCTTATGCATCCACCTTATAGTCCGGACCTGGCACCAAGTGATTACCACCTGTTCCTGTCTATAACGAATGATTTTGCAAGTGAAACATTCGCCTCAAGAGAAGATTGTGAATATCGACTGTCCCAGTTTTTTGACAATAAGGACAAGGGTTTCTACGAGAAAGGCATTATGAAATTACCTCCAAAATGGCAACAAGTTATCAAACAAAACGGTGCATATTTGACCTAAATCGTATCATTCTATCTATGCTAAATAAAACCTTTAATTTAATGCAAAAATAATGGATTTCTCTTTACTACACCTGATATTATAAAAAATAGAGCAAAGGATATGCATCAAATTTTGTGTAAAAAATAGAATAAAGTGCTCTAAAGTACTTGAAATGTTGACAATGGCATACGGTGAGTCTGCTCGAATTAAAATGTTTGCAAGTGTTACAAGTTCTTCCAAGATGACCGAGAAGATACCAATAACGAACCTTACTCTGGTTCCCCCAGAACATCAAATGATAACGTCGAAGCTGTAAATAAAATTGTTTTGGAAAATCGTCATATTACCATAAAAGAAGTTGCTGAAAATTGTAGCCTTTCGGTCGGCTCGTGTCATGCAATCTTTTTTTATCTTTTTGGCATGAGATGTGTGTCAGCTAAGTTCATCCCGAAACTTCTTAATTTTGATCGGCAGAACCGTCGCTTAGCATCGTTTAGGAGCTCTTGTATGACGTCAATGACGTCTCCTGCGACTTTTTGCTGTTCCCATTGAGGAGACCTATCAAAGGATAAAGATTTGCAATGATTGAAGAAATAAAAACTTCATCGTTAAAAGAGCTCAAGGCTATACAAAAAAGTGCTAATGAGAAGTGCTTCGATGATTGCAAAAAGTATTGGCACAAGTATATTATATCTGAGGGGGATTACTTTGAAGAGGACAACATGCATATTGAAGAATAAATAAATATTTTTTCATAAAAATATAAAGTCACTACACTTTTTGGATACACCTTGTACTTCACTTTTTAATTTGTTAGTTCCTCATTTATTATATTTCCAGCATTAATGGAAACAAATTACATTGCGCTACACAATTAAATAAGGCTGGATAAGAGAAGAAGTTCGATGTACGGGTGCCACACGAGTTATCGCAAAGAAACCTCATGGACCGAATTTCCATCTGCGAATCGCTGCTGAATCGCAATAATATCGATCCATTTCTGAAGCGGATGGTTATTGGTGATGAAAAGTGGGTCACTTACGACAACGTCAAGCGACAACGGTCGAGCTCAAATCGCGGTGAGCCGGCGCAAACGGTGGCCAAGCCAGGATTGACAGTCAGGAAGGTTTTGCTGTGTGTTTGGTGGGACTGGCAGGGAATCATCTACTATGAGCTGCTCCCCTACGGCCGAACTCTTAATTCGGACCTGTACTGTCAACAATTGGACCGTCTGAAAGAAGCAATCGCCCAGAAGCGGCCAGCTTTGGCCAATAAGAGAGGAATTGTGTTCCATCAGGACAACGCCAGGACGCATACATCGATAGTGACTCGCCAGAAGCTCCGGGAGCTTGGTTGGGAAGTTCTTATGCATTCACCTTATAGTCCGGACCTGGCACCAAGTGATTACCACCTGTTCCTGTCTATGACGAATGATTTTGCAGGTGAAAAATTCGCCTCAAGAGAAGATTGTGAAAATCGACTGTCCCAGTTTTTTGACAATAGGGACAAGGGTTTCTACGAGAGAGGCATTATGAAATTACCTCCAAAATTGCAACAAGTTATCGAACAAAACGGTGCATATTTGACCTAAATCGTATCATTCTATCTATGCTAAATAAAACCTTCAATTTAATGCAAAAATAATGGATTTCTTTTTACTACACCTAATATATCGCATGATCTAAACTATATATTAATAAAATAAAATGTTTATAATAATAAATAAATATATAATTTATTTAAAAAAAATAAAATCATTTTTTAAATGATTGTTGACGATGCACTATTATAACTAAATAAAATTTTTTGTTTGTGTTTTCGCAATCTTTTATTTAATGTATCTGTGTAAGACTAGAAAATAAATTAATTTAATCCTCAAATCGCTAATATTTTTTCGTTATAATTATCGTATTCTTTCTAAATATATGTATATAATTATATTTCACAGATATTTCAAGGTGAATTCTTGATTTATCTTCAAGGTAAGTAACATATAGCGATATAAGGATTAAACTTATTTTGGCTATAAGCTTCCCTTTCAAATATGGTAGAAAAAAGTCTTTTGAAATGCATGTGTATCTTACACTTTCTTACCTTTCATAAGTTTTACATTCTTTATAACAAATGCGGATATAATAATATGAGTCATTGACTTGTATTATAATGTATACATGAGTAAATAATTGTAATGAAGCGTATCCTGTTTGTACCCAAGTTCTCAAGGAAATCATTATTCGCAAGTTACAAGAACTATATTTATTTAAATTTGGCTATCTTTTTTATAGTTGGTCTTTTTTAATATAATTTTTATAATTTTTGGCATACAATTACTTCTTGTGCAGGTTGTATTATTTAACAGTTTTAGAACTTGTGTCTCGCCAATAATTAGGTAGAAAATAAATTTAATAATGCTGCTAAAAGTATTTACAAAATTAATACTAAATGAAAAGTCTTAGTATATTAATAAATTTGTACTATTATTTATTTATACTTAATGCTTTTATCTTAAGCTGTGTTTTCATATTTTTTTAGTTCATTCTAAAATAAAAATAAAAAAATACATATTTTAATTTTAATATTTTGAATAATTTATTTTATCAATAAACATAATTTTTATTAAGTTTTTTTAACAACAGTTTTCATCTCTTTTTGTTGCAAATTAATTTTATTTCTTCCATAATGTTTGTTGACTAAATTTTTTATATATATTCTTATTTATATTTGATTGTTAATTTAATTATTTAAAATTTATACTTACACTCCAACCAAGTTTTTCAGCAAGTAATTGACAACTTATGTCATGACTTTCTGCTTGAATTATTTCAAATATTACATTGTTATCCTTTGGAGACTTTGGTATTAAATAATCTGTTACATTTGAATAATCAATATTTACATTCATTTCGTTAATAATAAAAAATTTAGGACATTTTCTTCCCAACCTAAGAAGAAATCATAAATATAAAATAATTATAACATCATTCATTAGATAAATTCAATGCAAATTACCATTTGAAGGTTGATAATAAATTGTTAGTAAAAAAAATTATAAGATTAGCTTCTGAAAAATCAGTTTTTATTTGAGACGAAAATGATTCTGACACATCTATAAATAAAAATAATACAATTAAATAAATTTATAATGATCTTCATAAAATTATTAAATAATCACTGATAAATATCATAAATAATATAAAAAACCTTTTTGTAAAGAGTGTAATCTAAGCTTTTCTGGGGAAATTCCAGTTGGTTTTTCAATTTTTTCTATATTTTCTATGTAAATGCGTAATAACAATTCTTTTTCATGTAATAAACGTACAAAACTATAACTGGTAGATGGCTTCATGTTATCAGATTTGGAAAATTTTACTAAAAAAAATTAGAAAATTCTATACTAAACTGTTGTATACAAAAATTTAAATATTATTTTATAAAATACTTACACGTTGAACTGCTAGAATCAAAAAAAGTAATTATTTTATTATTATCATCACTTTTAATGTAATCAACAAGATTTTGCAAATTGGAAATATTCATAAATTCATTTAGTTGTTGATTTTTTAATGGAATCTTTTCTCTATCTATCTTTTCTGTTAGGAACTTTGTGATTACTTTGTCATTATCTGCTTCGTTTAATATACCATCTGTATTTTCTATTAAAAACATATAAAAGATATTTTTAATTTAAATTTTTTAAATCAAATGTTAATATAATTATTTGTTCATCAAAATTATGATACTCTTATCTAATTTTATAAAAATGTAAATAAAATATTTAAAAACCAAAGTTAGTGTTGAAAAATAATGTTAGCAGCACATTTCAATTAATTACTTAGTAATACAGCAAGAATTATAAAAAAAAATATTACCATTTGTTTTGAGCTTCAAAAAATCTTTTTCATTACTTCAATTGTGTAAATTTATGTTAAAATAATAACAAATATAAATATTTACAATTAAAACACAATGTAATATTACAATGTTTGATTGTTTTATCTTCTGTGGTGTGTAAAATCTTCAGAGCAGAATTTAATTTTTCAAAGTTTATCAAAAACTATGAATTTCATAACAATCAAGATAAAAATTAATCAACCAAAATTAAAATAATATATTTTAAAATATAATACATGAACATTATCAACAACAGAAAGTAATATTGTTTTTAATAACATAGATCTACCTTCTAATTTACTGTTTTCATTTGTGTAAGAAAAATGTTCATTTTCAATATCTAAAATTAATAACTCTGGCACTTTTATCTTCTGTGTTGGTGGTTCTTTTATCTTCAAAGTTGCGGCTGATCTTTTTCTTCTATATTGTTTTTTCTTTTCTTCTGGTAACTTAAATTCTTCAAAAATATCATCTCCAAGTTCTCCTGATAATACAACTTTTTCTTTAGCATTTTTTGATGTGTCTGTTGTTTTTAATATCTTTTTTTTCCAATGTTTGATATCAATTAGAGAAATAGGATACTCTTTACCATCAGACATGAAGTTATAATCATCTGATATTGTAATATCTGGATTCAATTCTAAAATGAATGGATTTGAAGAAGTATCGGTAGATGTTATCATAGTTTCTTCATTAAGAGCCAAAGAATTTTTGTCTTCAACTTCATATAATCCAAAATCAGATAATTCTGCCAAGAATTGATTTTTATCTTGAAATGTCATAAGTAAAGAGTCCTTTTCAGAAGATGAGTTGCAAGGTTTGTTAACTTCATTGGGTCCACATGTTTCTTTAAAAAATTTTCTTGTTAAACAGGGATCTATGGCATTAATACTTGAACAAGAAAAATCATTTGACAATAAATCAATGCCATTCAAGTTAAAATCAAGCAAAGAAGGAACTAATTCCTTTGTAGAATTGATATTAAAATCTGAAGACAATAATTTTGTCTCTGTTAAATGTGATGATTCTATATTGCTTAGCAAATTAGAATCAATTGACATATCACAAATATAATCATCAAATAGATCACTAGACATTAAACTTATTTTGTTCATTTCATTACTTTGATTTCTCTCGTCTTTAGTTATATCACTATTTTCAAAAATGCCATTAGAATGACTTACAATCGATGAATTATTACATTTAATATTATCACAGTTTTCACGATTCGAATGTACATTATCAAAGTTACAAGATTTGGTAACTTCACTATCTGATATAAGTAAACTATGTAACATTACATTATTAATTGGATTTATACATTTTTCTGTACTGTCAGCAATTTCTATTCCATCAATGCTCTTTGAATATTTTAAAATATTTTTCTTTTTCCTTATTTTTTTAAGCCATTCAAGGTTTTGTTTTTTATTAAATTTTTTTTTAACACTTTTATCATCATCTTCTTTTGTTAAATCTACAAAAATTATTTTTCCAGATTTTATCTTGTTTCTTCTTTTCTTACAGTATTGTTTATGTATTTTTATATCTTTGTTTATATTTGTTAATGAATCACCTTTATTAATTTGTAAATGACAACAATTTTTATTGTACTAAAAATGATAAAGATTATTAAAATATTATTATTAATAAAATATGATAAAGATATTATTTAAGATTTTTTTCATCAATATTAGTAAGTATTTTTAGTAAGTATTTACCTCATTTATATTTAATTCATTTAAAGTAGTTGAATCGTGTAAATTTTCTTCAAACTTTAAAAAACTTTCAATTGTTGCTATCAAATCAAAAGATGTTGTTTGTAAATACCACATTGTTTTATTAACACATACTTTTGGAGGCTTCGGAAAAAAATATAGAGTATCAAAACATATTGAAGGCAATGTAGAGCCAATGAGTGTTGAAGCTAAATTATTAATTTTTTTTATTTCTTCTGCATTATCACTAGTAGATTTCCATAATTTCAAGGCAAGTATGTAGCGTACGTATGAAATACTAGTTAACTGTGGCTTATTAATTATGATATTTGAAAAACATTTACTGTAAAAAAATTATCAGTTTTTTTAAAGATATAATAATTTATTTAAATATTTAAAAAATAATTTAAAATTAAAAAAAAAAAATTTCATTTAAATTGATAATTTAATTTCTCGTAAACTTACTTGAATATAATTGAACAAATTTTATTATTTTGCTCTATTGCAAGATTGCTTTTCAACAAAACCTTGAAAATGTGTTCTTCTGAATTACCTAAGAGTTTTAAAACAAGTATAAATACAAATCTAAATTTTATAATAATACAATATTAATTTAAATTACTTAAATATATGTAAAGTGTGTTAAGAAGTAAATTTGACACTTTATTTATTGAAGCTGTCTTGGTTTGAAAAAATTTCAATTCTAAATTAACTTTTACAATTATAATGTCTGACATTTTATTTAGATAAAAATAATGATCACCAACTCTCTGTAATAAAAATGTTTTAAAATTTAAAAGAATTTTATTTTAATTTTTAAATAGATTTCATCTCACCTCTTTGTAATCATACCAGTGAAAATGATAGTATAAAAGAACATTATTTATATGCTTTTTTAATATAATCAATTTAGAAAGTTTTGAATTCCATCTGAAGGCATCTTCGGTTATATTTCTATAAAATGTGTTATGTTTTATAAATGGATATATTAACAACTTTTATATATTTTGAAAAAAATAAGGTTTACTTTGCATAAATGGTTAAAAAACATCTAAAAAGTTGATAATTTGTACTGCCAGTTAATTGACAAATGGCTTTTGAAAAATCAAAAATCCAAGAACAACAATCTTGATTGTGTTGAGTGGATTTTAATTTACAACTATTTTTTAGTTCGGTATCTAACTTCATATAATTAATATTTGGTGATTCCTCAATTGCATCGGCTAAAAATAATAAAAGTTTAATTAGTCTTAACTATTAATTTTAAAATGTAAATATTTTGATGCATGCATAATTAATTTTCTTAAATATTTATTGCCGCTTATACATTTTTACTTTGCATGCAGATCATTGCTTATACAGTTTGATATTCACTTCAAATTGTAAATCTTCATGTAAATTGTTAAGATTTGTAATAATTATTAAAATATAATATACATTTATTTAAAGTATCAATATAATACAATAATGATACAAAAGAATGAGTGACTTGAGAAAATAAAGCAAGAAATAAATAAGTCTTAAGGTAATATGTTTTGATAAATTAAAACAAGATTTATAAAACTTTGATTTATAAGATTATTATTTAATTAAAATATGTATAAAAATAATTTTAAATTTTTTGAATTTTTAAAATTTTTAATTTTCAAAATGCAAATTTAATTTTTTTTTAACTGGGCTAATGAATTTTTAAGAAAATAATTAGAAGTCATTTTAATTTTAATGATACGCAAATAAGTAATTACATTTTATATTATTTTCTATAATGTAGGATGGAAAATGAAAATTTGTTACAGTGCTACTAACAACTGTATCTTGCATTGGTGAAGCCATGTTAACAATTGGAATACCTGAAAATTAAAAATAGAAAATAATTAAATTATGAAAATCTTTACATTTTTATTAGAACATTCAGAGATTTTAAGAAACTGTGACAGCGTTTTGTTTACTTTTCTCTTTACTTCAGGGCGCCATGTGCTTTACGTGAGTTTGAAGTTTGGAAATAAAAATTAATAATTATTGTTCTGTACCTTCGCTCGACAATTCAAGTTCTTTGATGTCATTGTTTCTTGGTGACCTATTGGCCGGCATCTTTTTGATTATTTTCACTTCTTAAAACACTTAAATCTCTGGCATTTTTGAAATCCGACTTTATTTTTATAAAAGAAAACACTACAGCGTGGATGTGTTTTCAGACGTAATATGCATTGCGACTTGTAGCAAGAAAGAAAGGGAAAGAGGATACTAAAATATCGATTATAGTCAAGTTGTAGTTATATAGCAGAGATTTGTATTTTATACGCCCTGGCAATTTTTTAAAGATTATTAGATAGAATAATTATTAGCTTCAAATAAAATTATGATGTTTTAATTAACGTAATGGGAGTTATAATAACGAAATTAATTACAAATATGTTACGAATATTTTCTTATTAAAAAAAAAACTTTAAACTCTAAATTTGAAAAATTAAAATAATTCTATTTATTTATTATTAAGTTACATTTTAAAAAATTTTTACTGTCTAAAAATATTTTACTTATAAACAAAATTTGACATTGATATATAGCTCAATTCTCAAATTATAGATTAATTTTTTTGTTTAATATTAAACATTTTAGTATATATGCTAAAAATATATTTAAGAGTTTAAAATATTTGTATAAAAAGTATAAATTAAACGAATAGAATCTGTATGTACTCATAATATAAATAAACAAAATATATCGTTAAAAATGTAAAATTTATATGTAAACATATGTATTATTACATTTTTTAAATAAAAGGTATAAATAAAAAAAAATATACATATATATATATATTGTATTTTATAAATAAAAAGTATACTTGTGCAAATGAAATTTTTTCTTGTTATAAATGTAATTAAAAATGTAAATATAATTTGTCAGAAAAATTTGTTCTCGTTAATAAAATAAGAAGTCTATTTTTAAAGAAATTATACGTTACAAATGTTAAAATATATTTCAAAATTTAATATTAAAAAGTTAATTTAAAAATATTTTTCATTTAAAAGATTGATATGTAAGTTACTTAAGGTATCTTATTTCCTCTAGTTACGTGCCATAAACACGAACATTCGATTGGCCAGTGTGAAATATTTCGCACTTGATTGGTTAGATTGCCAATGAAATGTCTATTTCTAATTGTTGCTTTTCGAGCAACGTATTTTACTTCTGCCATTTCAACAAACGCCGCAAGCAGAAGCAGAAACGATAACGAACACAGACGCAATATACTTACGTACACGAATAAAGAAGTCGCGTACATATATCAGGTTTACCGCAAAACGGCAAGGAAAAAAGTAGAGAGGAAAAGAGACAGAGATATCTCGCATTTACAGAAGCACGTATGTGACATGGCGTCTGGTTAGCGAAAGAAAGTTCAGCTTCGTTCCTCTCTCTCTTTTATCGTTTTTTTACTATACCACACACCCATACAGACATAAAACCAAGCTGAGTGAGAGAGAATCGCGCGACGACGACGACGACGACGTGTAACACCTATAGGAAGCGCACAAACGCATACGCACTTCTCTCCCCCAAAGCGGGCTGGAAAAGGCGAGACGACGACGTACGAAGAAGACAACGACGGCGACGACGACGACGACGACGACGACGACGACGACGACGGAGAGACACAGGGATCGTCCGCACACAGCGCTGGTGTTTGTGTGCGTGCAGAAGCAGCAACAGCAGCAGTAGCGGGGGTCTCCTTAATGCGGTTTTTATGACGCCGACTTTAAGCAGCAGCAATAGCAGCATCGTCGAGTAGCCGCGGCAGCAAAGGGTATAAACATCCGAGGCCGCGAATTTTCCTAAGACACCGGCATTGATGGTAATGCATGCAAGGAAACCACAAAGGATCAACGATGGGTAGGGCACCGACCTTTTTGACTCTCTTGCGCATTCTTTCTCTCTCTTTTTGTCTCTCTCTTTCTCTTCGTGATTACGATCACACACCCGCACTCGTTTCTTTATTTTTCACTTTAAGTTTTATTACTCCCTGAATTCTCAGCACATCTGTGACCTCTTTTTAATATTTTATTTTTTTTATACTTGTATTCCTTGAACTTTCTGCTGTATATATGTACATAGTGAATAAATGTGTATTCTCAGCAATCTGTTTTAAATATTAAATATTTAGTAGATAAATTTGATAAAAAGGTTTATTTTTTGGTTTCAGGTACTTTGAAAAGCATCAGACCCATCCCTATCAGGTAAATAAAAATATTGCTTACTTTTAAGAGTAAGTTTTTTGTTACCTCCTCATGTTGATCTAATTGAAATCCTTTTATAGTAGTTGGTTATCATTGACAGTATAAAGTATCATCTTATAATACGGGGTGCTTGCACAACAAGTGCTGACAATTGCCAGAGAATAAATCAAATTGATTTACTTTTGTTTGCTTAAACTACCTGTATTGATTTTTAAAATTATATTTGAATAGAATATTTTTTTCAAGTACTTTTCTTAATAACTTACTCTTATTTACATTTTATTAATTAATTGAAATAATTTAATTTATAAGCTATTTTATATAAAAAACAAATGCATTCCAATAATTAATTTTAAATTGGTTGCTTTAAGGCATGATTTCGTCTACTTTTTTTGGCTTGTACATTATTTAGTAACTTTTATCGTTCTAACATAACTTTTTTACTTTTGCATGAAACTTTTTTTTATAATTCTTTTTTTTGAATTAAATTAATTAATTACTTTTATTTTAATATTTGTAAGTAGACAGAGCTATAAACATAACAAATTGATTTTACCATATATTTTTAATTTAAAGTAATTATGTATGAATGTTTTTATTTAGTATAAAATATATATTAATTTTAATGTGATCATTATAACTTATTTATTTATAGTAACAAATTAATATTGTAATTTGAGTTATTAATTTTCCATCTAACAATTATTAATTAGTATTAATTAAAAAGATTTATTATTTAATAATTTATTTATGTGTTCTGTTTACTAATCGTAAGTAATAATGCTTTTTATTAATTATTTTGTATATATATTATACTTATCAATACTAAAATAAATATAATTAGCATAAAATTATTAATGGTCTTTAAAAATTGACAAATATTTTATTGGTTTGAAATAATAAATTCTTTATTTTTCTAAGATATTTTATTTTAAATTTAAAAATACATCTGTTTGTGTTAAAATTGCTTGTATTAACTTATGTTAAATATAAAGTGAAATTTGAAAAATAAAAGGTGAAAAAATTAATATTTTAATTTAAATTTTATCAATAATATTTTTATTTAGTATTTTAATTTAAAAATTTAGTACAAAACAAAATTTTATAGGTTATATGACAAAATTTCGCGTATACAGAATATAGAGATGCATAGATCTATTCTCTACTATATCGCGAAGAGTCTCGCGCTTCCCTGCAAAGATGGAGCCGATTTATTGTTTCGCGTAGAGAACTTATGCATAATATATCTTAAAATTTTCATTTTAAATATATTCAAAGTGTATTTTTCAAAGAAAATATCTTTAACAATTTTTTATAAAGGGCATTCTATTGACATTTTGCCGCGAAAAAATCTTGAAAACAAGAGCAGAAGTTAAAAAGGGAAAAGTTACGAACAACGACATCCCGGTCATCGTGCAAGCAAAAAAAGGCACCTGGGGTGTGAAACCGTGGGGGATCTTATTTTCTTAGTATTATTCTCACGGGGATGCCGTCTCTGCTGCGGCTTCGGATCGGGATTTGTGTAAACATAACCTCTTCGCGGTTTCTACAGAAGAAAAATCAATAACCCAGATATCTCCGGGCTAGCAAAAAGCTGCCGGGGAAATCATGTCGTGGAGGCATTGTCAGAATCGTGGTTCCAACGACGACAATTTTCCTGTTATGAGAGTATGAAAGTTTAAGAATGTGATTTTGTTCCCTTTTTTTAATTTTTTTTTTTTTTTTTTTAAGATAGTTCTCTTCTAAGAAACAAAATTTACAAAAGTACTTTATTTTTGTAAATATTTTAAAATCAAAATATATAATACGTTAAATATAAAATTTCATTATATATCTAACAGAATTAATATTAAGAAAAAGGCATTTTTAACAGATAATATTACATTTATCTTATTAAGTTAATTTTATATGTGAAATATATAATTATTCAAGACTAGGGTAAATTTGTAAGTTCTACATACCTAATATTACAAATTCTAATATTTTCAAAAATTAATAACAGTATATTTGTTCATATACAAATGTAAGTTAATTGTTGTTTGATGTATAGGTTAGAATTCCAAAATTAATGTTCTATTTTACTTCACTTTTCTTTAAAATACAGACTTTCTTCAATGTATTTGTCATTATCATTATTAATACTGTTGAAATGTATTTAAATGTATTTTTAATAAAAAATCCTAATTAATAATAGGAAAATCATGTTAAAATTATTACAAAGTGTATTAACAATTTTTATAATTATTTTGTTTTAGAATTCGAAATACAGCAGTTCTAAGGGTGGCTACTCATCGTCAACCACATCAGATAGCAGGTACGAAGGGCGAATGCGGGATTCGCCAAACGGCAATTCGTACAGCCCAGCTGGAGGCTTGGGAATGGGCATTGGAACGGGAGATAGCCCACGCAGTTACTCCGCCAAACCTCTATACAAGAAGGAGAGAGAAAATAGAGACTACAAATTGTCCTCCTCTAGGGATAAGTATTCCGGTAAATTAAAGTTTAACAATTCTAAGATTTTATAAGTTTGTTGTTTAAAACTTTGTGTTTACGTATGTTGAAAATGTTATAAAATTATTTAATAAGGAAGGAAAATTAAAATAATCAATCAAGTTGGATTTTTTTAAGGTTATGGAAGATCTATACATTTTGTTATTGATTGAGATTTTTTAAAAAAATTTTGTGTTTAATTTTTAATGAAATTTGATAAATCATTTTGTTTACTCATTTATGTTTGTTACATATTAAAATTATCTATTTGCTAAAACTGTGCTATTTTTAAATAATCTTATCAATAACATAATTATATTATATCTTTCAATAAAATTTTAAACAATTAATAGATTCAGAATTTTAGACTTTCTCGAGGAGAACGTGTCATATTGAGTTCTTTGGGTTTACTCCCATATTAATTTTTGAGCCAAACCTCTACAATCTGTTCACATAGTTTTGTGAAAGTTACAATTCATTTTTTCGTTACAGATTAGTTTCGGATTTGCTTTGCAAATAAATAATGGTTGCTTCATTATTAACAATTTTTTTAATTTATTAGTAATTTTTATGTTTGTTCAAAATTATTTTTAAATTTTTTATTTTCCATCAAAAAATGAATGAGAGAGTTGCTATAAATTTTTTTCTTATATTACTTAGATTATGTATTGTTTTAATTAAATGTTAATTTTCTTTTTAATATAAATCTCTTATTTTTATATCTAGATTGTGCACGATCTCCAAAAGATAAAAGAAGTCGAGAGTCTAGAGATTCTGAGCACAGGACCAATCATGACAGGAGCAGTGGAGAGGTGAGTACTTGAATTTAATATTTCGTATCATTAAAGTTGGTTTTTTTAAGTTTATTTTTCTGAGCTATTGGATTAAATTGATGGGTCCAAGAGCTATTTTTTCAAAATATTTAAAAAACTAATAGATATATAATAGTATCGGTGATTGTGTTTAAAATATCAATTGGTATATGGTAATCACAATAATTTTAAAAAATTGTAAAACCATATAAAATCTTTCTTTTATTTGTTGATTTATATTTTTTGTTTAAAACATAATAAAAATAATATTAAGAAATATCTTATTTACTTGCAAAATAATATTTTTAATAAAAACAATATTTTTAAATACTGTATTATTGACATATTTTAGATTAAATTGAGTTAAGGTTGTAAATTATTAATTTGTTGATAAATTTGATTAATAAAAATTCTAATCTGTATTTGTTTTCAATTAAACAGATTCTACATCCAATAAAGTTGTCTTCAAATTCGTCAAGAGATTCTTCTCAACGAAAACCAACACATAATTCATGTCAAGTAAGTGTCTAAGTTATTTAAATATTATTGTAAATTTAAAAAACTATTTGTCTCTTATTGGTAGTTATTTGTATTACTTTAAGAAATTCAATATTTTTCAAACATATTTTTAATTTTCTTTTTAATTTTTGAATTATAAGAGACACTTTGAATAATTTATGATGTTGAATACTATTAAATTGTTTGATTATAAAGTATAAATATTTATTATTTATGATAAATATTCAAATTAAATTTTTTTAATATTAAAAATTATATTTAATCATTATTTCTTTAAATCTTATCATCAGGTTTATATTGATAACTTACATTTGTATACCTTTGACACGTTTAACTACGTTTATTTCTTATGTTTATGAAGAATTTTAAACTGATACACGTTTAAAATTAAAAAATAAACTGTCTTAAAATTAGTGACACTTTAAAAAGTAATTGAATATTTATTGTTAAATATTAAAGTTTTTATCAATATTCGCTAGTAATAATTTTGTGTTAATAAAATTTGAAGGATAAACGGGGAGATGAAAGAGGTGTAATGGAACGAACGGCGAGGTTTGGGGATTGGTCAGAACACATGAGCTCTTCGGGTAAAAAGTATTACTACAATTGCAAAACCGAAGTTTCTCAATGGGAAAAACCACGAGAGTGGATTGTTCGAACAGAAAGTCGTCAGCGCCAATCCAATGACTATTCATCTTCTAGGTCAAGTAAGTTAAAAGCAACGACTCATATATACATATATAGTTGGTATTGCAAGTCAAATTGTCAATTTTAAATGTTTTTATATTTGAATAATATTTTATTATAATTTTACATTATAATTTTTTATAATTTAATTTTTATTTATGACAATTGGCTTTTTTCAGATCAAATTGTGAAATATGTATAAATTTACGTAAAGAATTTATAATTATGTTCTTTACATTGAAAATTAATTAGTTATATCAAATTGAATATTGTAAAGTTTAATTAATTAATATAAATAATTGATGTTGCATAGTAATACAAAAATGATTTTATATTTTCACTTTTATTAAAAAATTAATATCGCTATACAATCAAAGTTTACTTATTGGATAATTTCTGCCAAAGGTCATGATAAACATTCCAACTCGCGGTCGAACAGCGGCAGTAGCAGTAGTACACGGGAAAGTAGTAAATCGTCGCGACAGTCAGATAAGCGGAGTAGTGGCAATGATTACTGGAATTCCTGTGGACCTGGTGGTGGCAACAGCGGCGGCAACAGTAGCCGAGATGATGCTCCTTCCTCGCGGGATAGGGATCGTAGCGATAAGGACAATAGCGGTTGCGGCGGAGGGAGCGGTACTAGTAGCAGTAGCAGAGAACAGCGAGAACGTGAGCGCGAAAACAGGGATCGTGATTCGTGCAGAGATGATGTAGCCACTCAGAATCAGAGTCAAACTTCAGCGGCGACTGCGGCAGCTACTCAACAGGCTGCGGTGCAGGATCGACAGGCACAGGATATGGATATCTCTCCGGGCGACTCGACGCCTACGTCCGAACCCATTGCCACCCCCAGCGCTCACGATCCACTGCCTCAAGGACCTGTACTTTTGGCTACTGGTAAATTTCAATGTCATATATATTTTATAAATATTTTAATTTAAACTTATATTTATTAGAAAAGTTATAAAAATTTCATGTATTAATTTTGTACAAATTTTATATATTATATAAATTTATTATGACATTAATTTTATAGCGTTACCACGACTAACATCGCATCCAACGAGTGCGTCGCAAGCATCGGGAAAACTGGGCTCGCCAACGCAACAGCATGGAAGTAGTAATACACCAGGTCCGCCGGTTTCTCTTTCAAATCTTCCTCGACTCTTATCACAAATTGCAGGTAGCAAAGAGCAACCCGATGCTCAAAAAGCCCTCCAGACAATTCAAACAGCTATCCTTCTTTCACGACAAGTAAGTTTCTTATGTTTTTGAAAGATCTACCCGTGAGCAAATGTATTTTTTTTTTTTTTTTTTTTTTTTATGTCTTGAAAATAATTAAATCTTTTACTTTAAATGATTCAATAATTACAACAATTAATTAAAAAAGATTGTAAAATTAAGATTTTATATTTCGTTTCATTTAAAAATGACTATTGTAACTGTTGAATTATTTTTATAAACCAAGTAGAGCCTAAAGTGAATATTTTCAATATTTTTTATAACTAATAGTCAGGTAGTGGAGACAGAACAAGCTGTTCAAGTGATGTCATGGCTCCATTAAAAGTTGACACAAGTAATATTGTTACTGGTGAAGGACCTCCAACACCAACGCATTCAGAAACTCAGGATTGTATAGACGCTCGAAAGTGTAAGTTACTTATAAATATTTTAAATGAAAAATGTGTAAAATATTTCATTTCAAATAATGCAATGTCTATTTAAAAATTGCGTATGATTATTTTAGCATAAAAAATAGGTATTGAATTATAGGTTAATTGACACAAATTTATGCTTCATTTTTTGTAAATTAACAAAAAAATTCTTTGAACATGAATAGTTTATTTTATTATGAGATTCATAGACGAGCATAAATGTTTATATTACCCAACTGATTTCAGATTTTAATGCACATAATAATATAAGATTGCTTTAGATAACATAGATGTTGCAAACAAATTTTTAAATTTAGAAAAGCAAATTTGTTTATAATTTCTAATTTGGATCATGACATATGTAAATTTTGATCAGTGAATAGTCCTGGAAGTACTAATAGTGGTGTACAAGGTATAAGTTCCCTACAGAACATAAGTACTCTGGGCACCTTAGGAAGTTTAGGTAATGGTGGAGCTTTACAGGCGCTCTCTAGAGTGCAACCGCCTCTTACACCCTCATTGACACCCTCACTCGCCAATCATTACCGCGAGGATCTGACGCAGCACGTGCGAGCCTTTCCTGCGGATATCCTCGAAAAACAGGTATGTTTTAATCATAATTTTTTATTGTCTTTAACTTTACTTGATAAAATAGCAGTAAAATTTTCGATTATTTATGTACACAGTATTAGTAATTTTAATCGCAAACTGTTGGCAATTTGTATTTTGTTTAAATTTTATCATAATGATATCTTTTCTATTCATACAATACTCATTTTTTATCATGTTTATTTTTAAGTTTCTAAACAATATTATTGAAGAACTTACTTTTCGTTATTTTATGATTAACATAATATTAAATTGTCTATCTAATACACACAAATTGTTATAAAAAATAAATTATATTTTTTTACAATAATTTCGAAAGGCAACAATCAATTTAATCATTTAATTATAATTGAAATAAACGTAGATTAAAAATAAATAAAAAAATTTTAATAGCAATTTCTTAAAAATGCAATCGATCGATTAATTTTATAATTTTACAATTAAAATATTACTTAAAGGCGCAAAAATTAAGCGAAGAAGCGCATACAATGGGTAGCCTACAATGTACGCGAGTATCTGCGGAACTGAAAACTGCTCGGTCGATAGTGAGGCTGACAGAAATTCAAGCAACACTACAGGAACAGAGGTATATAAAAAACTTATATTTTTAGAAACTTTTTTAATCTTAGGGAAATCATTTATTTATTTTGAAAAAAAAATTGATAATATTTGTATAAAATGTTAAAAAATTTTAATTGTATTAATTCCACTATAATTTTCAATGATTTTATTAAGAATTAAAAATATTCAGAATAAAATTGGAACAGAAAATAAATCGTGATTTTCATTTTATCTTTTATAGGATACTGTTTCTCCGTCAACAAATTCAGACACTTGAGGAGCTGAAATCCCAAAATTCCTTCATGTCTGACGATTCTTAGTGTAAGAGACTTTATAAAGAATAATGATAATGATAATAATAATTACGAGCTATAATTAATTCATGCAAACAGAAAAAAAAATAAAACATACTTATTAATATTCTCATTAATATTGAATAATTAAGATTGTACCTAAATTATAATATCATGAAATAGAAGTGATATACATAGTGAACGATTGGTGGGGCTATTACCCAGAGAGGAGGCCAATCGAGTCTTATTGATAATTAGTGAATGTACCTCCCTGGGTTATACGGGGCCTATTTCAATCGAAAACACTCGTGATTGCAAAGAAAAAAAAAGAAAAAAAAGAAAAAAAAGAAAAAAAAACAAAGGAAGAAAATAATAGACGCATACACACGTTTGCGCGCGAAACACTCGCACTAAGTGACTAGAGAGAGATAAATAAGTATAAAAAAAAGTGAACTCAACTTTATCGGTTTAATTCGACTTGTATTTCAACGATGAATTGTATATTTGAACTGTTCACAATTGTCTTGTATTACCTATGTTGTACGTGTCAATGTTTCATATCCCCATGCGACAAAGCGGCATTTTAAACTAGTTCGAACGGTTTTGTTGTAAATCTCGGAATAAAATTCATGCCACAAGTTTTAAAAAAATACGGTCCTTTTAATTAAACATCTGTTTTTCTTCCAGTCATCTTCCTCAGATATTATTAATTAGTGTACAGTGATTTTATCTTTGTACCAAGTTAATAAGAAAGATCTTTTGTTATAATATGTATATGTGTTAATATTATTCTTTTAATGTTTTAATAAGTATGAAATGTAGCACCAGGACCGAAGCTGAAATTTCAAAATTTTTACTTTTGCATTGCACTTTTATAAATATTAGTGATTTTGTAAAAGTAATTTATAATATACATTTTTGTAAATATAAACGTATGTAATTATTTATTCCATAATAATTTTAAGAAAACATCACAGGAAAATTATAATTTAGTTTTTTTTATAATTTTAATCTTCAATTTATATCAAATACTATTATTTTTATGTAACAATAAAAAAATTAAGTGTGCTCTGTAAGTTAATTGATTATTAATTATTGTATTAGATTTTGTGGCACTTTGTATTGAAATATTTGAATGTATCATCGGAAAAAAAAAAAAAAAAAAAAAAAAAAAGAATGTAATGAATCAACTGGAGTGGAACAAGAAATTTCTCTTACCAAAAAATCAGCCATCTTAGCCATTATTTTATTACAACGAACAGTTTTTTTACATCATTAAATTACATATTAGCATATTCTTAGGTATGATCCAAAGAATTTCAGCGCTATGCTTCTTAATAAGTTCATTTTTACACTATATTACAAAACGTTGTTTGCGTCGACAATAAAAATAGTAATAAGAAAAGGGAGAAATCAAAAAGATAAAAAGAAAAAAAAAGAAAAAAAAAAAAGAAAAAAAAAACGCAGAGGACTAAAAAATTCTTTGGTTCAGACCTCTGTATGCCTTGCTAAACATCGTTAAGACTCAAGAGAAGAATAAAGAATTAATTAAGAAACAACGCAATATCGTTTTTTTCTCATAGTACTTTTGTAAACACTACGTAGAGGATAATATAATTCTTATTGATACAGAGGACAATATCAAGGATAAATTGTTTGAAATAACGTTTGAATTGAATTCGGTCAAAAACAACATTGAGCATCTTTCGCTTGCTTTTTAAAAGCATTTATATATAATGTAATGTTCATCTTTTTTTTATTTATAAAATAAAATTGTTTAATTTTTACTAAATAAATTAAAAGCATTATTATAAAATGCGAAATATTTTTTAACTTGTATTGAAGGAAAATTAAAAAATTGTATCCATTAATTATAAAAAGTAGTTTGAATGTAAATCATCTATTATGAAAAAGAGTTATTTAATAATACTAATCATTCTATTCTATCTAACTCTATACAGTTAATCCTGAATTAATAAATATCAAAGTAAATATGTATTACTCAAAAAAGTTTTATAGAAAAATGTTGTTATGAAATAATGAACAATATTTTTGGTAAGTAGTAAGTGAGAAAAACAAAATATTATCGAAGTGATTGCGATAACTGCTTCATTAAATATTTGCTCAAGCTTACATTCTATATAAATCAATTAAGTTATTGTGATTGTAATGATGACAGTGAAGCGCTACATTTTTTAGAAAAGGTAAAAAGAAAATTTAATCTATTATCATTTTAAAGTGAAATATAGTTCAAAATAAAAATTATTTTAAATTTTATGAATTATTAATGAAAATAATACAAATTAACAAGAATAATGAAAAGAATTTAAAATTCTTTTATAAGAAAAAAAGATGCTCAACGCTGAATTAAATTTTTTTAAAGGGTCGTTGTTGCTGATTTTTTTTTTTTTTTTTTTTTTTTTTTTTAACCTATATCGCGTCTCTTTTTTTTTTATATCGAAAAAGTGTGTGTCGATCAAAATCGTATTGTTAATAGCTGCTACAAATATTGTGCCGTGGCATCGTCGTTTACAACAGACCCCCACTGTTTATACATATCGCACAAAAAAAAGTCATACAAACTTCGATTTTTTCGTTTACGCATAGATCGATCTTTTCTCTCTCATTCATACAGTATCGTAATGCGAACGCACAACTTTGTCAATTATCATCGTCGTTATTTTTAGTATTATTAATATTATTGTTATTATTATAATAATATACGCTATACAAAGAAAAATGATACTTAATTTATCATACGACGACACGATGAACTTAAGTAAATCTATAAAAAAGAGAAAAAAAAAAAAAAAAAAATTAATAGAACTGTAATAAAGAGAGATTTTCGCGAGGATAAACGGGAAGCTTGTACACGGTGAACATTCTCTCTTCGTTTCATTTGCTTATTTAAAAATTACATTGTTTTCATTAATATTGGTATTACAATCAGTCATTGGAATTAGTTGTTACAATAACATTTTCTCGCCGCTTCTTTCCGTATTATTTTTCTTTTAAAAATCTCTTTTTTTTAAGTTTGCTTTATTAAGCTACTTTCGCTCTTTTTCTCATTTTTTCACCCTTGCTCTCTCTCTCTCTCTCTCTCTCTCTCTCTCACACGATTTCGATTATTTTATTTATTTTTTTTTATTTTGTTTTAGCAAAAAACATTCGATCCAAGTAGACTAAGATGATATGATAAGGCCTCGGATTATGTGATAACCGGATCAAGTTTTTTCTTCAAAAGTCTTTCAAAGTATTATTTTTGTTCATTAATTTTTAAAATCGCAGGATTTTTAACGTTTACTGGATCATTCAATTTTCGCAAAAAAAAGTTCTTCGTTATGTTGTTTTATAATTTGCATATTTGAAGGCCTATCTATTACTAAAATTTTTTAATAAAATAATTGTCACGGTAAATTTTTTGATAATTTATAATCTAAGGCAATAGGATAAATGTATATAAACGAGTGCTTCGTGTCAATCATATTGAAAATAAGAGCTATTTAAATAACAAAATGTAATTTTTTATTTTATCGTTTTTGTAACAAAAAAAAAAAAAAAAAAAAAAAAAAAAAAAATCGAATAGTTAATTGCATTCTTGGAAATAAAACATTTCAAATAGAAAAAAAAAAAAAAAAAAAAAAAAAAAAAAAAAAAAAAAAAAAAAAAAAAAAAAATTGCTTTTGTGCAACGATAAAACTTATTTATCAAAGTGACAAAAAATGAAAAAAAAAAATAGTTTTTTTTTTATATGCATTTAATAATTTAATGAATTATAAAAATTTTAACGTCGAAAATAAGATCCTGCATGAAAGCATTAATGTTACACTTATTATTTATTTATTTATTTATTTATTTATTTATTTATTTTTTTTCGTTCAAGTTGCGCTAACGGAACAATTTACCATTATCCCTTGGCAAGTATTTTTCATTGAGAACGTCATAGAAAAAACATTACAAAGATAATCGCGCAATTTTCTCGTTTACTTTTAAGGCCCATATTAAGTAAGCACATTTTGCTTATTTTTCATTATTCATCGGCATCGAATTTTCTTTTGATAAGAATTCGTCTGCTGGTTGTTGGCAGTTTCTTTTTTTTTGTCTTTCTTTATTTTTTTATTTTTTTAATTTTATTATATTTTATTTTCGAAGTGACGAGACACACAGCCAAGACACAGAGAATGTTCACGGTTTTTTTTTTTATTTTATTTTATTTTTTTATTTATTTATTTTCTTTTTAACTTTATTTCTGTTATATTCTATTTTACTTTATCGTGTATTTTAATATTTAAAAGACATCAGCAGAGTAGACACAACTTGCTTTCATTCTCATTTTACATATTATTTTTCAAATACGTACATTGAGTAGAGTACCATTAACATTTTATAAACGAGTTTTATTTCATCATTTCGTCAACTTTTCTTTTATAATTTTTATCGTTTGAAGTATATTTCGTTCGCGTTACATAAAAAAATGAACAGTTTTATTCTTTTTGTACAAAAGCTTAACAAATCGTTATAAATAAGAACCGAAAGTCGTCGAAGCTTTATTTTCTTTCTTTTATTCGCAAGTTATCGTTAACTTGTGTAGAGAGAATTTTCGTTTGATTAAAAATATATATGAGCGATAAGGTACATTATATGTTTAAGTTTATTTTTCATAGTCATTACGTTTTAACGTAAAAATAAATATATTTTAAACGAATGTTGAAATGTTTTTATTCAGCGT
The DNA here is from genome assembly GCA_949987625.1 of Chalcis sispes. NCBI lineage: Eukaryota > Metazoa > Arthropoda > Insecta > Hymenoptera > Chalcididae > Chalcis > Chalcis sispes. The sequence goes on along the minus strand of OX465095.1, from coordinate 22,054,955 downwards.
ATACTTAACGCTGTTTTATATGTTTTATTTTTATATAATCCTTGATGTTTCCTCCTTTATCTATAAAAAAAAAAAAAAAAAAGAAAAAACAAAAAAAAATCAAAATTTAAATAAGTTTTAAAAAGATACTATAGTATAAAGACTATATTGCATTGGAGGTTTTCTTTTCTTTTCTTTTATAACGAATTTTAGAAACACAGATTTAGTGAAACGATGCGAATCTTTTTTAAGACCGAACGTCACTCAATTCATGTTTTGAAGTCGAAAATAACGTTTGTCGAGTGCTATAAAAGTTTCATATTTTTTAAGTTAGAAAATATTTTTTTTTGCTTCCTTTTTTTTTATTACTTTGTTTCTAGCCAATTTTGAATTTTTTTAATATATATATATATATATATATATATTTTTTAGATAAATAATTTTCTTGATTTCCAAACAAATTTATTTAATTTTTATGAAAAATAAAAAATTTTAAAGTTTTCGTTCGTAAAATAACGCAACAGTAAAAAAAATTTTATATTTAAATAATAAATTGTGGATAAAAAGTACTGAAATTTATAGCATTTGAAATAAAATAAATTTTTTATAAATAATGCAGACAATCCAAGTGACTAGAAACTTATCAAATTTACAAGGATATTCTTAACGATTACCGATGCGCAAGCGTTAAAAAAAAATAATTAAAATTCATTTACGAAGCCCTCGACGAACATACGACGTTAATGATAATCGACTCCTTTAACGTAAACTAAGTTTTACAAATTACACGACGAATTAATCACGCCATGCTCGTTATACTTTTATACACATTCTCTACATCTCGCTCTTTTTCATTAATTTTTAGTCATTATTATTATTATTATTTATTTTATTATTTATTATTTATTTTATTATTTATTATTTATTTTTTCTTTTCTTTTCTTCTTTTCTTTTCTTTTTTTTTTTTTTTTTTTTTATTTTTTTTTTTATTTTTTTTTTTCATTCAAATTGTTTCGAGTAATTATGCTGCGAGGACAATGGCACGCTCTTTGCAGTTTACAATAATTAACATTAAGGGGTGGTTCAAGAAAATAAATGGAAAAAAAAAAAAAATTTGTTCACAGTCTCCTTTTTGTATATATAATATGCATTTACATAAAATCGCGTCTTTACTTATTTGTTTATTTTTTTTTTTTAAATTTCGGAAAATTGAGTCTCTACGTTTGCGTTATTTGTTTTCTACGTCTTTATCGCGTATTTTATCTTTTTTTTTTTATTAATTATATATATTATGAGAAATGATTCGCAAAGGTCCGATTATTTATACATTTACATATTTATATGATAAGAAATATAGAGCAACAATGCAATTAACAGATTATCATCGTCGTAGTTCAGTAATAACCATACGTTAACTTCTGCTTTTATGCGCGAGAAACTTTTTTTCTTTTTTTTTCATGTATTTATCGTCGTTATTGGTTAATAAAAAAAACAAATCGTTCGCGTTCTTAAATCGTCAGTTCATCTTTTCGAGCAGCATCTTTTTTTTTTTTTTTTTTTTTTTATTTAAAATCGTTTGAAAAGACGTTATATTAAAAATTTTTTTTAATTTTGTGGGTTTTAGTTTTTATGAAACATTACTAAACGGACTATTGCTTAGAATTTCGAAATCGCATAATATGTATTTTATCTGTGAAATTTTATATTTTACAGTCATTATGTTAATTTTTTATAAAATTGATTTTTGAAAGATGAACTAAACTAATTATAAAAGCAAGTTTGACGTAATAAAAATTGAATAAAAAAAAAAAAAAAAAAAAAAAAAAAAAAAAAAAAAAAAAAATATATATATATATATATATATATATATATATATATATATATACACACACATATATAGTTGTGGTGATGATTCGTTGAAGACTCAATTTGTTTGTATTACGAATAATATACGAAGTTTATTTCATTTTTATCTTTAAATACGTGCTGCACAAAAAAGAAGTGCATAGCTAAATATTAGCTGCACATTGACACTGCCATTGCACGATAGCTAACTACTTATCGATCTTTTTGGAACTTCTAAAAATTCATGTGCGCTTTTAATTTATCATATATTTATTATAAATCACATCTTAAATTCCATTTTATTTCAGTGGAGTTTGCCTTTATCATGAAATAAGAAAAAAAAAAAAAAAAAAAAAAAAAAAAAAAAAAAAAAAAAAAAAAAAAAAAAAAAGACAAGATCTTTATTTTGCTAAGTTTATTTAATAAAGATCGATTGATAACTGTACATTTTTTAGAAGTCCCACAGAAAATATAATTGATAAATAGTTTTTATGTTCTATCACTTTTTCAGTTATTCTTTTTTTAATTTTTTTTTTTTTTTTTTTCTAATAAACCACCCATTCCATGACAATAAAACACTTAACACTATCTACGAATATATTTATAATATATATATGCGTGTGTAACATATATATAAACCTAACAAAATGGCATTCAGTTATTTATTATAAGTTTATCTTCATTCTGGCATTTCGTATAAAAAAAATATACAATTTCGATTGCGCATTGGAAATATTTCTGTAACCGCAACTTTGTACTCATCCGAATGCCATTTTTTCCGCACTTTCTAACTTTCTCTTTCTCTCTTTCTTTCTCACTTTTATATTACAGTTTCGCTAGTGGAAAGTGCTACGATAAATAACGCTCGTAGGACTGACCAACCGTATTCTATTTAAAATATATTGTTAGAACTTTACTTTTTATATATTTTAAAGAAGACTAAGTGAAATGGGATAAATTCTCGCTGATATATATATATATATATATATATATATATATGTATATATGTATATATATATAGTCGTAATCGCAATTAACTTCACAATTCACGATTCTCGTCGAGAAAAGATTCTTTATCTCTTGGCAATTATTCGAGACATAAGTATACATTTATTAATATATTTTAAAAAAACGTAAACACGATTTTTGTTTAAAAGCTCAAATTTACGAATCTTTTTTCACGAGTTTTCCACGACAAATGTTTTCGCAGTTTGTCATTTTTCCCTTTATATTTTACTTTTCTTGCCTTTTCTTTTACGATCCGTATCTAAAAAATATTCAATCAACAAAAAGTTATGCAAATCGTTACTGCGATCACAGATTAGTAGTCATAGTCAATCATATTGAAAAAAGACAAAAGACGGAGATAGAAATTTTTTTTTTTTTGTTAATAATTCATGTTCATTTTGTTAATTTTAAACTCCGTTTTATGTCAGGAACGTCGTCGCGAGCTTCAGTGTTGATTTCAACAAAATACTTACCTGAGAGCAGAGTAATGTAAGCATTTCATCTTCGGTTTAGCATTTCAAACGTTTGTTTTTATCTTTCTTTCTTCCCTTCTTGCTCTCTCTCTCTCTCTCTCTCTCTCTCTCTCTCTCTCTCTCTCTCTCGCTCGCTCTCTCATGTTCAGTTTTTAATGCAATTAATGAAATTAAATAATTTACAAATTATGAATCTCTCCCGACTAAGGACATAAATTTACCTCTTAACAGAGAATATAAGTTGACCATACTATCTCTTTTTTCAAGCACAACTTCTACGAACTATTTGCACAAGAAAAAATAAAATAAAATGCTCAATTCGAAATTCACCACACTGGCACGTGTTTTTTTTCTTCTTCTTTTTGTTATCTAAAACTGGATGCATGGTTTTTTATTCTCGCGGCTGAAATTTCACGTTGACGCAAGTGAAGCGTTTTCTACATCCAGATAATTTACTGTCTGGGCATTCTTCTGACTGCTTTCTTGATTTTCCTTGGTGGAGCGCTATTATACATATAAATAATAAAAAAAAAAAAATCATTAGTAAGTAAATGTAAACTTTTACATTTTAAATTAGATCTTTGAAGCTTATTATTCGAAAAATTAATTAAAATTTCGTTAATGAAAATTATATATTAAATATTTATTCATAATATTTAAAATAAATTATAAAGAAATTATCAAAGATTATCGTATTTTATAATTAAAATTAGTTTAATTTTGTAAAAATCATTCAACATTATACTATAAAAACTATTAAATAATAATTAATAATAATAATTGTTTTAAAAGTAGTTACTTGAAAGCCGTTGTTGTGGTGCCTACAGTAAAATTATATGCGGGTTGAGCGTTTCGATCGAAAGCAACTGGCGCAGGTGGATTGCTTGGTGCATTGAAGTTGAAACCACCAGAAGTTGATGTAGAGGACTATAAATTATTATTAATTTATTAATAATATAGTTAATTATATTGATATAAATTTATGAAATATATATTTTAAAAAACTTTCAATAAATCTTTTAATAATCATATAAATTTGTAAAACAAAGTCCAAGTTATTTATCAGTATTTTTAAACAAACTTTTTAAAATAACTACAATCATACTCACACTGCCAAAATTGAAAGTACTGGGTACGTTGGTACTGCCAAAGTTGAAACCACCAGTGGCTGGCTGAGCCGGAGTTGTTGGTGCAGTAAAAAGCGGTGTGGTTGAAGGTGCTGCGACTGATCCAAAGCCACCTGTGGGGGTAGCCTCAGGTTTAGGAGGCGCGTTAAAAGCAAAACTTGGCGCGGGAGTAGAAGTGGATGCTGCAGGCGTTATTGCGCCAAATGAGCTGCTACCAAAGCCGTTGCCAATCGGAGCGCCACTGGATGCGCCAAATGTGAATATACCACTTTTTTGGTCGATCGTGTTGCTAGCATTTGAACCCGCGGAGAAATTGAAGCCACCTGTGGCCGGGGCTGCTGGTTGCGATGATTGACCGAAAGAGAATAAACCTAAAATTGAACAGCAAATAAGAAAAAATTTATCTAAGGATATTTTTTTTTTGCGTAATATAGATATATTGATATAATTATATTGATATACTAGTAGATGTTGAAACGTATTATTTTTATTCCTTAAATTTTAAATCATTTAGTATGAGTAAGTTATCAAATAACATTAACAAATTATAAAATATAAAAATGTAAAATAAATATCATGACATAATAACAAGAGTTCGTTATTACATAAAAAATATATTGTTATTTATGTATATCAAGACAGTTATCTTTCACTGTTTTTTAATTATAAGTAATGTTTTTTTTAAATTGTAATTATGATTTTTATGATAAAAACTATTTATATTATAAAAAAAAAAAAAAAATTATTACTTGGAGTAGTTGACGGAGTTTCTGATGATTTAGTCGTAGAAAAGATACTAGGAGTTGTGTTAGCATTAAAAGTTGAAGGGGTACTACTACCGAATGCACTCGGTGTCGATCCGAACGGTAAAGCTGCAGGTGAACTTGTTGCCGCTGAAGGAAAGGTATTGGTCACCGTTTTTGCAGTAGTTCCAAACGTTGAAACGGTTTTGTTATCCGTCGTTGCACCAAAGTTTGGTGCAATTTTGTTTTCCGAACCGCCAAATATTATAGGTTTGTTATCGCCCAAATTTGAAGCTGGCGAGACTGTCGCACTAACATTACCGAAGAGAGATGGTGTTGTCTGATTACTGTAAGAGTAAATAAAGTTAAAGCATGTATAATCTTTTACTTCAAATGGTTTTAAAAACTTTGTCTAAACAAATTTTATTTTTAATCCAACTATATTACTGTAAACATACGTTTGACCACCAAAAGCCGGAGTATTTGTTTGATTTCCAAATGTGAGAGCTTGTGTTTTATTCTCGGTTTGTTGCGGAGCTGCAGGTGCAACTGTTGAAGCCGTTTCCGCAGATTTCCCAAACGAGAACGTGGGCTTGGGTGCAGTAGATGAGCCAAAAGCAGGCAGTGGTGTTACATTCTGTGATTGTTGTTCAGCGGGTTTCGATTGCTGTCTAGAAAATACAAATGGCGAGGATGTACTCGCTGGTGGATTTGAAGTCGATGATTGCGCCGCTGTACCAAAAATGAAATTTGACATGGCGGGTTTTGGTTGCTCTGCTGGTACATTAAACGTCGGAATTAGAGATGGCTTTGTATCGTTCTCTTTTTTCGAGTTATCTTCAGGTTTAACATTGGTAGTGGGTTTAGGTGAATTAAATGGTAAATTACTTGGTGCTGTCAAGGTATTCGATGTTTCCGTATCTTTCATATGTGATGATATACTAGTTTCTACAGGTGAATCTTAATCGAAAAGAAAGTATAATTTTTAATATTTAAATATTTAGATGAAAATTATTTAAAAAAATATTTTTTTATAATTCAAAACAGTTTTTTTTTTAAATTATAAATTATTAAAAATAATTTTCTGTTCAAATATCAAGATTTTCATTTTTAAAATAAAATATAAATAAAATATATTTAAATACATTTACCATTGTTAGTTTTTGTAAGCATAGAGGTTGGTGCTCCAAATGCAAAGCCAACAGTAGCAATTTTAGTACTTTCTTTTGTTTCTTCTGTTTTGTTTTCAGTTGTATTAGCATCGGTGTCCGCTTTCATTGGTGCTCCAAATGCAAAGTTCACATTTGTCGGTTTTGAGTCGCTTGTTGCCGGTGCTCCAAACGAAAAAGCAGCCGCTGGCTTTTTCTTCTCTTCCTTTTCTTTTGCTTCCGTTGGTTTGGAACCGAATTGGAAAGTTGCAGTTGCTGTAATAGTTTCACTTGGTTTGAAAGTAAAACCAGTGCTTTTCGGTGCATCATTATCACTTTTGGTCTTATTAGCATTTGGAACGCCAAAGCTGAATCCTGCAGTTGCAATTTGAGAGGTCGCACCGCTTCCAAAAGTAAAATCATTCGCTTTAGGTAAAGATGCAACAGCGGATTCAACTGTATCTTCAGCTTTGTCGATACCAAATTTGAAAGTAGAAGCGTTTGCTGGCATGTCAACATTGAATTGCAATTTGGAACTAGGTTTGTTGCTTTCTCCGTTTGATTTGGCTGTTTCGCAAGCAATACATTTAGTTGCTTCAGCTTTATTCGATAACATGCAACTATCACATGTCCACGAGCCTTCCGGTTTCTTGAATTTGTCTCCAAAACCGTTACTTGTGGTCGTAGATGTAGTTACACCAGTTCGTGGCATTTCACAGGCTACACATTTATTTTCATCAGCTTTATTTTGAACCATACAGGTATCGCAAGACCACGAACCTTCAGGTTTTTTAAATTTGTCGCCGAAACCAGATGTAACTGTCGCTATTGGCGCAGCAGAGCTCGTTGTTCGCTTAGGACTGACGTTAACGCTTCCAGGTTTTGCCGTATTACAACAAGGACAAATTGTAACAGTTTCTACATTTCGAACCATGCAACACGGACATTCCCATGAACTTTTAGCCGGTTTGAATGTACTAATCAACGTTGAAACTGAAGTTGGCATCGTTTTAGTAGATGTTTCATTTGTCATAGAAGTGCTATCATCGTCATCAGTTTTAGTTTTTTCGCTAGTAGCAGATGTGAAAGATGTATTAAATATAGAAGTTTTTGTAGATTGTGATTGTGAAGTAGCATTTAGCTTGCCAAAGATAGAAGTATAGGTTGAACTTCCAAAGGTTTTTAAATTAGTTTTTACAGTATTATCTCGTGGCTGTGTATTTATTTTTGAATCTACAAATTTAAATTCATCAAAAATATTTTTATAAAAATACTTAACAATATAAATTATAAACATAGAAATTAAAATATTGAATATTTACCTTTATTATCACTAGGACTTTCCAAAATTTCAATACCATCTGAATTATCAGGTTTTGGACTCTTGCAAGCTACACAGTATTTTTCAGTGCTATTGTTTTTAATTAAACACTCGTTGCACTCCCAAACATCAGATAAATCACTTGAATTAGAAGTTTTCTTTGCAAAGAAGTCCATTATACTACCCGACTTCAATTCACTCGCTACTTTTAGTCCTGTCGATTCTTCCGTTTTGCTTTGTTTCTTTTCTTTTGGCTTTAATGTTTGCGATGGTCCTGTCCAAACAAAATTAGGAAAAGATGTGGTAGAAGAAAAACTAAATGTTTCATTTGAATCTATGCTTAAAGTCTTTGACAATTCTTGCGAATCATTTATTGGAAATGACGAATTTATTTTACTAGGCGAGATTGGCTTACTGAAGGTAAAATCATTAATTGATTCAAGATTTTTAGCTTCTTCTGTTAGCTTAATAGGGCTGGCGAATTTGAATGAGTCATTTTTTTCTGACATTTTAGTATGTTTTTGCTTTTCATGGATTACTGGTTTCGTGCATTGCGGTAAAGAAATATCGAAACGAGGGAGATTTGAAATCGGCAGAGGAATTGTTGGAAGATTTACAGCTTCCACGGTGTCCTCTTCCTCCAAATTCATTTTCTTTTTAGCTTTTAATTGAGTATTGCGTTTGAGCTCCTCATCGTCTTCCGCTCTGCAAGAATTGAATTTTTTAATAATTTTAAAATATATTTTTAAAAAATTTACTATTTATATAGAAAATAATAATTTGAATGAAATAAACTGGGAAAAAAATTAATAGTTACTAGAATATAAGCATTTACCGTATATGATAATCTTGAGTTGCGATGGATGCAGATGCATTTCTTGCAGTCATAATTTTTCTGGCATTGACTGTTGTGTTTTGCAACTTTTGTCGTCTGCGAATTCGTAAAATATCAGGAACCGTTGGTACAGTTAGTTCGCGTGTTAAATGTCTCAATCCCACTCTTGGAGAGTCTTCCTCCCTTGCTCTTTTGCGATTAAATGTTGGAGAAGAACTACTACTGCCACCCATAATATTTCTTACAGGCATTTTCTTAGCATCTGTTAATGGAGATGAAAATTGTTCAAGAGTTTCAAGAATGCGTCTAGCAGTTTGACTCATGCTTGATAGATCAGGTTTTGAAGATTCTGAGGATGGATTCACCTCAACACTAGTGCGTTTTGGAAGCTAACAAAAATTATGGAAAAAATATTAAAAAACCTATTTTTATCAGACAATATAAAAAAAATTGAATAAAATTTTTTAATAATATTAAATACTTTTTGAATATGAAATTTATTTTTTATGGTAAATTATTAATGAATTGTTAAAATTAATTTAAAAAAACATTTTTGTATGAAAAAATTGAAGCCACAAATAAAATTTTTAAAAATTATTTTTTTTTTAAACTTCAAAAATCTGTAAAATTAAATAGATTTATTATGAAATTAACCTGTGGTGGTTCAGACAAAACACTGTTACTTCTATACAAGCTTGCTGCATTTGCTCCTCCAAATACTGTATTCCCAGAGTAAAAAGGTGATGATAATGAAGATGATCTTGTTAACGTGTTACTCATCATTAAAGGATCAAAACTTGGTCTTCTACTACTTAAAGTTTCCCGGTTACTATTATCCAAGAATAATGTTCTTGGTGATTGTAAATGGCTTGCTATCATAAAGTGCAATAAATAGTATTAGTATTCATTCTAAAGGTAGATTAAATTGTTTAATTATATCTTATTGTCTCATTATACTTACTGAAACTAAATTTTTCATCAATAAACCTTTTCTTATTCATAAAAGGTGAATTATAATTTGAATTTGATTGTGCTTCTTGTCTATTATTTTGAGGAATTAAAGAACTACAACCGCTTGTGCTTTCACTGGATTCAGAATTATCATCCATACCATTAGTTGCACTATTATTATTCTGTTCCGACATTAATATATTTAACGCTGATCTTGTTTCAGCAACTTTAGCTGTATTAGTTGGATATGCTGGGGTTGAAGATACAAAACGATGCAATCTTGGTCCAGTAATTGCATTTGAAGGTTCTAAAAAGTCTTGAGTCTGCAATTAATAGAAACAGAAGGTTTATCTAAATATTTATTAAAAAAAAAAAAAGAAAAAAAAAATATATATATATATATTTAGAATTATTTAATTATTAATCTTGTAAAACTTACAGTTTCATTGTGGTTTGCAAAATGCTCTTTAGAAGATTTATCTTCATTGGATATATTTCTACTTCTAGGTTTAATAGTAAATGTGCCTGGAGGATGCGTTACATCCAAACGTATACAAGGTCGTTTTAGAGGTGGTGGTTTTAAAGATTCTTTATCTTCATATGCTCCATAGTCTGGTTTATCAGTTTCTGTAGATTTCAAATTTGTCTCATCTTGTGAATTATTAAACCATTTACTAATCCAAGACTTTTGTGGTAATAAATCTGTCATTTTGGTTGCAACCTTTTTGACAAATGACTAAAATTTAAAGTATTTTAATACTTCTAATATATTTAGAAATACATTTATAATTTATTAGAATGATAAAATAATAATTATATTAGTAAAATAATGAGAAATATATTTTTTAATTAATAATTATTAATGATTTTTATTGTGCAAATTTGAAGGAAAAATAAAATAAAATTTTGGTACTTAGAACAGGCTGTAGAATGGATAATAATAAGTACAGCTACAATTAGTAATTTATTATAATAATTTTTTAATAATTGTCTTTTATAGGTTATGTTTTTTATTAATTTAATAAATATTAAAAAAAAAAAAAGAAAAAATTTTATTTAGAAGCAGCTTATAAATAAAAAAGTAGTAATAGTTACAACATAAAATTTAACAAAAATTAAAAAAAGTTTAGCTATTGCATTTCTAGTTAAGTATTGAAAAAAAATATATATTTTACTAATTGTCTATTAATATTGAATAATTTCAATGTTAATAATGAATCAACAGGTATTTTTACTTTAATTTTGTATTTTTCTACATTTACTAAATACTATGTGTATTATAACATTAGCAGACAACTTCAGAATCATAAAAAATATTATCATTTGTGATGTAGATATTTTCTTAATAATAAAATTAAGAGAGTTAAGTATTAAAAGTTTTTCACAAAATTCTTATTTTATTGGTCACCTCTTCCTACAATCCGTTCTTATAATCAATGATGCATGTCTACATATGAGTATATAGATGTATTGTATGTGCACACAGATGTACACATCTTTATAACATTTTTTACGCATAATTCGTGCATATACAGGTAGAGATGGATCATTTTTTTCAAAACTTAAAATTATATACTCTTCATACGCAATACTGAATCCAATCATAAGAAATTCAAATATACAATCATGAGCTAGAAAAAGGTTTTTTTCAAGATTAAATCGCATCAGTCTCTGTCCACGAGGTAAAATTGAGGTTATCAAACCTCGTGCCTATTGCCATTTTTACTTTTAATATATTGTCGCACCACAAATGCGCGGGAAACGTTGTATAGCTGTATCATTAAAAAAAGGCTAAAAGAAAAAGTTAAGAAGAAACAGCAGCAGGAGCCACGCGACTATCTTTAGAAGCAAGAGAGAAAAGGCGGGAGAGATACGTTCCAAGCAGTAGGGGAGTCCAAGTAAACTTACGTTGTTAGCGTCATAGGGTTTCGACCTGTGCGCGGTTCGTTTTATCCCGGCCGCCAACGAGGTCGATGGCGTCGACAGGTTGTTAGCGATCCCATCGTTGCCACTGTTATCATCGCCGTTGTCTTTAGCCATGTTTGTGCGGACGACACCTTCGTCGCTTCTCCAAACTATCTTCTTACTTCCTCTCTATCTCACTCTCACTTTCTCTCTCTCTCTCTCTTTCTCTCTCTCTCTCTCTCCCTTTCGCTTCTTCGTTTATAAACGCGAAGAAAGATGGAATATAACGATGCGAACGTTAATTGCGCACCGTTGCTCTTTTGCTACTCCTACGAACGGTCCCATGCATCCCATGTAAGCTTCCCGACTTTGTCAATCTTTACGTGCTAATATGATTTATTCGATTACTACTCCCGTTGTCCCCAAACCGTGAATGTCTTCGCCGTGGTGGCCACCACCGTCGTTGTAACGTATGCGTTAGGCACAATGTATATAATCACACACACGCACACACGAGTATACACGTTTATGCTAAGCAAGTTTCGCAATAGTGTACACACGAGGAGTTGCAAATCGTACGTCGTCGTCGAGAACACCGTAATTTTCCCCCCCCCGAAGGGCCCACTGTATACTTAGACTTGTCTCTCACTCGTGCGTTCTCGTAGAAATTCGTCGACGGCTTAGTCCTCGCGACGCGTATACGTGTGTATATGTGTGCAAACGCGTTTTTTCTCTCTCGCGGACGAAGTGAGAGCGCGAGGTCCGCGGCGGGCTGTGAGAGGAAGCGAATATGGCCGATATGCGAACAGCGCGCCAAGTCGGTGTGCGGCGAATTCAAGAAAGCATAAATTATGACCGTATGTGACTAAGTATTTTGACAATTTTTTAATAACAAGCTGATCAATGACTGTCAGGATTTTAATATCCGCCCTTTTAAAATGATGTTTAATATTCAAATCTTTTCTAAAAAAAATTTATGTTTGATAGATTAATCTGTCTGTAATTTACTTATTTTAATTAAATATGTTTATATTGCACTTATTTTATGCAAATTTTAAATAAAATATTAAAGTATAACCGTCCCCGATATTTCAAATACATACATTTATAAATTATAATTATTTTTATAATTTAGAAGTCGAAACTTACGTAACATATATATATATATATATATATATATATATATATATACAGGGTGAGCCATTTTAATCTATCCACCCGAAATCTCCAAAAAATAAGCGGTATACGAAAAAATTCTTCAGATAAAAGTTGTTCAGGACTATAGGGGCCATCTTTTTGCAATATCTGTTTTGACCTTGAGATAAATTTTTAAGGTTATTTGAAGGTCAAAGTTAGTTTTTAAAATGGAAATCCTTTTTTTGGAAATTGGATTCAGAAATAGCGGGAAATTTTACGTCCGGAATGATAGTTAAGGTAAATTTTCACAAGGTCAAATTAAAAAAATTGTCCAGAAAATGTTTTTTTTTTTTTTTTTTTATGACGTTTGGGCAACAAAAGGCTGGAGTGGACTAACGACCTTGATCATCGTAACCTTGAGGTCAACTTAGTAGGTCATTCGAAGGTCAAAGTGTTTTTTTAAATAAGAACACCTACCTTTCATTTTGGATTTCGAAAGCATGGAAACATTTTATTGTAGAAAAATGTCTATTAATCTGTTAGATTGACCTTTAGATGGTCAAATATGAAAGAATTGTCCAAAAGCTGTTTGTTGCAAATTTTAATGGATTTATAAATGGAAAACGCTTGAGTAGGTTCAGAGGTTAACAACTTTGACTACGTTCATCTTCAGAATCGAAGATTATGTAGAGGTCAAGAGGATTTTTCTAAGTAAAAATGCTTACTTCTAGTTACCCAGAAACAACGACGTGGACGTACCTCCGAATGACCTTCCAAATTAACCTCAAGGTCAAGATGATCAAGAATCGTTAGTCCCAAGTTCACTCCAGCTTTTTGTTGCTTAGACGTCATAAAAAAAAAAAAAAAACATTTTCTGGACAATTTTTTAAATTTGACTTTGATTTGACCTTGTGAAAATTTACCTTAACTATCATTTCGGACGTAAAACTTCCCGCTGTTTCTGAATCCAATGTCTAAAATAGGGATTTCTGTTTTAAAAAATCACTTTGACCTTCAAATAACTTTAAAAATTGATCTCAAGGTCAAAACCGATATTGCAAAAAGATAGCCCCTACAGTCTTGAGCAACTTTTGTTTGAACAATTTTTCGTATACCGCTTATTTTTCGGAGATTTCGGGGTGGATAGATTAAAATTGCTCACCCTGTATATATATATATATATATACATAACCTATTTTAAGATATAAATAATTTTTTAAAAGTTTCTTATTGTATCAAATGTTTAATTTATTTATAAAAATATTACTTTTTTTGTATACAATAATAAGCGAAAATTTTAAATTAATTCTTAATAAATGTTATTATTTGCTGAAATTAATTTATTTAAATTTAAATGTTTTTTTCTTATTCTTTATTGATTTCTCGACTGACGGTAATTGGTATTACATATAATAAGTTCATTTTTCGTTTAATGTATTTGTATATTTATTTTTATTATTTTAATATTATATTTTGAATGAAATCAATGTATATTTGAATACTTGTATTCAACTAATGTAACTTAAATTTAATAAAGTCAATAATAATATAAAAGATGTATCGAACATTTTTTATGCCATTTCATGTAATATGATAAAATTATTATGAGTTTAATATGGAATAATTTTATATATTTAATTTGATTGTAAAATATACGTAGTAAATAAAGGCTTTTATTTAAAACAAAATCTGTTTTTTTTTAACATTTATTAATTATTAAATATCAGATTTTTATTTACGAAATTCAAATAATTGCGCCAAGTTGCCATTTTATAAATCGATGCTTTTTACGTGCGCATTTCTTTGGCCCGTAAATTTGTATTGATTGTCATTTGTTTCAATTTCTTAAAACTTTTTGCAAGTGCAAAGTATTGCAAAAAATTATTTTTGAAAGTATTATCGCAACATTATTTTTACAATACCAATCAAACTGGGGACCAGCAGTGTGTATTGAGAAGCCTTATTACAAAATTATTTAATTAAATAAGTAATATTTAGATAAGTATTAGATAAAATTGTCACATTTTAAAATAAGAATATCAAAGAAACTTCACTCACGAAAAGTAATTTTTAGTAAGTATGCCATTGCATTCACATTTTTTTTTAATTCAAAAATAATCATCCTGTTTAAAGTCAGTCAAAAACAAAATAATTTCTGATTTGTAAAATTTATACACTTTTTCAAGAAATTCTTGGTCCTAATTATTTTTCAAGTTGCTTGATAAAATTGATAATAGAAAATATTTCTAAAAATTTTTTAATATTACATTTATTTTAATTTATTATTTACTTTTATTTTTAATCATTGACATAAAATTAATATATGTTATTTTCATCAACAGAAGAAATATTATGAAATTTTAATAAATAATCATATAAATTGTTTTCCTGTATTATTATATTATCTGTATTATTCTATTAAAATTTTGTTTCTAAATTTTATTCTTATATTATATAAGTGCTGTTAATATTATATAAGTGTATTCTTAATAGTATATAAGTGCTGATAGATTTTTAATTATGTATAAATTAAAATATATGCGTAGCAGACGTAAGCTCTTAACACATTGCGTACGGCGCTCTGCTTGCGCGACGCGCTCACAGGGCCCGCACATTTTTGGGCGCCGATTGAGTCGAAGAAACCTGAAAACGAGATATCTCGTTTCCCGGCCACAACCTTCGAATTGCAAAAGACAAGATACCAGGCTGTTCAATAAGTTTTTCGGTTCGATAAGAAAAACACAATTTTATGGTTTGAAATACACTTTATTATTCAGTATAGTCTCCCTGAACATCAATACACTTGTTCCAACGAGATTCCAATTTATGAATTCCATCCCTGAAGTGAGAATCTGGAAGGGCTGCAAAATACGCTTCTACATCTGTTATGACCTCATCATTTGATGAAAAACGCTTTCCACGCATGAATTTTTTTAGGTCTGGAAACAGATGGAAGTCGCTATGGGCCAAATCTGGTGAATACGGTGGATGCTCCAACAATTCGAACTTTAATTCATGGATTTTAGCCATTGTCAAAATGTTCGTGTGACACGGTGCATTGTCCTGATGAAAAAGGATTTTTATCTTCTGCAAAACGGGTCTTCTTTCACGAATTTTTTCCTTCAGCTGATCTAAAAGGTTACAATAACATTCAGAATTTATTGTTTTACCAGTTTGCAAGTAATCCACAAACAAAATTCCTTTCGCATCCCAAAAAACTGATGCTAACACCTTCTTGGCCGATTTCTGGACACGAACTCGTTTCGGAGCCGAAGAACCAGGTTCACACCACTCTTTAACTTCTTGTTTTGATTCAGGATCATGGCGATAGACTCAAATCTCCTCCATAGTGATGAATCGACGCACAAAATCCACTTTATTCTTTCGAAAACGCTCTAAATGTTGCTGAGAAAGTCGCATTCGAATGTGTTTTTGTTCCATTGTTAGCGAATGCGGCACCCATTGTGCACACAGCTTTCTGAAACCCAATACTTCAGTCAAAATATTGCTTACACTGCCCAATGAGATGCCTAGAGCTTCTACTAAATCTCTTTCAGTCACTCGACGATTTTCCAATACGATATCCTGTATTTTTTCAACGATTTCTGGTGTTGTTGCTGTTTTTGGACGTCTTTGACGTGGATCGTCTTCAAGGCTTGTACGACCACGTTTAAATTCAGCAACCCATATTTCTACTGTACTAATTGAAGGCGAAGAGTCCTTATACACTTCAACATTCGTTCATAAATTTCCTTTGCTTTTAAACCTTCCAAAAATAAAAATTCAATCACTGCACGATACTTGATTTTTTCCATTGTAAAAAATTACTGTGACACGTCGATACTAAATGGTTTGTAAACAAAGAATGAATTGACAGATTGAAATGAAACTTCACATACGTTCATATGAAAAGTGTACCAACATAACAAAAAAAAACATTTAGGCTAGTAGCAACACTCACTCTTATCGAACCGCAAAACTTATTGAGCAGCCTGGTATCTTGTCTCCCGTACGCAATGTGTTAACACAATGCATTCCAGATCACAAAGCCAGGATGAAGCGTTTATTTGAAAAAGCTTATCAGGAGTGTTCAACATTCAATACAGATGTTGATCAGATAATAGATCATGGTGTTCATACAGATAGTGACTCTATGGAGGTTTTAGGTAATAATAGCTTCCTGCAAGATGGCATTGTTCAGTGTGAGAGTAGTTTTTCTGGTGAACAGCTAGCAGATGACAGCATGAGTGAAATGAGTAATAGTTTAGGGCAGTGTGATGAATCTTTTGATTTGGAAGCCTTTGAAAACAGGCTTGGTGTCGCTTTCATTGATAATAACATGAATCACATGCAAACAAGATGTGTTTTACGAGTCCTCAGTACTCGCCATTGCTTTGCAAATATTCATGTTGACCCTTGAACCATTCTTAAAACTCCAGCTCATGCTACTCCTAGTGTTAAAGTGGCTGGAGGAGAATATCTTCATATAGGTATTCAAGCTCTCTTGCAGATTCTTGATTCGACTCCAGCAGATAAGATCCCTCATGTACTTCAAGTAGATCTAAGTACAGATGAGGCATCTTTAGATAAAAATAGCAAAATTTTGATGTGGCTTGTACAAGTTCGAATAGCCAATATATCGAAAAGTGTTCCACAAATTGTTGGTGTTTTCATGGGTTCAAGAAAATTAAACAGTGCATATGATTTTCTGAAACCATGTGTCGATGAGTTGTTGTTGATTCTTAAAAATAGTATTAGACTCATCGGTGAGAAAAAATTTGTTGAATTGAGGTGCTTTATAGCAGATGCATCTACTTGAGCCTTTGCATTAGGTCATGGTGGTCATAATACAATAGCAAAATGCCTTGTTCTAGATGCAAAGTCAAAGGTAAATGGATTCGACCAGGTGTAATAGCATTTAAAGGAACAGATCATCTTCTTCGCACCCAAGAAGAATATTCTTTGTATACCGATGCCGATCATCATAAAAGGCAGTGTGCCATTGCTCCTCTTCCACTGAATGTAGTTTCTAATACAGTGTTTGACTACATGCACTTAGTGTGTCTTGGTGTAATGGCTAAGATTTTTCATTTTTCTTCGCATTCTATCAAGGTGTTAAATTATAAATTGGCACAAATAGAGAAGTATTGTCCATTAGACTTTGCTCGGAAACCTGTCAATATTGAGAAGCATGGCAAATTCAAAGCCATCAAGAGAAGGAAAATTCTGCCCTATACAGGTCCTGTAATATTTTATGATTTGATGAATTATGCTGTGTATCAGCATTTTCTTCTGCTACACACAGCAATCAGAATTCTTGTTAGTCTTTCAAGCTATATACCGACTGTAGACTGCTGAAAAATGTATCAAGTTGTTTGTAGAAACAGCCTCAGATGTGAATGGTATAGAAATCCTCTCCTACAATACACATGCTCTGTTTCACCTTGGAGATGTTGTTAGATCATTTGGATCTTAAGATGATTTTTCGGCATTTCCATTTAAGAACCATATGACATATTGTAGAAAATTATATAGGAAACCTGTATAGCATTTACAGCAGATAGCTAATAGGAGAATGGAAAATTGTCAAGTAAATAGACGCAAGTGCAGTGATGAGGTCACTTTAAAATTTATTGGACAGCATTCGAAGGGTCGAATGTCACCTTTTCAAAATTGTTTCAACCAGTATAGAAAAATTATTAAAGGGCCATTACAGATATCTATTCTTCAGTCAAATATTACTATTATTCTTCAAAATGTATATATCTGCATTGTTCAAAATCTAATAGAAATTCCAGATGATGATTGTTATGTGCCAGTAAAGCGATTTACGATTGTTGAGAGCGTTTTTGATCTTTCTTGTAGTTCTTTCAGAATAGGCGTTTTTCTATGTTCACAGTTATCCTTTAAGATGTCTCTCGTTAGTCTAGATAAAATAGAAGCAAAATGTTTCAGGATGCCATACTGGCCAAATGATGCAACAGATAGTTCAGCAAATCATTTCATCGTCGTTAAAATTTTATCCTCTCAGCTGTACTGAAGAACTTGAATATTTTTAGTGAAATTTCGTGTCATGATATAGCAGACAAAACCTGTACTAAAAAATTCTTTATAATCAATAATAAAGTTCTTTATCTAATAGTTTGCCATTTTGTTAAGTTTCAAGTTTATTTTGAATTAGTTAGCATATTTGACGAATAAAGTTTGAATTATGTTATTTATTTAAATTAATCTGTCTGCTATGTATCATGGAGTGGAAGTTAAATTATGTATTGACTTTAGGATCTCATTAACTATTATTATTATTGGGTGTACAACTTTGCTTCCGTCGTTTTTTTCCGAAATTCGAGGCTTTATTGTAAAAAACTGGTTATACATTTATGATTCAAAGTATTGTCCATCGCTGGCCACTACTTTCTCCCATCTTTCGGGCAGCATACGAATCCTGCGTTGAAAAAACTGGTCATCTTTTGAATCGATCCACGAATCGATCCAATTTTTTACTTCTTCATAAGACCGGAAGTGCTGGTTAGCTAGGCCGTGTGCCATTGATCGAAACAAGTGATAGTCCGAGGGAGCAACGTCTAGAGAATACGGCGGGTGGGGTAGGACTTCCCATTTCAAAGTTTCCAAATATGTCTTGATCACTTACGCAAGATGGGGTCAAGCATTGTCATGCTGTAAAATCACTTTATCATGTCTCTCGTTGTATTGCGGCCGTTTGTCTTTCAATGCTCGGCTCAAACGCATTAATTGCGTTCGATAACGATCGCCTGTGATTGTTTCAGTCGGTTTTAACAACTCATAATACACTACGCCGAGCTGGTCCCACCAAATACTGAGCATGACCTTGGAACCGTGAATATTCGGTTTGGCCGTCGACGTGGAAGCA
Organism: Chalcis sispes; assembly: GCA_949987625.1. Classification (NCBI taxonomy): domain Eukaryota; kingdom Metazoa; phylum Arthropoda; class Insecta; order Hymenoptera; family Chalcididae; genus Chalcis; species Chalcis sispes. Next base: position 22,035,591 of record OX465095.1, on the reverse strand, counting down.
TGGCCGGGATATCCCTATGATTTTCTGCGCTTGGGATTATCGTAGTGAACCCATTTTTCGCCCCCAGTCACAATGCGATGCAGAAATCCCTTCCGTCTTTGCCTTGCAAGCAGCTGTTCACAAATACACAAACGCCGTTCAACATCTCTCGGCTTCAACTCGTACGGCACCCAATTTCCTTGTTTCTGAATCATTCCCATGACTCTCAGGCATTTTGAAATGGCTTGTTGCGTCACTCCCAATGATCCTGCCAATTCTTGTTGCGTTTGACACGAGTCTTAATCAAGTAATGTCTCCAATTCTGCATCTTCGAAAACCTTCTTTCTTCCACCGCCATGCTGGTCTTCGACGTTAAAATCGCCGTTCTTGAAGCGTTGAAACCACTCTCGGCACGTTCTTTCACTAATAGCGGCCTCACCATAGGTATTTGAGAGCATTCGATGAGCCTCAGTCGCAGATTTTTTTATATTAAAGCAGAAAATTAAAACCTCCCGCAAATGACGAGAATTTGGCTCGTAAGCTGACATGTTTAATCGAGAATAACTTTATGATGCAGACACAAATCGACTAATATTTCGATGGCGTTATGTTTACAAATTCCTAAGCTTATTGTATGACATCTATGATCTATTTATTTCAACTACCACTTACCGCTACAGCCATCTATTGCAAAACGGCGGAAGCAAAGTTGTACACCCAATATTATTATTATTATTATTATTATTATTATTATTATTATTATTATTATTATTATTATTATTATTTTTATAAATTTCTCATAATTTAAGAAATTCATTGGTATTGAGATGAGTCAGCCGAAGAATACGGGAGCGCTGCATCCAAATATTGTTTCTGAGAATCTGCGCAAGAAGATGCTACAACTCGATAACAGCATACCGCGAACATCCTCATTTGTGTTCAAATCGAATACCATCGCGAAGAAGAGTTGTCAGCAAAATTGGCAGCAAATTCATCAGGAGCACCAAGAAGTGCATAAGCGAAGCGCACCTAATTCTTCAAAATCGGTTTGTCCTCGTGATGAATCGAAGCCTTCAACAGTAAACAAACTGCCTCCGATATATGCCGGAAACTACAGATATTCTATTTATTAAATCGAATTAAATAGTTCCATCTGCTTTGGCAAACTTATTTGATACGATTTTATTTTTTTAAACTTTCAGCGAAATAATGTCAGCAATTGGAGAACTTAAAATGACATTAACGTAATTATTGATGCCGAACAACAATTTGTTTTTACAATTTTTTTTTAAATTTGCAATTAATTTTTAGTCAGTTTGATGAGAGGCAAATGATTGTGGAAGAAACAGCAAATTAAAATTTGTTTCTAATATTTATAAGTTGAAAATTTTTAAATTAAATTAAATTATTTATAATTAATTTATAATTTCAAAAATAATACAGAAGCGATCGGCAGGATGAAGAAGCTTATGAAGTATGTATTTCTCGTGAATATTTAATAGTTTTTGTTTTTTTGTTTTCAATTATAACAATATGATAATTAAAATTATAGGGAAGTCCACGTGCTGCTCAGTATAGAAGATATACGTATTCACTCAGGTACAAATTTAAACTTCGTCAGTTTAATAAAAACCATTACGGTAATTATATTTGAAATCATTTGTACAACTGTACAAAAAAGTAGATCTCTATTTAAAGTAAAAAAAAAAAAAAACAAACAAAAAAATGGCACTACAAAATATTAGGTTGCTGCAGATGAAATGGCCGATTTAGCAATGACATAAAGTTGGCTGCAATTTTAGTGTATTATGTTGGCACAAGGCGGCGCAAATGATATGACATATTGAAGTATAAATACTGCTACCTTGGTTTATGGAGTCATTTCTGTTTTGCACTTTATAGTGATCGTAAAAACAAAAAAAGAAAGTAAACATGGAAGTGAATCAAAAACGGCTACTTTTACTATACGAATTAAAATTAGAGCACAACGCAACGGAAGCAACGAGGAATATCAACAGCGCATTTGGGCCTGATACAGTTAGCGAAAGAACCACTCGGCGGTGGTTCGAAAAATTTCGATCCGGAGGTATGGACATTGGAAATGAGCCACGTGGAAACCCAGGACCATCGATCGATAACGACGAGCTGCGTGCATTAGTGGAGTCTGACCCCCGCCAAACCATAAGGGATCTTGCCGAGAAATTAGGCGTTCACAATTCGACAGTTTGCCGCCACTTGCAACAACTTGGAAAAATGAAAAAGCTTGACAAATGGTTTGACAAATGATCTTACCGAGCAAAACATGACGTGTCGAATGGAGATTTCAAGTTCTCTTCTCTCCCGCAACAAAAAGGAACCGTTCTTGCACCGAATTGTCACCTGCGATGAAAAGTGGATTTTATACGATAATCGTCGCAATCGATCGGCCCAATGGCTAGATACCGATGAAGCGCCAAGACACATGCCGAAACCAAGCCTTCATCCAAAGAAAGTAATGGTAACTGTTTGGTGGTCTGTAGCTGGAGTTATCCACTATTCGTTTCTGCAACCTGGCGAAACCATCAATGCTAAGAAATACTGTGCTCAACTGGATGAAATGCATCAGAAATTGATAGTCCAACGAGCTAGGCTTGTCAACAGGGATGGAGTGATACTGCTTCATGATAACGCACGACCTCATGTATCGAGAACAACGGTCCAAAAATTAAACGAGTTGTTCTATGAGACTCTTCCTCACCCTCCATATTCACCAGACCTCTCACCAACAGATTACCATTATTCTTTAAACATTTGGATCACTTTTTGATAGGAAAAAGATTTAATAATGAAGCTGCTGTCAAAAATGCCTTCGAGGAGTTTCTTCGAACCAGAAACTCGGACTTCTACATAACTGGAATAAATGTACTTGCATCTCGTTGGGAAAAGTGTGTTGCATCTATTGGTACCTATTTTGATTAAATAAATTGTCTTTATAAAAAGTTACAGCTGTTTAAAAATTTATTACTAAATCGGCCATTTCATCTGCAGCAACCTAATACTTTAAAAAAAAGATAGAAGCCTTAATAAATTTATAATTATAATGCTATTTTTCTTGCTCTAAAAATTAGCTATTTTGTTTTATATGATTAATTTACATTTTTAGGCAAAAATGTGTATTTAAAAATTTATTCTTAATTGATTTTGTGGTTTTATATTTACTTGATTCTTTTTTGCTAAATTTTTATATTGTCATAAAGTATTTAAATACAAAAATTTACTGTGATTGGGTATATGAAGTCATTCATTTGTCAGATTTATAAATATAATTTTTTTCTGGCTTTCTAAGGTGTAAACTAATAGAATTTTTATTCATTTAAAGATTGATTTTATAGTTCTATAATAAAAATTTAATATTGTGCTACTGTTATTATACGTATTAAATTGAGTTTTTTGCGTATTCAATAGGCTGCAGGGATCATCGTTTACATGGTTTGAAGTAAAAAGATGTCTGGTCATGCAGTGTTATTTGCTGGTACACCAGGAACTGGAAAAACTGCTATCGCTTTAGCTACAGCTCAAGAATTTGGAAATAAGTACCATTTTGTCCAATGGTAGGCTCAGAAGTTTACAGTTCCGAGTTTAAAAAAATAGAAAATTATTTTATGTATGATAGAAAATTATATTATATTATATTATTTTGAAAAATCCAAGTAATATTTACCAAGTCCTTTTTGATCCCATATATACAAACATGTAGTCATCATTTAAATTTGAATGCCGCATTTATCATTATAAAAATATTTTTAACTAAGAAATATAATAAATAAATATATTAAATCAATTTTTTAAAGTATTCTTAACATTTTAATTTATTTTGCATTTTTTTGCGAACAATATTAAATATATATAGTACGCAGTGTACGGAAGAAAGTTAATTAATAGAAGAATAGGAAGAAAGTTAATTCGTAAATGTTTACGTTTCCTCTCTCATCGGTTTTCGGATCCGTTTATACTTCTAAGTATAGCGTTCTCCTTATCGCCGACCGCAGCAATCTCCTTCTTAATGTATATAAGACTCCACAACAACTGAACTCGTCTTGATCTAAACATTCAGTTATTTCTCGTGGTTGTAACTTATTAATTGATCGTCCCAACCGTCGCGCTTCTCTAGATCCCTTCAGGATTTCTTCTAATCTGCTTGATGCCATCTCGTCGCGTTAAAGTCTTCTTTTCAATCCGACCTTCCCGGGACTCAGTGACGAGGAAAGTCGTAAATCGAATGCCAAAATGAAGAGTATCAAAAAGAGAGAGGAAAAAAAATTCAGCAAGCTAGAGAAATAACGGAGAACGCGGTAATAAATTAGAAATAATTATAAACAATAATAAAAATCTAATTTACCGGAAATCGAAAGGAAAAATCTAACCTAAGGCGTAAACAAATAAACAGGTATCGAAGCACACGTATGGAAACCATAGAGATAATATACATAGAGTGAGCGAGGTATGGGAGCTCGTGTAAGTGGAAATGTCTTACTAAAAGAAAGAGAAAGAGAATTGGAGGCCCCTTTTTCTTTCTCTGTCTACTCGCTTTTGATTGGTTATTGACGACTAGCACTGCTGTGAGGGGGGAAAATCCCGCGAGCTTCAAAGATCATTCTGCAATCAGCTTATGTATAATACACATATCTATTTATTTTGAGCATAGAGAAACACAACAAAATATCGAAAATGACAATATATTGCATTTTATGCAAGAAAAAGCGTATAGCTTACGACAATACTCGGAGTTTTCACAAGTAAGTTTAATATTACATCTACAGATAAATTTGTAAAACATTGAATTTTGAGGTTAGTTTTTCGATCAAGTGAGCCTTTATTTCTAATAAAATAGCATTATTATTTAATTAAAAGAAGTTTTTCAAGCTTTTGTATTTTAATTATATTCATTTTATAGATTTCCAGCCAATCACGATGTTAAAAAGGCATGTATGGAAGCTATAAGCGACTGATTAAAAGAAAATGTATTTTTTTATTATCTAGATGTTATTATCTACAGATATTGTAATAATGTTAAAACTATTACATTAAAAATTTATCAAGATGTGACTTAAACATGTAAAAAATAGTATAAAGTTGAATAAATCAACTTTCTAAGAGTAAAATCTATTTATTTAGCTGTATTAAGTTTATTAAGTAGGTATAAAAAAGAACTGGTTAATTACATTATAATAAGTTGATTATTTTTAAAATGGACTGATTATATTGTAAAAAAATGTATTTTTTTTATTATATAGGCGTTGTAAAAATTTACAAAGATGTAATTCTGAAAAATGTTACAAATAGTATTATGTTAAATAAATTAATTTTCTTACATTAAAATCTATTCATTTAGTATCCATATCAAATTTTCAATATGTTCTGTTCTGAACATTATTTTCTCTGATATTTAATTTATATTAAATCTTTAATATTAAATTTTGAATTAAAAAGGAAATTGTAAACAATGATAAACTAAGACTATAACAAATTTAGTTACTCATTTTTTAAATTAATTTTGCTTATCCTGTTGTAAATTTATACGGATTTTAGCAAAAAAAATTTAATATTATTTTTGTCTGAAATTAAAAAAATACCAAATATATTTTAATTTTGAATTGTGGAGGCTTCTACATAATTCTATATAGTTGTTCGAAAAAAATTTTATTTCTTTCAAATTTTCGCTATTACAATATAAGATAATAAAGGTGGAAATTAAAAAAAAAAATTAAATAATAAAATTTCTTTTATTTCTTTCTAACATACTATTGTATGTGTGTAACTAACAAAACGTATAAAAAAATATTTCAAATGAAAAAAAAAATTATTATTGGGATTTGAACCTAACTACTTATTTAGAATATTTTAACCTCATGCCTCTACCGGTTGAGCTATTGTAAAAAGTCTGAATATAAATACAAATTGTAATATATAAGTTGTACCTCTCGAAAGTTTATTGTTTTAATCTCCCTCTCTATGCTTTGTCATTGCTCCACCCATAATTGTAGCACCAATCAAGAACGAGTAGACAGAGAAAGAAAAAAGGGCCTCCAGTCTTCTTTCTCTTTCTTTGGCTAAGACAGGATTGAAACCAGAGATGAATAGGGAGATTGCCAGAGACATGGTAAAAATACGAGGAAACTTTTGCGCGCCTATTCATCTCTGATTAAAACCCGTTCGCTCACTCTATGTATATTATTTCTATGATGGAAACACGCAGGGTTGCTGTGGGGTTACCCCAGTAACTTAAACGAACTAAGTGCCAATATACTACTTAGATAAATAATATTTAAATATATGTATAATTTTAAATTTCTAATCTACGATTACTTTTACTGTTATCTTCATAAAAATGGACAAAAGATATAAAACTTTTTTTTTTTAATTATAGTGTCGTTTCCTCTTTTATAGTATTAAGTATAATATCTGTTGCGGACTAAAGTGAGAAAAATGTATCGTCTTAAGATGTAAAATAATCTCGATGTATAACCGAAAATTTTAAATGTTAAAAATTAATTTTAAAATATTTAAACAAGAGAGAGTTTAAAAGTCCGTCGATACCTTTTGTTTTTAAAACAAATTGTGAAAGAAAAATAGACGAAGCAAAAAATGTGACTAACAAAAAGAAAAAAAAAAAAAAAGAGCGTCTTGTAGACTTTAAAATATTTATTTAAAGAAATAAAATAATTTTGTATTTTAAATAATCTAAAAACGATATGTTCAAAATTAATAACTTTAAAACATTGTAAAATTATATTAACAATAAAATTCTAGTAGGTAAAAGTGAGATTCGCGTTTAAATAAATATAAGTTACGGTTTAAATTTAAATTACAATCAAGGATTTGAGTATTTAAATAAAAGTTTAAATTTGAGGAAAGCTCGGGATTGAACGATAACTGCGCATGTGTGCACGTGTAAGCGTGGTCTCAAAGCCAGTCGGTAAGGAGAGGTTTTTCCTTTCCTAGGCCACTAGTACTTCCTTATGGAAGTATGGGTGCACGGGAAGACACAGAGAGTCGACCCGGGGCCCCTAGGCTAGCCGGAACCTTATCGTGGAATCCCGTAGTAATTTTGAAGGTCATCGCAAAAAAGAGTGGGAGTCTCTCGCACCGTACGTAAGCAGGCTGCTCAGCGGCGGAGCTTGGGCCGCCGAAAGCGTGACGGCGGGGAGACGATTTAAAAGGGCCGCACATCGCGCACTTCAGCAGATTCTCTCGCATTTTCTTCAACCTCACACCTCACTTTTACCTTGGAGAAATTAAAGAGATTATATATTTTTCATTTCAATCCTTTCCTCTTTCCTGTACGTAACAATTTTTGGTGCCGAAACCCGGGAACTATATTGACCGGATATCGAGGATAAGGAGAAATAAAACTTCGAAATCAACGGCAGAAGCTTCAACAACAAGGAAGAACATTTTTCTGACGATGACGGCAAGGAGGAAAAGAAGCAGCAAAGCTGATGAAGGCGAACCGAAAACAAAAAAGGCGCACGCTCAGCCTGTTAATATGCGCACTCGTTCATCGAAGAAGAGGACGCCGATCACGACGCAGTTTCCAGAGCAGCCAACAGCAGTCATGCCGCTGCCACGTTTCTATGAGCCGTCGACACTGATGCAGGCGGATGTCCGTGAGCAGCAGCGGCCAACGGTGACAGGAACGGTAGACAACGACAACGTGTACGACGAACCTGTGCGCTTTAGTGAGGCATCGATATCGAGGCAGACGGATGTACACCGTTATTTGCCAACAACGTCAACGCAATTCAACGATGGAGAGCCGACAGCCAATGTCGTGGAGCAACTATGGCAACCCTCTTCTACACTTCGAGAAGGTACACGATGACAACGGCGAACGTTACGGGCACACGTGTGGCAGGAGCCACCAACTGCAGCAACGGAGAACGACGACGCGTTTGGGCAGCCCGAGTTACCAGCGTGCGCAGATGGGTTTGACGAGCTTCGCGAAGAAGCTGGACCCTCAGCCTTGTTTGCGGTTCGCGAATCGTCCGGCCTCGGCGGTGACACATCACGCCTCGTGAGTCGTATGACTACGGCAAAAAATTTACCGTCCTTTTCTGGTAACCCTCTTGAGTGGCTTTACTTTAAAGAGGTGTATAATCTATCGACAGAGCTCGGCGGTTATTCTAACAGGGAAAATATTTCGCGGCTGTTTGAAGCTCTAAAGGGAGATGCGCGCAAGTCAGTTAGCACGCTCCTAGCTACGTGTCAAAATGCCGACATAATTATAAACACATTGGAGCTCCAATACGGAAATAAAAAAGTAATCGTGGTAAATATTATAACAGAATTACGCGCTCTACCCGATTTAGAATCTAAACGCGTAAATTTAATTCAGTTCGTGGCGAAAGTAAAGGGAGCGATTGAATCTTTACGTGCATTAAAGCTGACGGGCTACTTATACGATGCGAATTTAACCACAATGATAGGGAATAAAATGCCCTCCGCTTTAAAATATGCGTATAACCATTACGCGAGCGTGGAGAACTCCGACAGAGCCGATCTCGAGAAACTCGCAGATTTTTTATATCGGGAAGCAGAAATGGCCGTCACGGGTGGTATTTTTGACGTCACCATTCCGGAGCGTCCGAGAGCCGACTTTGCGAAACGTCGCCTAGAAACAAGATTAGTCACCGCGTATACAGTAATGTGTGAGTCCGCGAGCGGCCAGAATCAAAGAGTATGCGCATACTGTAACAAAATTAACCATAGTTTAAGTGAATGCTCTGGCTTCGCTAAAGAGCATTTGGATCATCGATGGGCCCTCGTAAAAAGAATGAGACTTTGTTTTAATTGCCTCAGTGATAGTCACGCGCGAAATAATTGCGATCGCGAAAATTGTACCGAATGCAAAAAACGCTACCACAAACTACTGCATAAACACGACTACAATGAAAGGCGTACAACGAGTCTAAATCGCCCGCGATATAATGAAGGCCATGGAAAAATAAATGTCGCGAGAAAGCCGGCCAGACAATCATGACTGACAGATAAAAAGACGCTTTTAAAAATCATACCCTCGCGAATATTTGGGCCGAAAGGCTCAGCCTTTATTTTTGCGCTTCTTGATGAAGGCTCAACGATTACACTGATAGACAGTGAAATCGCAAAAAGCATAGGCGCGAGAGGGCCGTGCATTCAAATGACACTTTCAACATTAAATAAAAGGGATATGTTAATGTCGCGTTGCGAAACAATAAATTTTGAAATTCAAGGATGTTCGGGTAAATCTATTGTCAAGAACGCAGTTTCCGCGTAAAATCTTTGTTTACCGTCGCAAATGCTATCCAAAGAAATTTTAGAGTATGTACGTGTTTAAGAAGATATTAGTTTATATCCATACAAACGCGCGGTTCCAAAAATTCAAATAGGACAAGACAATTGGGAGCTAATAATAACGCGTGAATTCCGTAAAATAGGTAGAACAAAGCTAGGTTTATCGTCGTGTTTATTAGGCTGGACGGTACACGGACAAACATGCCGAGACGTACAAATTGACGACAGTTACGCAATGCTAACGTCTACACAACAATTTGACGCGGACAAAACAAACATAGATTACGAAGACGAAAGACTTGACGAACTCGTGCGACGATATTACCAGTTAGACGTACTCGGCGTTACCGGAGACTTTAAAAATACAGTTAAATCTACGAACGCGATGAAAATTATGAACGCGACGAGTACGCGAATAGGATGGCAATGGCAAACAGGCCTGCTATGGAAGGACGATCGTGCGCCATGTACCGACGGATATGAGATGGCGCGAAAAAGACTTATTTTACTGGAAAAACGTCTAGGCAAAGACATAAATTTCGCAACTTTGAATTATAAGGAAATGAATAGATTTATTGAATGCGGGTATGCAGAAAAAGTTAATAATGAAACAGTAAGCATGCGTAATTGGTTTTTGCCTCATTTCGCGGTGCAGAAGGCGCTCAAACCTGGCAAACTTAGGCTCGTGTTTGACGCGGCTGCAAAAACAAACGGCATATCCCTAAATAATCAATTAGATTCGGGCCCGGATTTGTTGCAAGCTTTGCCAGGCGTTTTGATACGCTTCCGCGAAAATAAAATTGTGATAAAAGGGGATATTAAAGACATGTTTTTAAGAGTAAAAGTCATTGAAAAGGATCGCAACGCTCAAAAATTTTTGTGGCGTGGCCGCGATAGAAATGGAACGCCGGAAATGTATCGTATGAATAGTTTAATTATCGGAGCAAAATCATCCCCGAGTAGCGCAGTATTCATAAAAAATAAAAACGCGAAAGAATTTAAAGACTTGAAACCACTAGCTTTGAAAATGCTCATAAGAAACTGTTATATGGACGAATGATTAGCCAGCGTGGACACAGAAACGCAAGCGAGAGATTTGATTCGCGATATTATGGAAATAAACGCGGCCGCGAATTTTAAGATGCACGGGTGGGTGTGTAATAACGCAGATGCGCTTGAACAAGTGCGTAAAACAAACCTTTTGAATTCTCAAAAAGAGATGCGTTTATGCGATCAAGGGGGAGAGAAAGTATTAGGTTTACTTTGGGAAACTCGCTCGGATACGCTTAAATTTAACGTTGGTTTAGCGAAAATTCCGCACGAAATATTAAATAATAAAAGGAAACCAACGAAGCGCGAATATTTAAGAGTCGTAATGTCTGTGTTCGATCCGCTAGGATTTTTCTCCTCTTATACAGTGAAGGCAAAGATATTAATGCAGGAAATATGGCGTAGCGGCGTCGGGTGGGACGATCCCTTGCGTGACGAAGAATACGTTAGATGGAAGTCGTGGTTAAAATGTTTAACCGACGCAAAACATTGTCAAATACCGCGATGCTATGCGCCTTTCGGGACGCAAGGCAACAAGGTCGAATTGCACGTATTTTGCGACACAAGTTTAAAAGCTTACGCGGCTGCCGCATACTTGCGTTTCGCATTGGAAGATTCGCCCGTGCACGTATCACTCGTCTGGGCAAAATCGAGAGTTGCACTATTAAAACCTTCATCTGTTCCACGATTAGAATTGCAAGCAGCGTTATTAGGCGCAAGGTTAGCAGATGCAATTGAAAATGAACTTGATTTTAAAGTAAATACACGTGTTGTTTGGAGTGATTCCTCCACGGTTATTCGGTGGATAAAAACGGAGCCACGTTTAGAAATAAAAATTATGAAATATTTTTCGCAATTAAGAAAACATTTTGAAAATACAATAATTTTTTAAAACACGGCCGACATTCAAGAAAATGCAATTAAAACATATTTAATGATTCTCCGGGAAATAAAATAAGCTTTTGAGGAGAGATTCAATCAATTTAAATGTTTGGAAAATACATTTCACTTTATTTTATATCCATACAAAACTGAATTTGAAACGATGGTGTTAATCGAATTTATGTGGCTAGGTATAGATAACTTAGAAATGGAATTAGTGGAATTTCGAAGCAGCGTAGTGTGGAAAACAAAATTTGAAGACTTGATTTCTGAAGTAGAAGGAAAACTGTGCGAAAGTAGTAAAGATAATATTGATCCCACAGTAAAATTTGAAAATATTATATTGAACGTGTCGGATTCTTTACCAAGTAATTTTATATTAATGAAAAAACTAGCTAATGCTCTTTTAACGATGTTTGGGTCCACATATTCGTGTGAAAAATTGTTTTCTTCAATGAACTTTGTAAAATTTTCTAATAGAAATAGACTTGAAAGGGAATTAACTGCCAAATGCGTCAAACTAATGAATACAAAATATGAACCTGATATTAAAAAATTATCTGCAAATAAACAGCAACAGATTTTTCATTAAATAGTTTATGTTTATACTTTGTTATACATTTATATATATGTGTACATATAAAAATATATTAATAAATAATATTTCATAATACATATTTTATGTAATTTTCTTTATCCCTTGTTCATTATGATTTGTTTTTTTATTTATAAAAAAGTTATTTGAAATTTGAATCGTTCACCTCAAGGTTTTGTGTGTTTTATGCTTCCAAATCAAGTAATTTATTTATAAAAAAGTATTTGCAATTTAAAACTTTTATCCCAGGGTTTTTAGGTTGAGAGCTTATGGTTCTTTTTTTTTATTATATATTTTCAATTTTAAACTTCTATCCCTAGGGTTTTTCGATGTAGTGCTTGTGGTTTATTTTTTCTATGACAGACATTTTAAATTTAAAATTTTGTTCACTAAGGTTTTTATGTTTAATGCTCACGAATCAATTAAATTATTTATAAAAAATGTATTTGCAGTTTAAAACTTTGATTCCTAGGGTTATTGAATTTAGAGCTTATGGTTATTTTTTTTTTTATTCATAATAAAGATATTTAAAATTCGAAACCTGCGCCTTAAAGGTTTTTATATTTAATGCTTATAAATCGATAAATTTATTTAGAACAAAGTATTTGCAATTCACAACTTTCGTTCTCTTGGTTATTGAAGTTAGAGTTTATGATTTATGTTTTTTACTTCTCATAAAGACATGGGAAATTTAAAACTTTCGCTCATATTATTTTATTCTCGGCGTTTCTCTTTCTTCGGTTTTTCGTAAATAAACGCTAGTCCGCTACCTTAGCAGTAAACGGTCCCCCCATTCATTGTTACAGGCCGATCTCTATATTGCATGTACAGTACACAATCTAAGTTAAAATTAGTGTGCGTGCGTGTAAAAGGCGCACAATTATACAAATGTATACATGTATATGTAGGAATAAAGTATGGCGGAGAGACTTAAGGAGAGCGCGTTGATATCTAGCTAGGATTGTCGGAAGGATGGTGTCAGAGTATCTGTGCGTGGCGACGGGGCCTAACGCTTTAAGTAATATCCCCATAAGCGAATGAACGCCGTACATCGTTATTGACGTCTATTTCTTTATCTGTTTTGCGTTAGAAGTTCGGTCTCTTGTCTCTTTTACGCTGCAAGCTCGGCCTCCCTGATCGTCAAGCAATCTGATTGGCTATTAATTAATTTGTTAAAATAAAGTGATTTGCAACTCCAAGCAATAATGAAATACACCAAAATTATTTTAAAATTGGCATTTCACAGGGTGGTGTGGTTGATCGGAATGAAAATCCCCTTATGTTGCGTATATATATACAGCCTGTCCCTCTATCTAGTGAAAATATTCATAACGCTGGATGCAGGGAAAAATTTTATAAATAAAAAACCTTGTTACGTTAAAATCGATGAATTAGTTACCATTTAATTAACAATAAATTAACAGCCAATCAGATTTCTTCGCAATCGAGTAAGCAAGCCTTGGGAAAAAAAAATAAAAAATGGGTGGGGCTTACGATTTTCAATTATACATCGTTATACCGCTATGTGTGACGTACAGCTACTCTTGTTTCTCCCCACTCCGCCGCAAATTTCAATTCTGCTTTTCTTATGTTCTCTCATTCGTAACATCTACGAATTTATTAAAACAATAAATGATTGTATTAATGTAAAAACATTAATTAAGATTTAAATGTCATCTTATGACGTAAAAAATGGAAATCATTAATTACGTAAAAAATGTTTATGAAAAATCCATTATTTAAATTTTTTTAAATAATAATAACTTCGATAAAAGTGCTTTATGAGTGAATTATAAAAATTTTTCAAATTTGTTAAAGAAAAAACAGATAAGAGAATAAACATTTTTAATTTAACACCGTAAATTTCGATATTGTTCATGTATTAATTTACGATTTTTCTTTTCAAACTGTAAATAAATCCGTATAAAAATACATCTACAATCTCTTACAGGAGATTGAACTTTATGAAAAATATTGTATTTTTCAAAGTTTTCAGTTACGATATTTTACAAAAAGTAACATTGATGGTATTCACGAGTATTTCGGATAAAATTATTTCAAACTTAAATTTTATAAGTAATGATATTTTCAAAAGAGCGATTTTTTATTACACATAAAACAAATTACTTTCTTTTTCTATTATAAAATTATTATTTTTATTTATTATAATAAATAATTAACAAAATTATTAATTACTATTAAAAAATCATTTACTATATTCAACATTGCCAATCATGCGAGTACCCTAGACAGGTGCTCAATTTTAGTATTGTAAACAGGATTCATTTAAGAATCCTTAACAGTATTTACTACAACGTTGCAGATGCCTCAAGCCGCTATTTAATTTTTTTACGAATTATGAGCAATGAAATATTAATAAAATATTAACATTTATTACAGAAATTGATGTTCTATAAGAATATTTTTTTTATAAAACATTATAAAGATTGTTAATATTTAAAAAAATATTCAATGAAAAAAATTTCAAAAATCATATTTTAAAAATTTAGTAAAGATGAATAGAAGTTAAAAAATATTAAAAATTAATATAATTGTTATGAATACATGATAAAAGCTTGAATGTTAAAATTTATAAGTAAAGTGGCGTGACAATATGTTTAAAACGAGAGTTTTTAATACGTTTTAGATTAAAATGCAATAAAGTATACTTAAACGTGGAAAATCATATCTCCATTTTTTACGATTTCAACAAGCAAGTGTTCTAACATTGGCTGTTAATTTATTTATAAACAAAGTAACGTGACAAAATATATATTTAAAACATGAGTTTTTTTAATACATTTAAGATTAAAATGCAATAAAATATACTTACACGTGGAATATCATATTTCCGTTTTTTACGATTTCAACACGCAAGTGTCCTAACATTTTCGAATAATTTTTTTAAAATATATCAAAAAATATAATTACACGTGAAAAATCATATCTCTATTTTTCGCGATTTTATCACGCAAGTGTCCTATTATTTTCGAATAATTTTTTCATAAACAATTAAGCTAGTGTGTGTGTGTGTGTGTGCGTGTGTGTGTGTGTGTGTGTGTGTGTGTGTGTATATATATATATATATATCAGCAGTTAAAAATACAATTTAATCTTAAAATTGAATCTGCAAGGTTTATTCTTTCATTAACCCGTTTCGGCACAGAATGCCACTTGGGACATATCGCTCTTCAAGGCTCTATAACTAAAGCTATTCGCGTTGAAAAAATTGACAAGTACAAATTCTTATAGTTTAAGGTCCGCCCTTTTCGATGGTGAACTCGATATTTCTTTAAAATGTTATTAACTATGAGAAAATTCAGTTTTAACAAAAGAAATCATGATTTTTTCACACTTTTTTTTTTATTTTTATTTATTATAATAAATAATTTATAAAATTATTAATTACTATTAAAAAATTATTTATTTTATTACTTATTTTTTTTTTTTTTTTTTTTTATTTTATAAAAATTATTCTATACTTATATTTCATTCAATATTCAAATATAATGAAAATTATAAACATTTTTTTAAACTCGAATATTTATTAAATTTATTGAAATTAATTAATTTTATGTTTATATTTTGGAAAAATTTCAGTTGTCGACTATATTTATAATGCTATTATAATGTATAAATTCCATAGAGATAATATACATAGAGTGAGCGAACGGGCTTCAATCCTGTCTTAGTCAAAGAAAGACAAAGAAAATCGGAGATCCCTTTTTCTTTCTCTGTCTACTCGTTCTTGATTGGTGCTACAATTATGGGCGGAGCAATGACAAAGCATAGAGAGGGAAATTAAAACAATAAACTTCCGAGGGGTACAACTTATATATTACAATTTGTAATTCAATTTAGATTTTTTACAACAGCTCAACCGGTATAGGCATGAGGTTAAAATATCCTAAATAATAGTTAGGTTCAAATCCCAATAGTAATTTTTTTTTCGTTTGAAATATTTTTTTATACGTTTTGTTAGTTACATACATACAATAGTATGTTAGGAAGAAATAAAAGAAATTTTATTTTTTAATTTTTTTTTTTTGATTTCCACCTTTATTATCTTATATTGTAATAGCGAAAATTTGAAAGAAATAAAATTTTTTTCCAACAACTATATAGAATTATGTAGAAGCCTCTACAATTCAAAATTAAAATATATTTATTTTTTTAATTTTAGACAAAAATAATATTAAATTTTTTTTGCTAAAATCCGTATAAATTTACAACAGGATAAGCAAAATTAATTTAAAAAATGAGTAACTAAATTTTTTATAGTCTTAGTTTATCATTATTCAAAATTTTAAAATTAAAGCAGTGCTAGTCGTCGTCAATAACCAATCAAAAGCGAGTAGACAAAGACAAAAGACGGGGTATCCGATTCTCTTTCTCTTTCTTTAAGCAAGACATTTCCACTTACACGAGCTCCCATACCTCGCTCACTCTATGTATATTATCTCTATGATAAATTCACAAATTATATTGTATAGGATATAGGTTAGGTTATTGTCACGTCGTGCTACGACGCGATGTGGTATTTCTTTTACCACCAACCGCGACGTGGTATTTCTTTTACCATCAGCTGCGACGTCGTACCGTGAGTTTTGATGCTATCATCAATGTTTCTTTTTTGTTTTTTCTTTCTTTTTTTATTTCCTTTTTTTCTCTCCTACGAAAAACGCTACCGCCAGGGTTGCCAGAAATGCTTTATTTATAATGCTTTATTTAAATTTACTTTTTTATATTTCTTTTCTTTTGCTTATAAAAAATAACAAATGTAGAAGATAAATGAAAAATAGATGTTTAAAAAGAAATAAATAATTTCAAGGATTGCTTTTAAAATCGCCCAAATTGTGGAAAATCGGCCAATCTGGGAACCTTGGCTAACGCTACGGCGATAACATCAAGACGCGGAAGCACTGATGCAGAACGAGCATCGGAGTGAGCGTGGATACGTGTATGTATGAGGTGTACTTGCGTGAGCAAGGAACACTTGCGTCCTACTTTCGGACCATCCCTTTTTTTTATAAGGAACAAAGGTGCTCGTCTAATTTTTGCCTATATAAAAGAGATGGACGATGCACCAGGAGATCAGTCTTTTTCCTAAAACCATCATCGTACGCGGAGGCTCTGCCCGTTTGTTTAACACTGACACAATTTTCCAACTCGGTCGCGAAGTGTGGGAGTAGGTGTGACTGCGTAGAAATTGTAACTGGATAAAGCCACCTGTCAGGTCAAATATATTCCCAGATAACAGCGCGTGGAGCCCACGGGCGTGCAAGCATGCCATGCCAGCAAAATGTTGGCATCGTGCGTACACGAATGGTCGATGCAAGAATGATTGCAAAATGTGCGCACGCATGACGGCCGTCGTTTACAGGGTTAATGCGCGCATTATGTTAAAAACACGCGTGCAAACTCTTTTTATATTATTAAATTATAACAATAATATGTGCATAATTAATACACAAAGTTATTTTAAACATTCTTAAATAAATTTAAGAATAATTATAAGAATATAATTATGAAATATATAGAAAGTATTGATTCTACTGTAATATATGTGCAATATAAATATAGGTTATATACTGCAGTTGCACTTGTGAGCGCGAGTGCAAGTGAATACGCGAGTTTGTTCGTGTCACTCGCAAATTATTGTTGTTACTTATTATTATATTAATATTCAAAATTTTTTAATAAAGTTAGAAGATTTCTCTAATCGACGAATTAATTAGATAAGTATATTTGATATTATATATTAAGTTTATCTTACATAATGAAGAAATAAATTCTTTGTAAGATTTTTTTCATTCTAGTATAAGTTATACATTGATCACGGCCGCAAATAGAAATAATACAGCACATTGTTCCTGGCCAAGTTCCTGATGTTACATGCACTCCGAGCCTGCAACAAGCTCAACAACAGCATATTAATAGTTTATAAATTTTACTTTAATATTTATAAATTTAACATTATAATTATGTAATTATTTAGAACTAGAACTTGGAGAACTTTTCCATGATGATCTGTTTGGATTATTCGATGCAATGTCTGCTATTGAAATGATGGATCCAAAAATGGATGCTAGAATGTTGTGCAACAGAGGCAACAATAAACCATATATATTTTCACAGGCTGCAATGACTGGTATAATAAAATTAGATAATCTTACTCCTTCTGAAATTATTGGAATAATCGATTCAACCTATGCTTGCATAGTTTCATGGTTGGAGGGTCACAGTTTAGCTCAAGTTTTTACAAATGTGTACTTGCATCAACGGAATGAAATAATAGATAAAACTTTAAAGACGTTTTGTTATGCAGTTTATAAAATTATTCAAGAAATTAGGGAATATGCAATCAAAGCTTCTGTGTATAGTATAGTTATAAATTAAAAATTTTAAACAAGCAGAGTAATATTATTTATTTTAATTTTAGATGGCAAACGTTTATCTGTAACCAAATATGAAGAAATGGTAAAGAAAAAAAATGAAGAAGAACCTAAGAATTCGAATTTTAGGTGGAAGCAACAAGAAGCTCTAAAAAATGAAGATAGTATAGCTGAATCTGGAAGAATATTTTTAAGAAATTTAACTTACACAATAATTGAAGATAACATCAGAAAATTATTTGAAAAATATGGTTAATTTCATTTAATTATTATTTATTTTTAAATTTTTATAATTTTTTAATTTTTGATTCTTATCTAAGGTCCTTTAACTGAAGTTAATCTTCCAATTGATAAACTTACAAGAAAATCATAAGGATTTGGTATGATAACTTTTTTGTTGCCAGAACATGCAGTTAAAGCTTACTCTGAACTCGATGGATCTATTCAAGAAGGTAGAACGTTGCCTCTTCTTCCATCAAAAACAAAATCAATGCCAGAAGATTTACTTGCACAAGGTATGAATAGTAATAGTTCTAAATTTTAAGTATTATAATTATTGAAATGTTAAAACATTATTTTTTAAATGGTTTCAGTTACAAACAAAAGAAAGAATTAAAAACAAAAGCAACTGCTGGATTATCTCACAACTGAAACACCCTTTTTTGGGACAAAATGCCGTTGCTGATGCAATAGCACAAGCTCATAATACTACAAAAGAAAATGTAATTTTATTTAACATACAATTTAATACAATTATAATTGCAATTTGTATATTAAAGAAATTGAAATATACAGGTTTTGCAAGATAGTGATAAAGGTGCAAGTGCAGCAGTTCATTTAGCATTAAGAGACACACAATTACTTCAAGAAACTCAAAAATTTTTAAAAAGAAAATGGAGTTTGTTTAACTGCTTTTAATCAGGTATTATTGTAAATTTAAAATCATATTAAAAATGAAACAGATTATTTTAATAAATACAATAATAAATATTTTTTAGACCCCAAGTAAACGATTAAGAACTGTTATCCTTATAAAAAATTTACCAGGGAGAACAAAAATGCAAGAGATAAGGGAGTTGTTTATTAAACACGGAGAACTTGGTTGAGTAGTTTTACCTCCTTCAGGAATAACAGGTATAACTTAAAGATAAAAGCTAAAGTTGAGCATTATATTAAACACTATTTTTGTAGCTCTTGTGGAATTTATTGAAACATCAGAAGAAAGAAAAGCATTTGCCAGGCTGGCTTATACAAAATTTAAACACTTGCCTTTGTATTTAGAATAGGCACCAGATGCCAGTTTTATTTCTTCATCGTCTAAAACACGTGAAGAAAAAAATATGTCAGAAAATAATAATTCTGAAGATAAAGCAAAAGAAAAAGAAGTAGAAGAAAAAGTCAAGGTCAAAGATGAAAGTAAGGAAAGCGAAGTTGAAGACGAAGTCTCTTTGTAAAAAATTAAAATTTTTCTACTATAGAAAAACAATTAAAAAAGGTGATATTTAGTAATTGTCTATTATATAATCTAATATTAATAAAAGTATTTGATAATTTTATCTTCTTACAGCATTTTTCAAAATATGACAGATTGAACTATGCTAATGTTTCCATGAAAAAAGATCCTAAAAATCAAGGCAATAAATTATCTGTGAGTTACGGGTTTGTAAGATATAAATTAAAATCTGATTTAGAACGTGCTTTAAAAGAATTGCAAACGAGTTCATTGGATGGGAAAACTCTTGAATTGAAACGTTCAGAAAGTATATAATTGCAGTAAGTTTAATGTACATTAATTAAAATAATAAAACATTGAAAATTTTTTAATTAACTTCTTCTTATTTTTATTTAGAACTGATATTAAGGTAGCGAAAAAGACTGCTAAAATTACCGAACAGAATGGAAAAAAAATTCTTGTAAGAAACGTGTCTTTTAAAGCAAATGCTGATGAAATTAAAGATTTATTTAAGTAAGAATTTATTTTATGAAATATTGTTTATTAATTTAATGGGCTCATTGAGAAATTATGTTTACAGGGCTTTTGGTGAATTAAAGGCTGTTAGATTACCAAAAAAAATGGTTGGTGACAAAAAGCATAGAGGCTTTGCGTTTGTGGAATTTTACACTAAAAAGGAAGCCAAGGTAATACAAATATTTTAATATTAAATTATATTATTTAATATAAAAAATGATTTGACAACTAACAAATTTAATTTATTTACAGTTATTTATCAAAGATCCACCAGGTGAAGGATTTCCTTGTCAACCAGATTATCACTGCATTATTGACTCTTTGGATTTTCTGATTCAAAACCAGCGGTTAGTAACAAATAAAGGTGCAAGTTCAGCAGTTCGTTTAGCATTAAAAGAGAAATTTGGAAACAGAAATTAGGAGTACGAGTCTTTGGATCCTGGTTCAAGAATTTTAATTATTATAATCAAGTAATTTGTAAGTTCTTTTAAAATTAACAAATGTTCAATAATCATGTTACATTTATTAAAAATAATATTATCATTATTTGGTTTCAGATGTACTTTTCCTCATGTATTTTGCTGCAGAAGATCAAGAAGAAGACTTAGCAGCATATAATATAATGTATTTTTAATTTATATATTATTTATTGTAACTTATAATATATGTTTAAATTAATAAATTAATATTTATTTTAAAACATTGTTTTATTCATTTTAATTTTATTTTTTATAAATTATTAAAAATATTTTAAGGTTATATGCGCTACACGGTCGTGGAAACCACGGCGTGTTGACAACGTGTAAACAATGTGGACACGCAACTGGATATCCATGTGCTGCCACGGGTTACGCATGCATGTACGCAACGTGGACGCATCGTGTCGCCACAATGTTATCTGGGTTAGGTGTAGTAAAAAGTAATCCATTATTTTGCCAATAGATGGCTTTAGTAGTCTGTATCTCCCGTTGTAAAAGTGCGATCGGGTTACACTAGATGGCGTTAGAAAGATAAGATTTCGTACTAAAAATGCTTCTGATACAGTTTTGTGATTGCTTGACTCAGTATTTTTTAGCACGCGTCAAAGATGGACACCAACAAAGAGAAAATACGCCATATTTTACAGTTTTTCTTTGATAAAGGCGAAAACGCAAGCCAGGCAGCTGAAAATGTGAATAGTGTTTATGGTTCTGATACTGTAACAGCCAATCACGCGCAATTTTGGTTTCATCGATTCCGTTCCGGTAATTTTGACGTCAAAGATGCACCACGCTCTGGAAGGCCAATTGTCGAAAATGTCGATAAAATAATGGAAATCGTCGAGTCCGACCGTCACGTAAGCACTGTTTCGATTGCCCAGGAGCTAAACATTGCACAAAAAACCGTTTGGAACCACTTAAATAAGGCTGGATGCAAAAAGAAGTTCGATGTATGGGTGCCACACGAGTTATCGCAAAGAAACCTCATGGACCGAATTCCCATCTGCGAATCGCTGCTGAATCGCAACAATATCGATCCATTTCTGAAGCGGATGATTACTGGTGATGAAAAGTGGGTCACTTACGACATCTGTGAATCTGTTTTCGCGGAATCCTGCTTTAACACTGCGGCAAGGACAAGCAAAATTAATGGCAAAAGGTTTAGATATATCCTACGAAACTATCCGAACCCATCTTCGTACTCATCATCTGAAATGGCGCAACACAATGAAGGAGCCTCTGTTGACTGAAAAACATGTGACAAAGCGACTTGCTTGGGTGCATGAGAATATTGATAGAGATTTTGAAAATGTCATTTTTACCGATGAATGTTCTATATGGGCACGTTCTGTCCTCACGCGAGCCTTGTCAACTTCCACCAATAGGCTTGTTCAGCGGACCGTAAAACATGGAATAAAGGTGCATCTTTGGAGCTGCTTCTCAAAGCAGGGATTCGGCACTTTGCACCTCTTTACTGACGAACTAAATGCCGAGAAAATGATAAAAATCTACAAAAAGGCTTTACTGCCATCTGCCAAACGATGGTTCATCACAAAAAATGAAGATTGGATTCTGCAGGCGGACAACGATCCCAAACACCGCAGCAAGCTCTGTACTCAGTGGAAGACTCAATCTGGCATCGTTACATTGGATTGGCCGTCGCAGTCACCCGATGCAAACCCTATTGAAAATGTGTGGGCATATATTAAACAGAAGCTTTGTGGAAGACGCACATACACTTTGAAGCAGTTGTCTTACGAAATTCGTTGGATCTAGAGATCCTTGCCACTAAAATACGCCGTCAAATTAGTAGAAAGCTAGCCTCGAAGATGCCAGGCAATTATCGACGCCGGTGGTGACTGGACACATTATTGACCAAATTGCATCATTGTTTGTAATGTGTACAATGTATATATAAATATGAAAGTTTCATCAAATGAATCTTTTCATAAATTAACACGACCACGCTCTTACTTGACAGACTGTACTTCTACGCATGCACGCGTTATTTGATTAAGAGAGGAAAAATTTGCAAATATTTTAATCACTAATCAATTAAAATTGAGGGTCCCGAAACAGAAACGGGACATATGATAAGCAAAGTTCGCCGATTAACTATTGTCCAAATAATTTTTTTTTTCAATTTACTCAAGAATATGAAAGAGAATATGCATTTTGTTCTAAAAAATATTGGATAAACTTACTTATATAACCTAACCTAACCTGTACTCTATACAATATAATTTGTGAATTTAAACATTATAATGCCATTATAAATATAGTCAAACACTGAAATTTTCTCACAATATAGAGACATAAAATTAATTAATATCAATAAATTTAAAAAATATTCAAAAGTTTTAAAAAACCTTTATATTTTTCATTACATTTGAATATTGAATGAAATTTAAATGTAGAATAATTTTTATAAAATAAAAAAAGTAGCTTTGATAAAAAAATAATTTTTTAATAGTAATTAATAATTTTGTAAATTATTTATTATAATAAATAAATTAATAATTTTACAATAGAATAAGAAAGTAATTTGTTTTAATAAAAAATCGCTCTCTTGAAAAAATTAAATAGCGGCTTGAGGCATCTGCAACGTTGTAGTAAATACTGTTAAGGATTCTTAAATGAATCCTGTTTACAATACTAAAATTGAGCACCTGTCTAGGGTACTCGCATGATTGGCAATGTTGAATATAGTAAATGATTTTTTAATAGTAATTAATAATTTTGTTAATTATTTATTATAATAAATAAAAATAATAATTTTATAATAGAAAAAGAAAGTAATTTGTTTTATGTGTAATAAAAAATCGCTCTTTTGAAAATATCATTACTTATAAAATTTAAGTTTGAAATAATTTTATCCGAAATACTCGTGAATACCATCAATGTTACTTTTTGTAAAATATCGTATCTGAAAACTTTGAAAAATACAATATTTTTCATAAAGTTCAATCTCCTGTAAGAGATTGTAGATGTATTTTTATACGGATTTATTTACAGTTTGAAAAGAAAAATCGTAAATTAATACATGAACAATATCGAAATTTACGGTGTTAAATTAAAAATGTTTATTCTCTTATCTGTTTTTTCTTTAACAAATTTGAAAAATTTTTATAATTCACTCATAAAGCACTTTTATCGAAGTTATTATTATTTAAAAAAATTTAAATAATGGATTTTTCATAAACATTTTTTACGTAATTAATGATTTCCATTTTTTACGTCATAAGATGACATTTAAATCTTAATTAATGTTTTTACATTAATACAATCATTTATTGTTTTAATAAATTCGTAGATGTTACGAATGAGAGAACATAAGAAAAGCAGAATTGAAATTTGCGGCGGAGTGGGGAGAAACAAGAGTAGCTGTACGTCACACATAGCGGTATAACGATGTATAATTGAAAATCGTAAGCCCCGCCCATTTTTTATTTTTTTTTCCCAAGGCTTGCTTACTCGATTGCGAAGAAATCTGATTGGCTGTTAATTTATTGTTAATTAAATGGTAACTAATTCATCGATTTTAACGTAACAAGGTTTTTTATTTATAAAATTTTTCCCTGCATCCAGCGTTATGAATATTTTAAATACCTAAAGGGACACGTTGTAGATCATTTTGTTTGTAGCGGTAGACAATAAACTATATGTATACTACCTTTGTTTTTCTTGCGATGAAAATGGAATATTAACGGATTAGTGGACATTTGAGATAAAAAAAGAGTATTTGACAAGAGTAAAATGCATTACTGATCAATACAGTAATTATTACGTTAAAGAAGCTGATTTATATGTAAGTAATATATTAAAATTCGGGGTTTATGGAAAATAATATTTGATTTTAAATTAAATAATTTAATTTGCATGCATAAATGCATTACGTAAAAGCATTAAAATAATTAAATTCAACGTCATTCGCAGCTAAACGGTCATAATTCGCTGCGGAATAACATTGCCGACAATGGAGGTGTAAAAGAAGCTTATTTAGCTTATATCGCATGGGAAACAGAAAATGGTCCAGAGCCTCGTTTGCCTGGTTTCGAAGAATACACACCAAGGCAGTTATTTTGGATATCTAACGCCAATATTTGGTGTACCATATACCGATCTGAATACCTAAAGAATCTTCTTATTACCGATCCTCATGCATCTAATGGATTCTGTGTCATTGGTTCTATATCCAACAGACCTGAATTTTTTGCTGACTTAAATTGTTCGCTTAAATCTTACATGAATCCTAAGAAAAAATATTTTGTTTGGTAAAATGTGTAAAAATAAAAGTTTATAAAATTTTATTATTTTTGACAAATTTCAATAAAAATTTATGAAGATTGTTATAGATTGTTTAGATACTTTGTACAGTCTTTAATGAAATTTTTCAATAAACGATCTTTGTATTAATAATTACACCGGCACACAAAAACAAGTGGCCTGTACATTTGACCCATCTATCTGTATATGTATTTTGACGTGCTGAATCTGAATTCGGGGTCAGTTTAGCTCGTAAGCCCTCAAAATTTTGAGCAAATAACCGCTAAAAATGGTACAAATATCAGTGTGTCATACTTATGGTCCAACGGTATGAATATGAATAAACCGTTTTTAGAAATTTAGGTGTCGAAGCATTAATTTCAAAGTCTTATCATAGTAATCAGTCGTCATATATTCACGCTATACGTTTGCATATAAACCGTCAATGATATATACTACTTTGGTCAATTTTGGTATCTTGCGTTATTTTTCATGCAATTAGATAAAGTTTATTTATACATTATTTTTTATGGCTTTCATCATTTAAGGTTGTGATCGCCGTTCTCGTCTTTGCCCTTGTTATGTCTTCAAGAAAAAATCAAAAAAATTTTTTGCTTTTCTTTTCTGTCTCTTCGTACGAAAAGTCTTACGAAGGCGAGTTATCCCTACTCTCTCTCCACTGGCTAAAAATAGATCCGCACATGTGCACTACACAGCCTAAACAACGAGCGTTGAGAAGGACTAAGGATGCATAGATGCATTTTTTCCTTTTTCTTTATTATAAAATTCAAATTGGTTTAACTAATTTATGCCAATTATTGAACTTAAAACAATTTAACGCCTTCCTGATATTTTACGTACTTTAATAGAATAAACTTTAATTAATTCTTTTTATAATAAATTTTAATTTTACAAAAATATATTATATTTTGAAATATAAAATATATCAAAAATATAATTGAATAATAGTAGTTAAAATATAAGAATATATTTTAAGGATATGTTTAATAATTATGAATAATTTATTGTTAATATTAAATCTATTATAAATATAATTTTATCATTTATCTAACTTAAGTTTATCTTTAATTGCGTTTCACGTTATTTATTAATTTTTAATTATCTCAATTTTTATTCTTAATTATTAATTTTAATTTTGTATATACTTTTAATTTTAAGTATAATTTTAAGAATACTCTTAGAACAATTTTGTAGTATATATATTTGTTAATATTTAGTCATTATTAATATTAATAATAATCCTAAATAAGCTATTATTATATTTAGTTTTAGTTATATCTTTTAATTGATGTTAAGTAATATTATAATTAATTTTAATTTTACAGCAGTTTTATAATTTTTATACGATAACCTAATTTTACACACTGTTATTAATAATTCTAAAATACTTGCGTATAATTTTTAAAAATATTTTAGCTTATATTTTAAGTTAGAGAAAGGAAAACGCACGAGTGGGAGAAGTCCCGAGCATACTCATCTCCCTCTACCCTATATTATGCTTTTTCTCTTCTACTTATTGTACATATGATGCGAGGGCGCGACTTTATTTTCGCTCGCGTTGCGCAATATTAAAATTTTAAGGTCAGGGTTAGAAATAGGGAGGAAAACCTTGTTTCTTGACGTTTCATTTGACGTTTTCTAGCTTCTCCGTACTTCTATCTCCTATCTGCGTTTTACTAACGGGCCTTATGCGCCGATTTTTGTTATAAAAAGGGCAAGTTTCTGTAAATCGACGACAGTTCTGACGAGCTTCGGTTTAAGACACTCGCTCTTCTCGTCCCGAGCAGCCTATGTGCACTCGATCGAGGCTTTTACTAAATTCAAAGAATAAAGACACATTCAAAACGAAATTTTTCGATTTTATTTTCCTAGTTGAAATTTTTTAAGTCTAAAATTTTCTATTTTCAAATTCAATTTTCAACAATTTTCTAAGTTTATTTTTATTTTTCAGAAAATTTTTCTAAGTTCAAGTTTCAATTTTTAACGTAAATTTTTCTAAGTTTAACTAACATTATACAAATCTTTAACTCTATTAAATAACATTCTGTTGTGTCCCTGCTAGCTTCAGCTAGTTGCGTGTAAACGTTTGTTACGTTCTATCTTCCTATTATACTAATATGCTTTTATTATCTTCAAAATTCAACACACTACTCGTAATTCAGCGAGGTAAGTTAAGTGAGCCACGCTATGATGGTTATCGTCAGTTTTAATCTATTTTATATATTTTTCTAAAACTGCACGCTTGCAGTCGTCAAGTAAATTTTAGTCATTGATAAACCGCCAAAGTTGAACTTTCGCTATACTAGCCCTAACTATTGCGAGAAATCGTAGGTTCAAAGTAGCGCCAAACCTACGCGTTAATTAGTTTAATTTATTGCGAATTAAACGAACACAGTGACAAATTAAAATTGTGACGTAATAGTGCTCCGGGTACTATTACGGACGTCACACTCTACTGTTTACGCGTCAGCCGATTATGAATTAATAACGCCCAATAAAAAGGTATAATCAAGACTTTGCTATAATTAAGATTTTTTCATTACGAATGACAATCAAAGAATAATAATAATAATAATAATAATAATAATAATAATAATAATAATAATAATAATAATAATAATTTAGTTAATTTACGTATATTAGTAGAGAAAAATTCAAATTAAATAAACAACTAGCCAATTTGCATAATAGGATGAAAATTAAAGTAATAAAAATTTAAGTTGCATACCTACTCAGCAACATAAAAGTTTCTCGATCATGGCGTGTAGTCACGCGGCAGTTTGGAATATATTTATTTTAAATAAACGAATTGAAATTGTGTGTATAAATTTATGTATATTTATCGTCTTAATAATAAAATTTAATACAAAATTCTAAAAGATTTATTTAAGACCGTAGAAAACACCGCATGAAATGAGAACTTAAACGTTAGGCAAGTAAGATTATAAATCTGCACCGAATTTGGTTGGTTTACAACGACTAGCGATGAACCGCTCAATTCTTTTGCTGAAAGATTGTCCCAATGATGTTTTTCGAACAATTTTGTACTGATAGCTTTAAATTGGAATGGGAAAAAGATAGCTTTCATGATCGGAATTTATTACCGAAATTAAACAATTTGATGCTGGAATTTAGTTATTATAGGCCTTGAATAATGTGCAGATTAAATAAATCGGTCTGTAAAACTGTGCTTACGATTTAAAAATCGCAGTTTTGATGCTCGAAACTCTAAAATCAATAAGTGAATTCTATTTATTTTGAATATTAAATATATATTGGATTAATAATAATGTATTTATTAGATATCTAATAATACTTGATATCCAATTTATATTGGATACGAATTGTAAAAATTAAAGTTACAATACAAAATTTAAAAAAATGTGATGTATCAAGTTGACCGTATAAAATATTTCGGAATGTTTGTATTGTAGCTTTAAATATATTTTACATTAAATAATTATTTATTTTTCAATAAACAATATTTGATTCGCTTCTATATTATTTGATTTATTTTAATAAAGAAGTATTATTTATTAATTATTTGAAAATGTAATACAGCATAAGTTGATTTAATATTTAAATTATTTTATTTTAATTATTATAATTATTATTTGTAAAATAAATAAAATTTTATTTAATATTAAATAATATTTATTTTAACGACTCATGATTACACATTTTATGTTATTAGTTTTATTAAACAAAGTCACGTTTTTCATAAACAAAATCATAAAGATTATTTTAAAAATACTTTAACAATCGTGGCGTATGACTCACATCCACTTTTAAGTATTTAATATATTTTTTTTGTAATAAAATCGTAATTCGTTTATCGTGTCGGTTACATCATATGATTATAGTTTTATAGTTATATCGTGTTTACAGGACCAGAAATTGAAAAAAATTTATATAAACAGTACCTACGAAAATATCATTCAGTATTATAGTTCGACGTTGCTTCGGTCGAAGAAGGAGCAGTCTTCAGCTGCACAGCGGATACGTATGACTTGAAATATGCGACAAGAGACGAAAATTCAGAAATTTCTTTATATTCTTTATATTCATTTCTTTATATTAAATTGTATGAAGAACATATAGTTTTTCTACTTTAATTTCTTGTTTCGACGGCTTTTTATAAATGTGCAATTGAAAATTAAATAAAAATAAATTACATACCTAAGATAGATAAATTATTTGTTTTTTTTCTGGAAGAGTATAACGTAGTCAGGATGGGTTGTAATCGTTTCAAACGAATCTTTCACATAATTCAATCGAATTTTACTTACAGGTTATTTCGTTTCCAAGTATTCAGAGACATAATTATCACACAGTACATTGTAAGTGTTCAAAGATGCAATAATTTTTTTTTTTACTCGCATTCACTTTTGTATAGTATTGATACAGTAAACAAGTACCACGTTATAGGTTTATTTTAACATTTTTTGAAAAATAAAGGCTATTTCCGATGGAGCCAAGAGGACTTAGTTTTTTCTATGTGGCAATTGTAATTGTTATCGTTAATGTCGCAAGTTTACTATGTCAGGAGATAGGTGAGAAATGCAAAAATTCTAAATTTATTTGTCAATTATTTTTTTAATTTTCACTAATTTATTTATTTATTTATTTATTTACTTATTTATTTATTTATTTATTTTGTATAATTATTATATTTCGTTGAAATTTATATATTTAAAAGTTTAAACAATCGAATACAACATTGTGACATTAATTTTAATAATGATAAATTCTTCATCGATTGTTAAATATGATTAAGCTTAATTTGTATTTAAATTTTTTTCAGCACCAAAAACATGCGATACAGCACATTGTCAACAAGTTGGTAAGTCGAGGAACAGTATCAAGTTTCTTTCAAAATTTCTTTTTATATAATAAAATTAATACGTTTACAACTTTTAATACAGCCTCCTCTATTATTGAAAAAATGGACAGAAGTGTCAATCCATGTGACAACTTTTACGAATTCGTTTGCGGTAATTTTTCGAGAAACGCAATACTCGCTGACAATGAACCAACAATGAACTCATTCGTAAACGTAGAAAATAAACTTCAAATGCAATTAAGGAACTTGATTGAGAACGAAATAAATGAAAAAGATCCTAGGGCTTTGCAAATGTTGAAATCATATTATCAAATTTGCATGAACGAAGGTACATCATTTCTTTTAAATCCGAAATTTTTTTAATTATACTTATTTTAATTATTAGAGAATCATTTTTTGATTATGGCAATAGAATTTAAATATATTATTAAGTAAAATGACATACAATTTTTTACAGACCAGATTGAGAAAACTGGCGAAACAGACTTTTTGGAAATCTTGAACGGACTTGGCGGTTGGCCTATTTTAGTTGGTGATTCGTGGGACGAATCAACCTTTGATTGGGAGGAAACCATGTACAAATTTAGCAAAGCAGGATATCCAGATAATATTTTTTTCTCTTCAAATATAGACACCGATATGAAAAATAGCAGTAGAAGAGTAATAAACGTGAGTATTAGAATAAAATTATATAAGTATTAATAAATGAAATGTTGAAAAGATAATAAAATATTACTTATTTTTAATAGTTGGATATACCATCATTTGCTGTTTCTCAAGAGTATTTATTGGAAGGATTAGAGTCAGACATCGTTTTAGCCTATTACAAGTACATGGTTGATTTAGCCGAAATATTTGGTGCCGATCGCAAGCAAGCCGAAGAGGAGCTTAAGGAATCTCTTAATTTCGAAATTGAATTAGCTAGGGTAAAAAAAAAAATTATTTATCTATAAAAATTAAGAAGCAAAGCCCATGCTGCCTAAAATTCATTTGACTCTAAAAAATCGAGCGCCGGTATAAAAGCTTACAATCTCTATATTTTATACAGCGAGTAGCAGGTTTTCATTTTTTTCAAAATTCAAAAAATTCAACCTCTATGACCGAAAAAAATACGAAAACGTTGTAACGAGCAAGCTGTTTTTGTGTTTGATATATTCATACGGATGATTGAGAAACGAGAAACAAAATTTTCTTAAATATTTTAATTCACTCAAGTTCATGTATCTAAACTTATTTCTAGATTATCCCTTCAGTATTCTTATTTAACTTCAAAAATAATCTTGAAACAATATATTTACGAAATTTCTAATCAAAGATGAGATAAAATTAGTCACAGTTTTGGTGAGAACGTTTGAGTGATAAATCAGAAATGAGTTGAAATCCGTAAATAGAAGATTAATGTACATGAAAAGCTCATTTTCTAATTTCTGAATCATCAATATTAAACTCGAAAATTGCTTGCTCGTTATGATGTCTTCACGCTTTTATAGCCACATTCCAGAATTCAGATTTTCTGAATTTTGGAAATCTGCCACTCGGTGGTAAAAAGTAATGATTCTAAGCTTTCATTTGTACAATTGCTAAATTTTTTAGTAATAAATGATTTTTGGGAAGCATGAGAGCTTTCAAAAATAATAAATTATATATATTATTTTATATATATATATATACACGGTTTTTCAATTGTAATATATTTAATACATTTTTTTAATGTTACATAACAGATTTCTTTGCCAGCAGATGAGGAAAACGATCAGTCCTCGCTCTACAATCCGAATACTATCGCTGAACTTCAAGAAAAATATCCTTTTATTTCATGGCTAGAATATATGAATAAAATTATGTCTCCTCAGGTAAAAATTGAATCCTCCGAAGTAGTGATCCTCCAAGCTCCATCGTTTTATGAACAAATCGGTAAACTGATGAATAAAACATCAAAACGCGTTCTTGCCAATTACGCTTATTGGCGCGTAACGTTTGAATCTGCTCCATTTTTGACTAAACGCGTTCTCGAAGCTCGGAGAAATTATGAGTCTTCGATTACCGGTAGCGTTGGAGAAGATCCAAGAGCGAAAACTTGTTTTGACTCGGTTAGAACTCAATTATCTTTGGCTATGGGTTCGCTCTATGTGAGAAAATACTTTGATAAGAGTTCAAAAAATGTCGTGTTGGAATTGGTTGAAATTATTCGTAACAGTTTTCGTAAATTGCTGATGGAGGTAACGTGTTTTAAAAATATTTCTTCTATTTATTAGATATTAATCATAGAGTGAAATCTTTAAATCGATGCATTAAAATTCGATTTATTGAATATTTATTTAAGGTTGATTGGATAGACAAAGATACAAAAGCTGAAGCAGTGGAAAAGCTTGATCAAATGACATTATTGGTAGCTTATCCTGATGAACTTCTCGACGATAATCTAATCGATGATTATTACAAAGATCTTGTGCTTTATCCAGAAAGTTATATCAAGTCTTCTTTGAGTATAAATGTTTTCACAACGAAAAAAGACTTACAGAAATTGAAATTGCCAGTTTTAAAAGGGGATTGGACCGAATTATTTGGTGCTGCTGCTGTTGTTGACGCGTTTTATGAGCCTATGACAAATTTTATACGTAAGTATTTACATGTATAATATCTAAATTAAACAATGTATATTATTTATGAATTATATATTTTAAAATATGTTAAAAATTGTATGCTTGCATTAATTAAGTGTACATAAAATTAACAATATATAACACATCGTTCAATAAGTCCCGAGACTAACCCAGAGATGGTGCTAGTAGTACCAAACTGGCCACGTTTCCATAGAGTGCGAACCTTTACATGAAACGTGTAAAAATTTCACGTCGATCGGATCACAGAAAGCAGAGTTATCGAGGTTAGAGTAAAGTCACTTTGTAATTTGTTTGAAAAATGGAAAAAAGCGAGTGTCGCGTGTTGATAAAACATTGTTTTTTAATGGGTAAAAACACCGTAGAAGCCCAGCAATGGCTTGAAAAACATTACCCGGACTCCTCTCCATCCAAACCAACGATTTGTCGTTGGTATGCTGAGTTTAAACGTGGTCGTACGGACACAAACGATGCGGAACGTTCGGGTAGGCCATTGGAAGCCGTTACACAGGAAAATATGAGTGAAGTGTTAAAAATTGTAATGAAAAATCGCAAAGTGAAGGTCCGTGAGATTGCAGAAATGACACAGATATCATCTGGAAGCGTATTTACAATCCTTCATGAAAAATTGAGCATGAAAAAGGTTTTTTCCAAGTGGGTGCCGCGATTGCTTTCAGTGGAACAAAAACAGCAACGAGTCGACGATTCAGAGAGCTGTTTATCGCTATTAACTCGCAATAAAAAGGATTTCCTGCGTCGATACGTGACCATGGATGAAACATGGATACATTATTTCACTCCGGAGTCGAATCGGCAATCATCTGAGTGGCGCATGGCTGGCGAAAGCCGCCCAAAGCGTCCAAAAGCGCAGCAGTCTACTAGCAAAGTCATGGCGTCTGTTTTTTGGGATACACATGGCGTGATTTTCATTGACTACCTCGAAAAAGGTAAATCGATCAACAGTGATTATTATATTGACTTGTTGGTACGTTTGAAGGAGGAGATCGCAGCAAAACGACCGCACATGAAGAAGAAAAAAATCCTTTTTCACCAAGATCACAAGTGCAATGCACCACAAGTCCATGAAAACAATGGCAAAATTGAACGAATTTGGCTTTGATTTGCTTCCCCACCCCCCGTATTCGCCAGATTTAGCCCCCAGCGACTACTGGCTCTTTGCTGATCTCAAAAAAATGCTCCAGGGAAAAAAATTTGGCTCGAATGAGGAGGTCATTGCCGAAACTGAAGCCTATTTTGAAGCAAAGGATAAATCCTTTTATAAACATGTTATAGAAATGTTGGAAAGGCATTGGAAAGATTGTATCACTCTAAAAGGAGATTATATTGATAAATAAAAATGATTTTTGAAAAAAAATGTTGTTTTCGTTGTTAGTCTCGGGACTGATTGAACAATGTGTTATTCGGGTTAACTTGATTATTGTAATAGCTAATAGATTAAACGCTATCTTCGTCTTTCTAACAGAAATGATTAATATGATAACTAATGAATCGTAAATACATTTACTGCATTTTTATAAGCTATATTGAATTTCCACTTTAGAGCTATTCACAATTCATCATTAAATATTACTGATGAAAAAAGAATATTTATCGATTCTTTTTTTATAGAGTTTCCAGCTGGTATACTCCAAGATGTTTTTTTTAATGTTAACAATCCAAAATATATAAACTACGCTAGTATTGGCTCATTTATTGGTTCTGTAATGACACTTGGTTATGATGACACAGGAAGTCAATTTGATAAAAATGGAATCTTAACCGATTGGTGGAAACCTGAGACAAAAAAAGAGTATTTGACAAGAGTAAAATGCATTACTGATCAATACAGTAATTATTACGTTAAAGAAGCTGATTTATATGTAAGTAATATATTAAAATTCGGGATGTATGGAAAATAATATTTGATTTTAAATTAAATAATTTAATTTGCATGCATAAATGCATTACGTAAAAGCATTAAAATAATTAAATTCAACGTCATTCGCAGCTAAACGGTCATAATTCGCTGCGGAATAACATTGCCGACAATGGAGGTGTAAAAGAAGCTTATTTAGCTTATACCGCATGGGAAACAGAAAATGGTCCAGAGCCTCGTTTGCCTGGTTTCGAAGAATACACACCAAGGCAGTTATTTTGGATATCTAACGCCAATATTTGGTGTACCAGATACCGATCTGAATACCTAAAGAATCTTCTTATTACCGATTCTCATGCACCTAATGGATTCCGTGTCATTGGTTCTATATCCAACAGACCTGAATTCTCCGCTGACTTTAATTGTTCACTTGGATCTTATATGAATCCTGAGAAAAAGTGTTCCGTTTGGTAAACTGTATGAGAAAAAAAAAAAAAAAAAAAGAATAAAGAAAAAAGAGTATATAATTTACTATTTTTGATAAATTATAATGAAAATTCGCGAATTAAAAAGATGTTTATTTTGGATATTTAGCATATTCATTTTAAAATTGTTGAATATATAATCTTTATAATAATAAATAGTTATTATGTTATTTTAATTAAAATTTTCATATGCTTAAATATTGCATAATGTAATTTATTTTCATGCACACATATTTATCTAGAAGAATCTTTAATGCTTATTTTCAAATATTTTCGTATCACCGTACGTTTATATAAAAAAATAAATATGCATCGTATACCTACACTATCTTTGCTGATATTTTCTAACTTTTTTTCATAGTTTGATTTTTTTCTTTTTTTTTACTACATTTTTAATTTTTATTTTTATAATTTTATTGTAATATAATGCATACATATCAAACAACGTATTATTTTTTTCTTTATTTTTCTTTTAATTCTATTATGAAATTAATAAAAAAGAAAAGTTATTGTATTTTTCTATATTTTGCGAAATAACTTGAAAAATAATTTTATAAAGTCAGGAATTCAGGTACCAGTTGCAATAACGTCCTTATTGCTTGGCCAGTCAAAAAATTGACGTCACTGAAACCAAATTTTCAAAATTACAAAAATGAGGTTCAAACAAATTCTATCGTATTAGCATCAAAAAAGGCAATTTTTTTCTATTTACACTTTTTTTTTTAAAAAGGTTTATATTTTTGAAAAAATAAGAAAAACTGAAAATTTTTTAAACCGATTTGGACGACGTTTTTTAAACTTAACTCGTTGTAATTTGATCAAATATTAACGGATCTTTTTGATTTCTTGAACAGAGCAGTAAAATAGTTTAATAATGACGATAAGCTTGCAAAAAGTTGATAATTTAGCTGTTTTTATTTATTTATTTAACATAAGACAATGACAAACTTTTTATGAAGTCGTGAAACTTCAACGAAATGAAGTGTGTGCGGAAGTTTAAGACCGAGAAACCTCTAGCGAGAAAGTTGTTTGTCTACATTTGAAGAATATTTTCAGAAATTTGCAGATTAATTGGAAGAAAAAAAAAAAAAAAAAAATATAGCGATTTTACTAAAGTCGAATGCTCGCGAGAGTGGCCACGGCGCCGCGAAAATGAGTTTACCTTTCGTGCATACTGTTTTTTACGTTTTTCTCTTCGCTCGCTTTTGAGATAGTAATGTTTAAAATTTTTAAAAGAATTAAATGCATGCAAAAGGTTTAATATTATATATTTTAATATACTACATAATGTATTGGAACTTTTACAAATCATGATTCAAATAAAATCATTAATAAACAACATTTTTCTTTTTTTACTATATTTTTGTTTTTCTTTTTTTGGTAACCTTTATTATAAACTCTTTTGCTAATTCTTTTTTCTTTT
Organism: Chalcis sispes; assembly: GCA_949987625.1. Taxonomy (NCBI): domain Eukaryota; kingdom Metazoa; phylum Arthropoda; class Insecta; order Hymenoptera; family Chalcididae; genus Chalcis; species Chalcis sispes. The sequence goes on along the minus strand of OX465095.1, from coordinate 21,999,395 downwards.
TTTCAATTTCAGTTTTGTTTTTGATTTCACTTCTAATTTTTCCTTTTTTTTTATTTATCACAACTACAACTTTTTTTGCTAATTTTTTTTTTTTTTTCGCTCTTTTTTAACTTTGTTTTTAAGAATTTTTTTTTTACATTAGTTTTTTCCTTAAAATTTCAGCTTAAATATATAATATTAAACCGTTTGTATGCATTTAATTCCTTTGAAAATTATAAACATTACTATCTCAAAAGCGAACACACCATTCGAACTGTAAATTAATCAAATGAAAAATGATTCGATGTTTAAAAATTCTAAATCGTTGATAAAATACTTGTACGCGTCATGAGATAAAAGCGTAAAAGAAGCGTTGCTCAACCGCTGCTTATTTTTACCAAAACTGAAAATCGCTACGATAGTTACATTGTTGAACGACTCTGTTCGTGAAAAGTTTTACTTTTTAGCAATGGGTATAAAATTATTTAGCATATTGACATTATTGATTAGTTTTATTTTACAAGGATTGACTAGGTTGACTCTATCGAAACGTTTAAATTTCCAAAGAATAAATTTTTTAAATAGCGATAGTCTACCTAATGAACAATGGTTTACGCAATTCTTGGATCATTTTCATCCAACAGAGGCAAGGACTTGGGAACAGGTATTTTTTATTTAATTACTTTTATTTACTAGAGTAATTACGCATTATAAAAATTAATAATAACAATTTTTTTCTTATTCTTTATTACTTTTGCTTGTAAATATTATTTTTATCTATAACAAGATAAATAAATAAATAAATTTATTAAAAATTTATGAATAAGAACAATAAAATTAGTGTTATTATGTACTTCCATAATATAAATATTTAATTTTCTTCGTTTTTTTCCACAATTACGTATATCAACTAGTTTTAGAGATATTTCATGAATGAAGTTCACTTTGAAGAAAAAGGTCCGATTTTTTTATTACTTGGCAATGATGAACCCGCGGATCCAACAAAACTTACAAATGGATTTTTCGAATACCTGGCTAAAAAGTTTGGAGCTATGTGCATTTTCTTGGAACATCGTTATTTTGGCATAAGTCAACCAACGCTGTAAGTATATAAATAATATCGCAAATTAATTATAAAATAAAATTTCTGAACAATATACATAAAATAAAAAAAAAAAAAATTGATTGTTGAATCACGTCAGAGACACGAGCTCAAATAATCTCGTTTACCTAAATGCCGAACAAGCTCTCGCCGACGTCGCTTATTTTATCCAGGAGATGCAATTAGCGCAGAACCTTCAACCAAATGCCAAGTGGATCGTATTCGGCAATGGTTACTCTGCTTCATTGGCGGCATGGATGCGATTGAAGTATCCACATCTGGTCCACGCAGCTGTAGCCGATAGCGCTCCATTGATTGCTTATGCCGATTTTTCGGGTAGAGTGTATGATAATAATTTTTAAAAATTTCAATAAACTTTTTGCAACTTTTTGATTCGATGATAAAGATATGGTTATTGATTTGTTGAATGTTTGTGTTTACTGTAATAGAGTATTATTCATCAGCCGAAAGTTTGTTTAGTAAAAAATCTCCAGCTTGTAACGATGTATTGAAATTGTCTCTTAAAGAAGTTTACGAATTGATATCTAGCCTCGATGGACAAAGGCGGTTAAAAAAATTGTTCAAGTAAGCTCGACGTTTTTCGATACGCAGTTGCATCTTAATATATCAAATTTAATCGTAACTTTCATCAGTTTATGCGACGTAATCGATCCTCAGGAGGTTCAAAAAAACGATGTAGCAAGTTACTACATGGAATTTTTGGATACGATAGCGGACATCGCATTGACCAACTATGAGCCAACGATCTCGGAAACTTGCAGTATTCTCTTGAGCGAAAAGAGAGGAGCTTTCATCAACAGACTCGCAGCGATTTTTGATTTAATTCTGGAAGTCAGTAATCGGGATTGTTTGCACTTGAAGACTTACAAAGAAAGAATCGCAGAATTTCGAAATAGCGCGTTTAATGAGAATTTAGAAGTTCGGCAAGTTGCTCAGCAAATGTGCACCGAATTTGGTTGGTTTACTACAACTACGCGCGAACCGTTCAATTCTTCAGCTGACAGTTTGCCGATGGAATTTTTCGAACGGTTTTGCGCTGATAGTTTCGATTCAAGGTAGGCGAATTAAACAATTTAATGCTGTATGTTGATTTTTTACAAGATTCTTTTTTTCCTACATAATGTACATAGGTATCCACAGAAATTATACGACGGTATTGAACGCACGAATATTGTGTACGGAGGTAGAAATATAGCAGATGTAACTTCTCGCATTGTATTTATCTATGGTAGCGATGACCCGTGGAAAACTTTTGGAATTATGAAATCGAAAAATGCGGAAGTATCCGTTATTAATATTGAAAGTAATTATCTAAAAAGTTATTTTAAAAAATTTCCACAATTTTCTCCAAACGATGGTATTAATATTTATTTATGTATTTTATACTTTGTATTCTAGATGTCGGGCATTGTCCTTTACAAGATCCTCCGTCAAAAAATGATAGCCCTCAACTCATTGATGCAAAAAGTAAAGTGCAAAGTTTGATAAACAGTTGGTTAGAATATGATAATTATTAAAAATTTAACAAAAATTCATAAAAAAAACATTGAATTACATATTACTGTTAAATTAAAAAAAGAAATATTTATTTAATTATTTAATTTAAATAAAATTAAAATTGAAAATATTTGTTTTTCAAATTAAATTTTGATGAAATCTTTGCTTTTTTTTTCCTTCTAATAAAATAAGAAAATGATAAAATTATGTAAAGCACAAAAAATGTAGATTGTATATTAAAAATTATAAAATATTATTAATAAAAAATAAATTTTTGTTTTAAAGTGCTTTTAAATTATAAAACTTTTTTTTGTTCTCGCATATTCTAATTGCAATTAATAATATATTTAAAATATACCAGAAAATTTCCAATTATTTTGATATTAGTATTACTCATTTGTTTTTTTAAATTAACTAACGTTTTAAAATGTTAAACATAAAACCTTGATGAGCTTTTTATTTAAATTCATATAAGCTAATTATAAAATAAAAAAAAAAAATAAAAAAAAAAAAAAAAAATTTCTGCATAATCTATAACGATATACTACATCACTCATCAAAGATAAAATTTCTATTAACTCCTGCAAGTTTTGACATTCAACTTAAGATGATAACGATGAACTCTGAGATAAATCTTTTTACCACTGTGATAACAAATTACTCTATTGAGCGTTAAATAAATTCTTCAAATAAAATAAGTGCATTACGATATTAAAGAGTTAACCTTTATTGATTTTTCATAAAATTCATTCGCCATGAAGTTCATTATTGTATTTAATTTGGTAATTATTGCACTCGTCAATTGTGAATCATTAAATTTGGACTTTTTTACCCAATCGTTGAGATACAACGATCTCGACAGTTTAAGCATTGATGCCGTAGAAAATTCTCCGGAAGAAAAATGGTTTACTCAATATTTAGATCATTATAATTCGTCTGAACTGCGTAGTTGGCAACAGGTAATGAAATTTTAATTTTTTTTTAGCGCGGGTGTATTAATGCTTTTTTACCATAGTTGTTTTATTACAGAATTGTAAAATTGTAATTCTCATCAAAACTCGTAAAAAAATTTTATTTTTGTACCATTGATATTTAAATAGAATAATAAAATAATATCATATAGTTAATGTGAACTAAATTACACCATTTTATAAGACATTTATTAAAATTTTTATGTGATTATCGCTTCATAATTGCTGACAATTTTTCAAACAAACGATTAATCAAAAAATTATAATGCAAGATACGATTAATTTTTACTTACCATAAAAATTAAGAAATCGCAAGAGTCATATAAAAAATATTAATTTTTTTATCTCATAGTGCATTCATCATCAATTCAATTTAAGAAAAAAAAAAAAAAAAAAAAAAAAAAAATTTGATTCCTAGAGATATTTCATGAATATAAAACATTACAAAAATGACGGGCCCGTATTTCTAATCGTTAACGGTGAATGGAAAATACAATCACGATTCGTCGAAGAAGGTTTTGTATTTGAATTGGCGAAAAAATTCGGTGCGATGTGTTTTTCGTTGGAACATCGGTATTACGGGATGAGTAGACCAATATTGTAAGTCATATCGAAATTGCATAGAAATCCTTTTTGTACATTTAAATAAAAAACGTTATTTTAAAAAAAAAATATTAATTTTAGTCAACTAACGACTTCCGATGATCTTATATATTTGAATTCCGAGCAAGCATTGATGGACACGGCATATTTTATAAGTAAAATGAATTCCGTAAATAAAATAACTAAAAAATCCAAATGGATACTTTTTGGGTCATCTTATGCCGGTTCACTGGTTACATGGCTGCGCATGAAATATCCTCATCTCGTTCACGCTGCGGTATCTCAAAGTGCTCCTTTGATTGCGAAAGTCGATTATCCAGGTTTATCGCGTATTTAAAACTTTTTAAAAATATTTTTACAATTGCTTCAACTAAAATAATTACCGATTTTAGAATTTTACGGTGTCATTCACAATACGTTGAAAAATCATTCTAAAATTTGTTACGATGCAGTGGCTATTAGTTTAAAAGAATTTTACGTAACTTTACGGGATGAGCATGAACGAAAACAATTGGAAAAACTTTTCAAGTAAGCGTTTGACGTTAAAATAACACATCGTTCAATAAGTCCCGAGACTAACAACGAAAACAACATTTTTCTTCAAAAATCATTTTTATTTATCAATATAATCTCCTTTTAGAGTGATACAATCTTTCCAACGCCTTTCCAACATTTCTATACCATGTTTATAGAAGGATTTATCCTTTGCTTCAAAATAGGCTTCAGTTTCGGCAATGGCCTCCTCATTCGAGCCAAATTTTTTTCCCTGGAGCATTTTTTTGAGATCAGCAAAGAGCCAGTAGTCGCTGGGGGCTAAATCTAGCGAATACGGGGGGTGGGGAAGCAAATCAAAGCCCAATTCGTTCAATTTTGCCATTGTTTTCATGGACTTGTGGCATGGTGCATTGGTGCAATCGCGGCACCCACTTGGAAAAAACCTTTTTCATCCTCAATTTTTCATGAAGGATTGTAAATACGCTTCCAGATGATCCAGATGATATCTGTGTCATTTCTGCAATCTCACGGACCTTTACTTTGCGATTTTTCATTACAATTTTTAACACTTCACTCACATTTTCCTGTGTAACGGCTTCCAATGGCCTACCCGGACGTTCCGCATCGTTTGTGTCCGTACGACCACGTTTAAACTCAGCATACCAACGACAAATCGTTGGTTTGGATGGAGAGGAGTCCGGGTAATGTTTTTCAAGCCATTGCTGGGCTTCTACGGTGTTTTTACCCATTAAAAAACAATGTTTTATCAACACGCGAAACTCGCTTTTTTCCATTTTTCAAACAAATTACAAAGTGACTTTACTCTAACCTCGATAACTCTGCTTTCTGTGATCCGATCGACGTGAAATTTTTACACGTTTTATGTAAAGGTTCGCACTCTATGGAAACGTGGCCAGTTTAGTACTACTAGCATCATCTCTGGGCTAGTCTCGGGACTTATTGAACGATGTGTTACGTTCATTTTTATCCCATTCGATGAATAAATTTTTTTTTCCAAAATTTTGTTTGAAGATTCTGCAATCACCTTGACGACAAAGAAATCATAAAGAAACTGTCATTCTTTTACGAATGGTTTTTGGAAATATTGTTGTACATTACAACCAATCAATATATAACAATGAACGAAGCTTGTGAATTATTAATGGATAAAAACGCTGGCACTCCATTGGATCGACTCGCCGCAATAAACGATATAATATTGGAAAGGAAAGGTGTCGGTCAAACGTGTTTTCCACCAAAGAATATTGTCGGACACGATGATAAATGGGGTATACCTTGAATTACACATTTTTCAATTACAATGCAATCTAACCTTTCTAAGTAATTAAACTATCCACTTTTAATACTTTGATCAAAATTTATTCTTCATTTTTTTTTTATAATTTTATACGCCGTTTCGATCATTCATTTAAGTCCAGTAACATTTAAAAAATTAGGATTTAGTTAGTTTATTTACTGCACGCTACCCTTCATTTTAATTCGTCAACGATTAAAACTACACTTTGAATAAATCAGATATTTATTTAAGTTTAGCCATTGTATCATGGATATACCAAACTTGTACGGAATTTGGATGGTATCAAACGACGTTTATCAAACCGTTTAATCTGTACAGCCAAACTATACCGGTGACGAGTTTTTTAGAAAGATGCATTAAAGGCTTTGGTCCCAGGTAAGTTTAAAATTATATATTAAATTTATTCGGTTGAAAATTTGATTTTTGTTAAAGTGACGAGCGAAAAATTAACTTTTTAATTCTTATTCAGATCTCTGCAGACATTGGAATTAGGCGTAGAACGGACCAATCGAATTTACGGTGGCTTGGACATTGTTCATTTTTTGACTAATGTTGTCTTCGTTCACGGTAGTAACGATCCGTGGCGCAGCGCTGGTATCTATAATTCGACGAATCCAAAAGCTCCGGTTATTATTGTTAATGGTAAACATGTTACAGTTCAAGAGATTTTTAGCAAATTAACTTTTTTAATTACTTCAATATTACGTTCATTTGAAATAATCAATTTATATTATAAAATACACAAATATACGTTTCAAAATAAATTCATACAATTTAAAAATTCGTACTATTTAATTAGTTTAAAATTCTTCTCGACATTATTATTTAATAATATTTAATGTATTATAGGAGGTGGACATAGTCCGTTAATTTTACCTTCGATTGAAAATGATACCGATCAAGTTGACAAAGCAAAGCAGCGAGTGGAAAAGTTAATTACTTCATGGTTAAATAAGAAATGATCAACAATACATTTATTTAAATAAACGATGGTGTAATATTTGATAATCCACTGAAAATTTAAAGCCAGGATAAGTTATTTTTATAAAGTTATCGATGATGACCGAGTATTTTGAGTTTTATTTATAAATTACTGACATAAAATATAAACAATAAATATTATAAATAGCAAAGAATGTTGCGCGTTTATAAGATGTCAAACTGAGAATATGCATCAAAAATATTTCATCACCAATCAATATTTTTACTCTATTGTTGTTTTCAAACTTAATGTTTTAAATTTTCGAAAAAATAAGTTACAATATGATGAGACCATAATTTTATTATTAGAACTATATTATAACCAGCCAATTATTTTTTACTTTACAAACTCTTTCTTTTTCATTCAAAGACATTGGATTTCGATTCGATCTTTCAAAATCATTTAATCAAAAAGCATTTAAGTCGATCCCGTGACAAGATGGCTTAACTTTCAATTAGATATTAACACTTGGCATGCGGGTATACTTCTCCGCCGAATTACGCGTGCAGCGGGCGTTTTTTTTTTTAATCGCGCGGAAGTTGGGTTATTCAGAAAAATCACAGTAAATGGAGAACTACATCGTGTTTTTGAACGAAACTTTTTTTATTTTACACTTAGATATATACTGTATGATTATATAACAAAAAAAAACCTGCGCTCCAGTGACAGTCTGCAAAACACGTAAAAATACGTTGCCCGCATGCCAAGTGTTAATATTACTTATGTTCCAGGAGCTAAACGATTATATGTGTATAATTCTGTATCTGTATTTCTAAATTTTTTTAAATATACAGTTAAGGAATCCGTCAACGTTTAGTCCGTTCATTTTATGATTTGGTAAAAAAAAAATTTGCTGTATAATAAAAATTTGCTACATAAAATATATATAATAATCACGTGAAAATTTTTGTGTTTTAGTGATGAAAAAGAAAAAAAAAATAATATAATCGCTTTTTTTCATTTGTGTCTTTCGTATGAAAAATGTGATATAATGAATGTTAAGAAGTTAAGAAGTCTTTAAGATTTGGAATTTATGTGAAATAAAAAATGATGATGTGATTAAGTTTGTTTAATTATGATGTAAAAGAATTTTTTGTTAAATATAATTATGAAGCTTAGAAGATTGTACATATGTTTGTTACATCATTTTTTTAATATTACAATATGAAATAATATTTCAATTTTCTCATTATCTCAAAAAATATTAGGCAATCGTTATGCCTTTTATGAATCATTTAAAAAATGTGTATATATATATATGTGTATGTGTGTGTGATAAAAATGTGCATATACATGTGTGTATGTATGTAATGTGTTTTACATAGTTGTTAATAAACTTTTCACTCAAGAGTAGATAATTGATTTTGAATTAAAAGTTGATAGAGGTTCTTTAAATCCACTCGATGACAAGCATATGGTAAAAAGAAAGTTTAAAGATTTTATCAGGACGATAAACAATTATTTTCAATGTTTTAAATTAACTGCAAAAATATACGTTAGAATTTTAAACATTTATATTTATTCAATTTTATATGAAAAAATTTATTTTCCTTTGTTTCGTATCTGGGCAATTTATTAATTAATGATGATTAATTATTGTTTTAACCCATTAAGTCCCGAATGGACGTTTTTTTATTGCAACATTCAACGATTGTAATTTCTGTTAAAAAGCCATGTAAAAAATTTCCAAGCAAGCATATCTTACGTTGAATTAACTGAACTTTTAGAATCTTGGACTAAATTTTTCAAAAAATGTAACCGTAATAAATTATATGTGATTTTTTCCAAAAAAACATGGATTTTTGAACTTTCATTTTGAAATCACTTTAGAATTCCTGTTTAGAGTAAAGAAATCATGTCCTCGAGTTTTGAACTTCAAGATATTCAGATTAAAATTTTGAAAACATATATAGAAAGATTCAAAATGGCGGTACAAACACGAAAAAATCGTCGAAAACTTCAAGAATTTTTTATTTGAAAAAGATGGGTTTCAGAAACAAATATTACTGAACAATAAGTTCTTATAATTGATCAAATAATATGGTGAAATTTTTTCAGAATTTTTTGAAGATTTTTTTAATTTTTCAAAATCCTAAAATTTTTTAAATATTATATAATTAATTAATTATACATTCCTTGGCTGTTAAAAGTCTTTTGCCGTTGCCCGGTTCTTACCACATGGAGATGAAGTATATAAAGAACTTTTTTTTGTTTTTTTCTTGTTTCTTTGTCTTTTTTTGTTTTTTTTTTTCATTTGGTTTTTTTTCTCTTTATGTCGTTTTTTGTTTGGTTTTCTTTCTTTTTATGTTTTTTTTTTTTTTGTTTGGTTTTTTTTCTCTTTATGTCGTTTTTTGTTTGATTTTCTTTCTTTTTATTTTTTCATTTTTAAAAATGTATTTTATTTGCCTTTTGCATTCTTTGTTTATTTTCACGTTTGTATGTAACACACTTTCTATTTTCTGTTATGAATCGACATAAAATAGGAATGACAGAAATTGGAATCGCAAATCTTACAGATTATTTGTGTACTCTTGCTACAATTTTGAAAATTTTTACAATTTTTGTCCCCTACTGTTAATTATTTCATGCAATTCATTTTTTTCTTTTGTGCTTTTGGCGAGGTAAAATTCAGAAATAGCTAAAGCTTATCTCTTATGATCCAATTTTTTTGTCCCTATGTGATAAATTATGAATTACAACTGTATTGGTTATCGATGATTGAATTAGACGAATAAAAATTGACCAAGTCTATCTTTTGGCTCTTATACATGGCATCAAATTACTACAGTCTAGTAATTTGATCTCATCATGTAGATCGACACCGCCCATGTATTAGGTTGGAAACTATAAAACGGGCGTTGAATGAAAATAAAAAACGAAAAGCGCAATTTTTCATGTTATTTATTATATTCAATTGAAATAATTTCCATTGGCATCTACGACTTTTTGCCAACGATTGGGCAAATCATATATGCCTTTTTGAAAAAAATCTTTATTTTCAGAGTTAATAAACGATTCAAAGTCTTTTACTAAACAAAAACGCCCGTTTCATAGTTTCAAACCTAATATTTATTATACAGTGCAAATGCTCTGGGAAAAGGTAAATAAAAGGTAAAATCATCTTTACTTTTCGATTCATCCGAATATGATTTTGCTGTTGATATTGGGATTACTCCTGCCGCGGTTGAAAGTAAAGAGACTGGCTTTGAATTAATCACAGTAATGTAATTCAAATCGCTTTTTCTTCATGCTTGACAGAGAATGTACCTCTTATTGCTTTTTTGTCCAATTCCTTATTAATATTCACTCTGTTTTTCCTTACGGTACCAGTTGCTCTCAAGCCAAGTGATTGCAAATGAATAAGTAAATTTGGATTACAAAAAAAATTATCAAAATATAAATGATACTGCGTTATTTTCTTTGGAACGACAGAATGAAGCAGCTTTTGAAGCATTTGCATAACGACTCGATTTCGTAAGGCACATTTAAATAATTTTGTTTCTTTATTAAATGAATAAATATTCGAACCCTTACCACAATAAATATCACAATTGAACAGATATCCTTCGGCGTTACAAATTCCCTACATATTAATTCCAAAACGCACAGGCTTGTCTTTCATAAACTAGAGCAAAATGGTTTTTCCATGAAATTTCACCATCATTTTATCGATTGACAAAGCTGTTGAAAAAAATTTTCATTGCAAGGCATTTTTGTTGAAAATTTCAAAAATGTTTCGTACTCTCCAAGCTATATCATCAAGATTTTTATCTTCAGGTTTCGAAAATTTTATTTTCGATTTGATCTTGAGAAATTTGTCACGACTCATCGCTATAACTACTGGAGGACAAGCCACCAATAACATTTTAGACCAATAGTCCTTCTGGGATTTCCTTTGGTTGAAAATTGATGTAATAATTATCCCGAAGAAAATATCCAAATCATCTTACGTCAAACTATAACCATTCCTACGAGTACTTTCAGTAATATAATGCTTCAAATCAGTAGAAAAAAAAATTCGAACAACTGTATGTATGAAGAATCGCGAATGAATTTTTTTGTTTTTTCAGATAACCAATTTTCATTTTGAGGATAATTTTTATATTTTTTTTCGCCATTTGCTCATACATAAGTAGAGTTAGGCTCTAATTTTGGTTGATTTTCTTCATAGTTACTTAGAACCTGTAAATAATTGATTTTTGGAATTTTAATCTCAGAATTTTGATAATCATTTGATTCAGAATTAGAAACAGAATCATTAGAGTCATCATGCTGAGGAATAACTAAAGCATTAGAGTATCCATCTTCATGCCCTTCAATTTCTATATTTTGCACGTGATTAGATCGTTTTCGACGCTTAGCCAACAAATCTGACATTTTCTCTATTACTTACAAAGAGAAATATTATCAATTGAATTAATAGAGAGTGTAAACTTTTGATTTTACGAAACCAACGTTTTTGCTTACAATGGATAGATACAATTTATGAATAACATTCTTTTAAGCTAGAAGTATTCTAGTCAAACTATTGACTCATAGAATTTTGCTATATATAAGAAAATGCAATAACAAATCGCGAAAATATTTATTTTTTGAAGTTTTTTTGGATATCTAGTAATAGATCATTACATCAATTTTGTTTGAGAACACAAGTGAACGAGAAAAAATGAGAAAATATTGTAAGTTGGAAAAAAGCTGTATGTACTAATAAAAGATAAAAAAAATCTATTTTCGAAGTAAATTGATTATGAACAAATTACTTAAGAATGATGGACTAGAAAAGAAAATCTCTGAATAATTGTTGAAAAGTTCAGTGAAAATGATGGTCTTTAGAAAAAATAATATTCAATAAAAATTTCTTATAATTGATCAAATAATACGGTGAAATTTTTTCAGAATTTTTCAAAGACTTTTTCAATTTTTAAAAATTTTGGGATTTTAAAAATTAAAAAATCTTTACAAAATTCTGAAAAAATTTCACCGTATTATTTGATCAATCATAAGAACTTTTGGTTCGTTAATATTTGTTTCTAAAGCCTATCATTTTCAAATAAAAATTTTTTAAAGTTTTCGACAATTTTTTCGTGTTTGAGCCGCCATTTTGGATCTTTCTACATATATTTTCAAAATTTTAATCTGCATATCTTGAAGTTCAAACTTCGAGGACGCGATTTCTTTACTCCAAACAGGAATTCTAAAGTGATTTCAAAATGAAAGTTGAAAAATCCATGTTTTTTTTGGAAAAAATCACATATAGTTTATAACGGTTACGTTTTTCGAAAAATCTAGTTCAAGATTCTGAAGGTTCAGTTGATTCTACGTAAGATATGCTTGTTTAGAAATTTTTTAAATGGATTTTTTACAGAAATTATAATCGTTGAAAGTTGCAATGAAAAAACGTCCATTCAGGACTTAATGGGTTAAAATCGTAATATTTTATTTATAGAAGCGCGATAGACTATCGATAAACAGGATTGGTCGACAAAATGTCAAAGCAAAGCCTACGTGGAATTTCGTCAAGACATAAAGCGATATCGGTTATTGACCTAAATAAAATCTAATGAGATAGTATACTTGCGATTCATAATATTGTGTAATTGAAATAATTTAATTATTTTTTCTTTTTTTTTTTTTTGTTATACATTATATGCACGAAAAAAATGACTATTAAAATTTTTCAAATGCACGCGTAGTTGCAATGTATGAGGGTTAAATTAAAATGACATAACGTGTTACGTGTTTCATGAGAGTATAGTGGAAAAAAACAAACGAGTACTAATGTAGAGTACGAGAACTAATGTAGATAATAAATTTACAAAACGTCGTTTTACTGTCTTTTTTTATTTTTTCATTTTACACTCTTTATCGACCGACGAATCTTATCGAAGATTAACAAATGCGCTAATGATATACATTATAGTTAAATTTCAGAGCGATGTATATATATACATTTTTCTGGGGCGATATTCAGACGGCGAATATACGTATACAGATGATAATCTAAATAATGCATAAAAGTTGTACCTATTAAACTGATAACTAAGAGATAAGATTCGCAAGATATTAGGGATGGTATCAGAATATAACAAATAAGAATTTAGACTAGCGTTCATTTTTAATAGTGTATTCGAATTCCACCAATGCTTTAGCGAAAACGATCCATCATGAATTTCATCCTCGTATTGGCAATAATCCTTGAACTTTCTAGCGAAGGATTAGCCATATTTAAATTTACTCGAGGCAATAGATATAGAATTCATCATCATATTTTTGAAGATTTAAATTCCTCGAGGATCGGTAATTATTGCGAGGAAAAGTGGTTCATCCAACTTTTGAATCATTACAATGCGATGGAAACGCGTACGTGGAAACAGGTAGGAGTGTGTATTTTATTTTATATTTTAAAGCACCTTTATTCAATTGTTTCCTAAAACCTTGATTGAGAAATTTGTTCAATGTGGTTTATAGAATTTGTTTTATTCTTCTGTCCAGTGTCATGTTAAATATTACGTAATTGCTTGTGATAATAAAAAAAAGTATTTCAAGTGCCAATAAAATAATTATTTTTATTCCAAAAGATTTAATTTTTATCTTTTTTAATAATTTATGGTTGTTTGAAAAAACAAAAATTTGGTTTCGTTCGAATTCTGTTTTTTTTTTTAAATTTTTTTTTTTTTTTTTTTTTTTTTTTTATGTTTGTCTCAGCGTTACTTCGTAAACGATGAATTTTATAAAGAAGGAGGTCCTATATTTCTTATGGTAAATGGTGAACAAGATGCTCAACCAGCTTGGCTATCCGAAGACGCCAGTTTGGAGATGTATTTGGCTAAAGAATTCGGTGCGAAGGTTATCATGCTGGAGCATCGATTTTACGGAATGAGCCGACCGACGGAGTAAGTTATTATTATCATTATTATTATTATTTTAAAATAAAGTTCGCGCGATATTTCATCGCATATGATTTCGATATTATTAAAAAAATTTAAATGAAACAAGTAGTTATAATCAACAGCAATATCATCTTAGATTTTAAACTGTGATAAAAATAAAAGATTTTGAGTATTACAGTTAACGAGACTCAAATTTAATCGTCTAAAGGAAAATTATTAAAAATTATTCGAAGCATATCCAAAAGTGAAATAAAATATAATTAATTCGACATATAAAAATTGAAAATGTATACAGAGATTTAAGCGACGATAACATTGTGTATCTAAGCGTCGATCAGGCATTGGCCGACGTCGTTTACTTTATCAAAGGAATGCAGAAGACCCGAAATTTCAAGACAAAATGGATATTGTTTGGCGCATCTTACGGTGGTTCCTTGGTTACCTGGATGCGCGCGAAATATCCGCATTTGGTTCACGGGGCCATTGCAAATAGCGCGCCTTTATTGGCTCAAGTTGATTTTGAAGGTTGGCTTTTTCATCTTTTCATTGTTTTTTTTTTTTTTTTTTTTATCTCTTTTTTTTCATTCTTGATAATGAAAATATTATTGTTATTCGATTTTTTATTTTTATTAAAACTTTTCATCAAGTTAATTAAATCGATTTAAATTTTCGATTAATAGATAATTTTCTATCGATAAATTGTATCGCTTATTTAAGCACATTAAATTATTCGAGCATCGAACAAATTATCTAAAGTATTGAATCAAAATATTTCTCAAGTGCCAATAATTAGTATAAAATCAACATAAAATACTTTTAAACATTAATATTTCAAATATGTAACTTACATTTTACGGTCGTAATTATGTTTTCAACCTTTATTCGACAATCGTTTACTTTACAGCTTTTTATTAATAACTTCAAATTCGTAAATTCATCCGAAAAATAAAAATTTTTTCGCAGGATACTATCTCGTCGCTCAAAATGTATTGTTAAAGCACTCGACGAAATGTTTCTCTGCATTAGCCGCTGCGTTTAAGAAGGTTCACTCAATGCTTCACAATCAAAATTATCTTTGCAAATTAGGAGAACTTTTCAAGTACGTTGAATACTTTTAATATTAAAAAAAAAAAAAAAAAAAAAAAATTGTACGACAATTATATTTCATTTAATCGAGCGACACTTTAACCGATCGATTCTCAGTTTTTGCGGCGAGTATTCCTCTATCAACGACTCGATCTACAACAAGATTTTCTTTTACGAGGAAATCGTCGATGTCGCAAGCGAGGTGGTGTTCAACAACGGTACCTACGATTTAACGATTGAGAAAGCCTGCGACATCATGGAGAACGTGACGATCGGCGAGCCCGTCGAAAGATTAGCCTTGGTCAAGGCGCGCCAGCTCGAGAGTACAGGATTAAATTGTCTGAGTTTTGAAAAGTACGAGGACTTTATAAATAGAGTCAAGCTCACCGTATGGGACGACGATGACAGTTCGGGTATGTACACATACGTAATATACATATATCAACGTGTGTAATTGTTTTTTGTACTTATTTATTTTTTTTTTTTTTCTTTTTTTTTTTCTTTTTCTTTTTATGTTCGATATATATGAACGCACGTGTGCGCGTATGTGTAATGTTTAGATCGACGTTGGATTTATCAATCCTGCACCGAATTCGGATGGTATCCGACCACCACGGGTAGACCGTTCGGTATACCCGTTAACGCTATACCCGTGAGCATTTACAAGAGACTCTGCACCGATGTCTTTGGATCCAGGTTATTTCCAATAAATATCTTTTTTTTTTTTTTTATTTTTGACGATCGCGAAAAGAAGAAAAAATGTAATAAAATAGAAAATTTTTTTTTTTTTTTTTTTCTTTTCTTTAACGTCAATGAAATATTTTTAACAATGAGAAAGTATTGATATAGATTTGATTTTAAATGTATGAAATCTAAAATGCGGAATATTTTAAAGTAACGCATATCTGATGTTTTACCAACTTTGCAAACTATATCTCATGATGTAAAACAATGTGTCATAATTTTAATATACGATAATCGTTTTATCTATATCAACGAAGTAAGAGAGATGTGTTACGCAATAGTATATAAAATTTTATAATGCGAATATTGACAAAATAAAAAGAAATAAATTCCTTCACTTTTTTTTTTTTTTTTTATCAATTTCTTATTAATTCGAAAATCTAACGTCGAATGATTAATACTTTATTTTTTTCCCATCTAAACAGGTACAAACGCATGTTGGATTTTGGAATCGAACGAACAAATTTAATTTACGGCGGTTTGGATGTCGTCAACGCAATGTCGAACATTGTTTTCGTTCACGGAAGTAACGATCCATGGCACGCGGCCGGCGTCATTAGCTCGAGCAATCCAAAGTCACCTGTTCTTTATGTCGAAGGTGATTTTTATTAAATTATTATTTATGTGTACCTGCGATTACTTTTTAATAATACAATTAATGAATTTTCACAGGAGCTGGACACTGTCCCTTAATTTATCCGCCGAAGGAAGATGACTCACCTGAGATAGCTCAAGCCATTCGACAAACAAAGTTAATTATCAAACAATGGCTGTTAGAACAATGATCTATCCCTTTATTTTCGTTTATTATTGAGAGTCCCGAGCGTCGCGATTAAAATTGAAACATTGCTCGTGAAAGTGTTACTATTATATTTTTTTTGGGTATCCGGTTTGAAATAAAAAATCGAATCGACAAAATATGTTTGACATTTCGTTACCATTATGAGTATATAACAATAAAATAAAAAGAAAAATATAAGTACGAAGGTTGACGAAGAAGAGATTAATTATATAATGTTTATTTAAATTTTTGTATTATCAATAGTTTTAGCGTAACGAGAGACATTTTTTGTAATAATCAAATCGAACTTTATCGTTCGAATGTTTAACCGTTTTATAATTTTTATCAAAATCTTTTTGTAAAAAGAAAGTTTGTATAATAAGAATAACGACAAAATAAAAACTTTAATAAAGATAAATTACATTGTTTTAATCATTTTTTTTCTTTCTTTTTTTTTTTTTTTTTTCGTTACGTTTTACATCGTTAAATTGTGTACATAAAGATGTTAAATAACATCGAAGCATTTTATCGTTTCTCTTTTTTATTAATCTTATTTATTTTTCTATAATATTTATAATTTATACATACAATACCTATACCTTACGTCTTAGACAGTAAGTACATATGTATATAAGAGCAAATCCATGAAAATTTGCTCGGACGACCTACCGAAATCAATGGAAATAAATTGCCGATAATGGCACTACATAATACAAAGTTTTTTTTTGTTTTTATTTTTGTTTTTTTTTGTTTTTTTGTTTGTTTTTTTTTTTTTTTTTTTAATACGTCGTTTATTATTTAAAAAAAACCAAAATAATTAGCAGTAGTAATAGGAGCAGCGGTAATAGTAATGATGGTTATAGAAACATTAGAGATTAAATTTTATATCGATTACAGATCGCGCGTTGTTTGCTTTATTAGAAAAAAAAAAAAATATATAATTTTCGCGATAAAATAAAC
Organism: Chalcis sispes; assembly: GCA_949987625.1. Lineage (NCBI taxonomy): Eukaryota > Metazoa > Arthropoda > Insecta > Hymenoptera > Chalcididae > Chalcis > Chalcis sispes. Next base: position 21,981,966 of record OX465095.1, on the reverse strand, counting down.
GTAGAATCCGATGACAATCAAATCCATCAATTGATTGGTTTATGATATTATAAAAGTTTAAAGTAATAATAATAATTATAATAAAAATAGTAATAACGGCGCTTTTGGTTAAAAAAAAAACAAAAAAATTACGTACAAAGTCGTTAATAACGTGCTTTTATCGATTAGTCGATTAATTTTTTTTCCTAAAACCACATAAATTTTGTAACTAAAATGGATAACGTCGGCCTCTCCTTGATACATTTATTGTATACACTTAAACATATGTTGCATTTCAAGTAGGATGATAATTTTTTTTTTTTTTTTTTTTTTTTTTTTTTTTTTTTTTTTTTGGTATAAGGGGAGGCCAAGGTGCCCATAACAGTATTTTCATATTTTAAAGGTTTTTTTTTTTTGATCTTATAAATAGTTGTTTAGTTTAATTAGTGGACGTTAATGCGCCATTAAAAGTACAAGTTATTTTATAATTTATCGAATAACAGATCTAACGTTCGTTTTTATTTTTTCACATAAACATCAAGTTTAATTTATAAATTTGTGAATGTTCGAGAGTGTATACGTTTCACTCAAACATAACGTAAAAAAATTTGAGTAATTCATCTAAAAATGAATAAGACCGACAAAAACTTGAAACAACATGCACGATGTGTATGTTTGGGCATATAATTATAATATAACAATGGTAAAGAATGAGAAAAATAATAATCTTCGTGAAAATCGTCGACTTTTAACATTTAAAAACGGTATTGTCATCGTAATTGCGATTTGTTGAAAATTGTAAACAACGATGCAGAGTAATTATTGAATTTAAAAAAGAAAATTTCAAAAGCTTATAAAAAAATTTATCAACGTATCTCGAATGACGTTATTCGAGAATCAAGAGACATTTGATACTTAACAACGTTTTTCAACAACGGCACAATAGTACGAATCGTATGCTTTAATTTACATAAATTACTTTAATGATGTACACATGACGTTATATATATATATATATATATTAGATATTTATTTCTGTATATACTTATATATATATAAATATATTATTTATATGTATATATATTATGTATATATATATATAAGTTACTCTCTGTGCTTTTTTGGCATGTCGATCGACCAGTCGCGCGTCCAGCGTTTAAGTATATACGCACACACGATTACAACAAGAAAAAAAATTTAATATTATAATAATAATAATAATTAAAAAATAAAATTGTCTTAAGTGATAATAAGGATGTGTTTCGCATTTTTTTTTTTTTTTTTTTTTTTTTTTTTTTTTTTTCACTTATAGAATCTACGAGAGGATTTTTAGTAATATTTACACGTGGGAAAGAGAGACAGTGGAGAAAGATGTTTTTCTTTTTTTTTTTTTTCTTTTGCATGATTGCATAGATCAGGCGAGTTATTATATATTATTTTCTTGATATATTTAATGCTAAATGGATGCGTTTACCTTTGCTTTTTTTTTTTTTTTTTTTGGTTTTTCTTATAAATTGATATGTGCAGCGCATCGATAGATCTTTGTATAAGTTAGATACTCAACTCCGAAATTTTACTTAGCTTCATTATACAAACGAGTATAATGAATGTAAGAGATGCGGAATCTCATTATTCTTAAATATTTTTTTCTGTTTTTTTTTCTTCATTTTATCGTGAGGTAAAAATACCGATTACTGATTTTAACATTATTAGGTGTATTATTTTCTTTTTATATAGAAATTATTAATAAAATTAAACTGTAACGGTAATTTAAAACAGTAATTGGTTATTTACCAGAAGGTATTTCGAGTAGACGTAATTATTTTCTTTTCTTTTTATGCGTTTTTAAAATTATTTTATTGAAACAGTGAAAGTAAATTCATGGCAAAAATTTAAAATACCGATCTTAGTTACTGCTGTAAATTCTCATGTTGTAATCGATCTTTTAAGTTGTAAAAAATTATGAAAAATTACTTATCAAATAGCTAGAAAAAATCGATGTATCAAATCTTTGCGAATTTTATTTTTTAATAACTAGTTTACTGTCGAAAAACGTTATTTAATCAACGGAAATTATTGTTTCACCATAAAAAATGTAAAATTTTTACGTTCACTTTAACGTCTAAATTTTCCTGGCACACGAATTAAAAGAAGAGTGTGTATGTAATAAACCAAATTGAAAGGAAATAAAGGATAAAGAGATTAAGAATAAAGTTATCGAAAACGTAAAGACCAGTAATAAAAAGTTAAAAATCGTTAGTATCTATGATGCGATTGCGATTGATAAGACGACGAATGATGATGATGATGATGGTGATGATGCCTCTTTTTGTCAGGATTAGCGATGCTGCCGTTGCTCTTGCTCGCGTAATTGTCGTTGACGACGAGCTCGGAGCCGTCGCGCTCTACGTTGCCGTTGGCGTTGCCGTTGCGATAATTGTCCCGGTAGCCGGGCTCGTCGAGCGTCTCCTTGCGTCTTAAGGGCGCGTGATTAGCGCCGAGTTTTTGTCCGCTCGCCGATTCGTGCAAGTTCTCCCATGCTTGACGATAGTATCGATTCAATCCGCCACGACTGCCCGACGAGCCGCTGTCGAAACTCGCGACGGTGTTACAGTCCGGTGAGGCACGATGGCGATAATGTTTGCCACCTCGGCTTCGATTTCTGTTGACATGATTTATTTCAATTAGAATTCGGTTTTCCATGCATAAGTATAATACATATATATATATATATATATATATATATATATATATATATATATTTTTTTTTTTGTGACTTTTCTTTGTTTGATTGCAGCATGATTAAAAAAAATGAATATAAAATTAAATATGCTCTAATGTAATAAAAAAAATTCGTTAAATTTTATTAAACACCATCAAAGTATAATTTAATCTTTTTTTTTTTTTTTGCAATTTAAAAAATAATTAAATTATCGTATTTTTTAAAATAGTAAAGATAGTTTTTTCTTAATAATAAACCATATGTAAATTATGTGCTGAATTACGTGCATATCAACGCCTAAATTATAAAGTGTAAAAAAATTAGCTGTAAGATAGCCGGTGAAATTTAATAATTACGTGAAAAAATATTAGTGCATTTGTGCACAAAAATCCAGAAACAAAAGTATACATAATATTTTTACAAATCCCATTTGTGAAACATTTTCCTTTAACTTTTTTTATTTTACAACAAATTATTACTTCTACTCGACAAGTCTTTTTTTTTTTTTATCACCTTGAATTAAAATAATTAAACGAGTGCGGTGTTCAAACAACAAACATATAGATATCGATTGACATTTATTGTATTGTTATTATCAAAAGACTTACATAAATACGTGCATATGGGCAATATTTTTATGTACACCAATGAAAAAAAAAAAAAAAAAAGAAAAAAAATTCAGCTATGCCTATTGTGGATATATTAACCGCACACAAAATCAACATCACAGGTGTGCAATAAGTGAATAGAAATAAAAATATAAAACAAACGGCAAACAATGATTCAAGTGCGTTCGTTACGGTGAATGAAAAAGTAAAAGGGTGTGTTTGATAATAATTTACACAGCATCCATTATAATAATCACCGCGAGTCGTTGCTCTCGGAATTTAAACACGTTACCTTGACTAGTTAAATTTTTATTGCGGCCGCACGGGGGTGGCGTATCGTGGCGTTCATTGTTTATTTTATTCATGCTTTTTTTTTTTCGTAGTTTATTTTTGCCGTTTTTTTCTTTTTTAATCGGCGTCGACGGTGACGCAAGATAGACGATTCGCGCGTTCCTCCAAAGTATATGCGCAAATTTCTCTCTCTCTCTCTCTCTCTTTCTCTTTTTCTCTCTCTCTCCCTCACTCTGCCTATATCCTCCTATTTTCCTCTTTCGCTTTTTCAATAATCTCTAAACAGATCAACAATTGTTTCGTTGTAGTTTGGCAAAGTTGAATAATAAATCGAAGGACTTAATCGAAATTAAATTTCCGTGTGATTTTAAACGATTTTTTTTATTTTTTTTTTATTTTTATCAATTCCAACAATTATATTGGTACAATATTTTTTTTTTTTATTGAAATTTATATTGGAATTGATTGGTGCAATGTGCGACTGTAAAAATTAAATGCATTTATTATTGGTTTTATTTACATTCTTACAAATTAAGTTTATTTATTAATTTTGATAAAATTACAAGAATTTCAAAACTAAATAGTTTGATTCTACTTTGAAAATTAAAAGATTGTATGAAAAAATTAAGTTAAATTTATATTATAATTTATATTTTATAAAAATATCCTATTATCTATATAAAAATATCTACCTTATAGTTATTTTGTAAATGATAATCGTTTACAACATAGAAAGTTGATTATTTTTATACAAAATTATTGAAAAATATCATGGAAAGTTTTAGGAACTATATTGGAATATCACGTTCAAAATTTACGTGTAATTTCATTGCAATTTACATAAATTTTTATATACTGTATTTATAAATGGCACGATAATTTTGTAACACGAGTATTCATTCTTTTCTTTGTTATTTATATTAAATGCGATTTGTATAAAAAAATTTAGAAAAATCAAAAAAATTTTTTTTTAATATAACACGAATCGACTATAAAATATAGAATAATATAGACTTTTACAAAAAATTAATTGCGTTAAAACTAATATATATATATATATATATATATATATATATATATATATATATATATATATATATATATATATTATAATAATAAATAAAAAAATATGTAATAATTAAAGTTTTAATAAAAAATGTTGACTAATAATAGTAATAGTTTTAAAGTAAAAGATTAAAATATTGTTATTATACCTATAAAGGTAACATGTATCGATATAACTTAAACTAAAATAAGTATCAAGCAATTATTTTTATGTATGTGAAATTTAAATGGCTAGATTTAAAAAAAAAAAAAAAAATTCCGCAAGAACTCGATATTTTAAAACTAAATATTTTCCATTAAAAATCGTTCTTCGAGTTATTACAGAATCGTATTAAACTAAAAAATATTCTGGTAACCAATTGTCTCGTCGGTATATGACACTAAGCAATGAACAAGCGACAAAATAAAACGAAGAGAGAGAGAGAGAGAGAGAGAGTGAGAAAGAGAGGTACAGAGAAAGATGGAGAAAGAAAGGGAGAGAGCGAGAGAGCGAGAGAGCGAGAGGGAGAGAGAGAGACAGAAAATAAATGACGAAGAGTCCATCGCGCATTTATCAGTAAAACTATCGACGCAAAGAACGAAGAACGAGGACACGATGAATGAAAGTATATATATAAAAGAAGAAGTGTGATATAGGATTGAGAGTAAAGAAGATTTCAAAGGGAAGGATTCGAAAAGTATCCAGCACGATGGGCGGCCGACAAGCCGAATGAGTAAGGATGATCGTTGGGGCGGCGAGCCGTGAGATCGCGGCGGCCCAGGTGCTGGTCGGGGAAGGGCAACGCTAGCAAGGTATACCAGCGCGAGGGCATCGCGGCTTGTACGGGATCGCCACCGGCGGGTCTGCCGAGCCCGTTACTCATACCCCCGCCACCCCCGGTAAGGGCCGCCGCAGCACAGCTGAGACTGCTACCGGCTCCTCGTAACGTAGCTCGTCGACGTCCACCTCCGTAATATGCGTCGCCGACGTTCTGGTTGATGACGCCGCCCCCGCCGCTGTGTGTGTGTGTATGTGTGAGTATGTGTGAGTATGTGTTGTATGTGTTGTATGTGTGCGTTTTGTATTTTTTTGTTTTTTTTTTTTTTTGTTTTTTTTTTTATTTTTTTATTTTTGTTTGCGATTCGATGCGAGAAGGCACGCAGATGTACAGCCGAGAAGGAGGGAGACAGAGATACAAGAGAACATGTCGATTAATTGATTAGGCTCGATGATGATGATCGTTTGTATTTTTATTTTTTTTTCTTTTGATTTTAATATTTCGCGAAAAAAAATAGCGATATTCATCTAGCTTTATCGATTCTTTACTTTATTATGATTGTTAGACAATGACGTGATTTTTGGAACGATATTGACTTATGGATGATTTATTGCCTATTGTTAAACACGGATGATTAATGCTTGCAATTAATACTATAATAATGTTTTTTTAAATCATCGTTGAATATAATTTTCTATACTAAATATTCGAATAGATAAGAAATATGTATTTTTAAATCAAAAACGTTCCAATTGATTTAATAGAAAATTATATTTTATTTTGTATGTTGATTTAACGCATTATTTAGTAAAATCGATAAAGTAGATTTCAATTTAAAATAAATTTTTACTCGATAATAATTGCTCTTTTACAAGTTACGTTAATAAATTTTAATAGTACTTACGCGTAAAATAAAAAATAAATAAAAAATAAAAAAGCGTTGATATAATTCTACAATTCGCGATTAAAAATAATCGAACAAATATGTATTTATTAAAAATTTAAAATAAGAATTTTCTCGAATCAAACAAATCGTGCAATGATCGGTTAAAAAACATATATAATTCGCTTGCACCCCCGAGACAGCCGTATATAAAAATAACAACGGCACCGTTGGATATATACAACAAAAATGTACATACACACATATTATGATATTTAATTGTTTATATCGTGTAATTAATGACGAATCATACAATGAACGAAAGCTACAGCGAACATGTATATCGTTAAAACGTATAATATTCGACAACAACCGTATGAACGAAAATTTTTAACAACGGCACAATTAAATTGCGACTTTTACGTTGGGTAGAGGAAACACGAACAATGTTATGCAAACATTGAGAGATCATCAAATTGGTATGTATATATATATATATATTTTTTTTTGATTGTTTTATACTGAGAGAAATATACAAAATAATATTAAACAGTAAATTTTGATCAATTAAATATAAAATTATCTCAGTGTCCTCGTACACACAACACGATAAATCGTTATGTAGGCACATAAAAATATAAAATAGCGGACGCTTTATCAAAGCTTACCTGCGTATGAGAATGACGACGGTCGTGATGACGGCCGCGAGGAAGACGAAGCCGCCAAAGACACCGAGAGCTATAACCGCGCCGAGATTGAGTTTAGCTTGATGGGTGCCAGGTTGATCGGCTCGATTGATTTTGTACGGGCCGTTGGGCTCGGGTACACCGGCGCTTATTTCCGCGTGGGCGTTGTCGACTCCGCTGCCGGATATCTCGTTGTCCTGTAAAGATCGATTGTGAGAAATGAGAATCGAGGAATTTTACACGTTTAAAGTAAATTTTTTATTATTTAATATCGTTTCTGTGATAATATTGAAAGTAAAATATTTTCGATTTTATTAATCTTGAATTATAGTAAATGTGTCTAACCGTATATGGACCGCATCTACTTGTGCTTAGGAAATTCAATTATCAAGCTATGGTATTAGTGTAGCTGTGAAGTTTTGAATTATTTTAAAATTAATTCGATGGCATTTAAAAAAGAAGACAACATAAAGCTAAAAAATTATTTAATTTTAAAATAAATTTCAGTTATTAAAATAAAAGAAGCTACCAGAAGGCGTAATATTTTTCCAAAAAAATCTTACCTGTGGATGATCGGTACCCTCGTCCTTGGGCAAGGTAACAACGCGTTGCGTCGTACTAATAGGTCTTTGAAGACCGATACTAGGCCTCTTGTGTACGGTTTCTTGAACGGTAGCGGGTTGCTCGACGTTTTCTTGCTGATGTTTAATCGGTCGTTGCGAGGTCGGTTGGGTGCGTTGATTCGTCGTTGAGTGACTCGTAGAAACGACGGATCTCGTCGTCGCCGTCGCCGTGGCCGTCGTCGTCGTTGACGTCGTCGACGAGGTAGTTGTCGAGCTGCTTGTGGAGATCGGTGCCGTGGTCGTGCGTACGCGCGGTGTCAGGTATGGTCTTCCTCGCGTGTACGTCGATCGTACCGTAGGCTTTGGTGTTGGTGCCGCTGTGGTTTGCGTCTCTTCTGCGGATACGTGACATTTTATCGTGAAAAATTTGTAAAGTAATTTATCGATCTTTGTTAACGATAAATCGGTAACGACAATTTATACGTATTTTTCACTTTAAAAACAAAAAACAAATATATGAGCTCGAATAGTCACCTATACAAGTAGGCGCAACGCGATCGTAAGAACCGGTTGGCAAACACAATAATTGCCGATTTCCTACGAGCCGATATCCCTTATCGCAGGTATAAGTGACGATGCTGCCGACGAAGAGGCTTCTGTTGGTGGCGTTAGCCGCGTTCGCTGCCGCAACGGCTGCGCTCGCTCTCACGTCCTCGATGTCGATCTCGTCGATTTGTATTTGGCTGTGAGCTATCGATGTCGGTGGATCGCAACGGATCGGCTCGCAACGCGGCGGTGGACCGTTCCAGCGCTCGTCGATGTCGCACGTTAAACGAGCTCGGCCTGCTCGGTTTTAACGGCATTTTATTTATTGGAATTTTATGCTTTTGTCGACATGTGTCGACACTTTTTTTTTTTTTTTTTTTTTTTTTCATACGAAGATAAATAATTTTACGTTTTTAAGTGCAAAAATTTTATTATCGTTATATAATATATTAATGCAGCCGTGAAAACAGTTTTTGAAACATTATAACATAATTTATATTTATAATTAATATGATAAACAACGTAAAAAAAAAAGGAAAAATTAGTTAACATCAAATTTTTTAACAAATATTTGCATAATTTTTTTTTCTGTATTTCTATTAAATACATATATATATATATATTTTTTTTATATATTATAAAATATGTTTACCGGTCATTTCGAAGCCTTCCTCGCAAGTGTAAAGCACTTGACTGAGATACGTGACCGTATTGTTGATTAGAGTATATCCGCCGTGTTTAATGCCCGCTGGATATCCGCATTCGATACCTGAGTTAGACAAGTAAAAGGAATTTTCAAAATAAACAACGAAATTATTTAATTTTCTTGTTAACGTTCAAATAATGGCAATGTTCTTTAAATATTGCTTGTATTGCAAAACAAAATTTTTTTCAAATATAAAAGTTATCAAACGTTTAACGGCAGTCGTCGATAGTTTAGTTCGAAATCAAAAGAAGAAGCATAAAAATAAAAAATAACGAACGGACGAAAATACTCACTCTTGCAGACGGGTGGGAATTCGTTGTAAAAGCCGGTATCGAGACAAGTGCGGGTCGACGGCCCAATGAGAAGACTTCCGGTATCGCAGGTGTATTCGACGATAGTGCCGACCTGATAATGTCTCGTTGGATCCTTAGCCGTGGGTGGATTCGTTACCGCCATTGTTGAATTCGGCGGCTGCTCGGGTCGACCGCAAGCCCGTGGCTCTGCGTGCGAAAGTTAAATTAACGTTTAGGCGTTGTTGTAGTACGAGTATATTGTGTATTCGTGCTTACGGCGTTGACTCGACGTTTATTGTCCGATTGATTGATGATTTACGATCATGGGAATTTATATTTTGTGGATTTAGAAAGGATTTTTTATAACGTTTTTAGGCGAGTGAAAGTATTCGATAAATTGTTGGAGTCATATCGATGGAATAAAGTATCGAGCGAATGGGAAAAGTCGGCAATTTAAAAAATTTCAATTAATCTTGTCTTGTTTTTGTAAAAATTTTATTTGAAATTAAAAATGAAAAAATAAAAAATATCATTGACTAGAAAATTAAAAATTAAAAGACACCGAATGTATAATCTTAAAAACAATTTCGAATAAAAGCAGAAACGAAAAACGTAAAAAAAAAAAAATGAAGCCGTCACGGGACGGCTGACAGACATGAAACATAATTTATTATTGATTATTATGAAATTAAAACGAAGATTAATACTTTCTTAAAATATCTAATTTTCGGTGAAAAAATGTGTACATAAATATTACGAAAATATAAATATAATGTATGGCAACAGATTTTATACAATTGGAAAAAAAGAGCTTTTATCAAATATAATTTAACGTATGTAAAAAATAAATTTTACTATTTACAATCAAATCCTCTGATATGACAGAAGTACAGCTCATCGAAGTTGTCAAAGTTATTTTAGAGAACAGCATACACGAAATATCAAAATAATGTTTAAAGTATATAATAAGTATTGCAAAATAAAGTACTCAAGATTATTTGTAAAAATTAAAAGTGAAATTCGATTTTTCGTAAAGAAACTAGCATTATAAAATAAAATTTTAAAAATTTTTTCACTAATCTGAAAAATTTTGAGTTCTTTACTAGATATTTAATACTTTTTCATTCATAAGGAGATTCATTTTTATCGGTTAGAAATTGTTAAAATGACGCGATCTTTCGATTCTAATGTTCCAAGGATTTTATCGATGTGAATATTTTTCTTAATTGAACATAATTTTTGAGACTATAAATTATCTATTTACAGAAGAAAATGTTATACCATTTTTACTTTATGGGTTAAGTTAACCGCAAGAAATCAAAAGATATTAAAATTACAGTCGTTAGATTTTTATTTAGCTATTAAATGAATTATTATTAAATTAAAATTTTCGTAATAAAAAATATTTTATCCATGAATTATTTAATTATTAGGTTTTCTTTTTTTTTTTTTTTCATACATTTTAATAATATTAAATGAAATTCATATAAAAAATTTGATTACACGTTACGTTTATCGTTTGAAACGCGTGATTTACAAGTGACTAGTAAATTCTAATGTTCCAAGTATTTTAGTGATGTGGATATTTTTCGTATTACTTTTGAACATAATTTTTGAGACTCTAAATTATATATTTATAAGAGAAAAATATTTTTTTCTTACTTAACTTACTAGCTACACTTTTGCAAAGTGTAACTGTTATGTTACAACTTAATACAATAATTATAAAATTAATTTACATTGTTAATATTAGGTAAGGTAAATATATATAAATAAAATATAAATAAACATTATATTTGAAATTTTAATAAATTTTTCGAAAAAAATTTAAATATTATTAGATTTTATAATTGATTCAATAATAATAGAATGTTTTTTTTATCTACGTTTTCTTATCTATTTAAAATTATTATAATTACAATTATATAATTAATAAATACACTTTAAATGAAATAAATTAAAAAATATGAAATAAAAATATATAGGTTGTTTCAAAAAACGATAAACTAAATAATACTGCGATTAGTAACGGAAATACAAGTTTTCGTTATGTATATATTGTATAAAAGCAATACAAATTAATCTCTTCGACAAATCAATATGCAGTGATCGTTAATTCGAGTTTTATTAAATGTACAAGGTGTGAATTGAGTATTAAGTTATATTAACCTTTAGTTAGTCTGTATGGGTACTTTGGTCGATAAAATTTCAAATGTTTTTCAAAAAAAGTTTTTGTTTAAATTGAATGTGAATATTTTTGGAAAAAAATTTTACAAATTATAAATAAATTAAAAAAAGCTATAATACTTTTTATGTCCATGTCTTTAGTTTTGAATCATACCGAAAACAATTTAAATACTTGCAGAATATTTTGATATATTTAATCAATTTTTTATTATATATTTTTATAAAGAATTATTATGAATTATTATAAATTAAAATATAATCATAATATGACAAATATAAAATTATATAGCCATTTTTATAATATTACTGTAATATTAATTAATCGTTTATTTTATTTGAAAACTAGATAGATAAAGTATTTATGGTTTAGAATTTATTCATAATATATTTATTTATATTAATTTCTAAAAAGAATAATTATATTATTAGGTGCGCAACTAAGTTCCCGCTGTTTGTCAATAGATAGCTCCAGCAGTAAGTACTTGTCGATTTCGACATCCAAAACGCCATGAAACAAGCTTAGACATATGGTAAACAAATTGCTTTGACACATTAGTGATTTTGTTTTGGCGTCATACATTTTTGGTTGTGTGAAAATGTCTCATTTTGTGCCAAATAATCGTCATTCGCGGAAAGTGTTGCTTTTCTTCTTTCATTCGAAGAAAACGGCGGCTGAAGCACATCGAAAGCTCCAAAACGTTGACGGAGATGCTGCTCCAAGTGAAACAACGTGCCGTGATTGGTTCCGTCGCTTCAAAAACGGTGATTTTGATATTGACGGCCGTCCGCGTGAAGAAAAGCCAGAAACCTTCGGAGACGCTGAATTGGAGGCATTGCTCGACGAGGATCCATGCCAAACGGAAAATAAGCTTGCTTTAGTATTAGGAGTTACCCGCCAAGCCATTTCCAAGCGATTGTATGCGTTAAGAATGATTCGAAAGCAGGGAACTTGAGTTTCTTATGTCCTTGAAGTCAAGGCATGTTGAGCGGCGTTTTTTCACTTGTAAACAACTGCATCAGCGGCAAAAAAGGAATTGTTATCTTCATCGCAACGTGACAGGTGATGAAAAATGGATTCATTACAGCAACCCAAAGAGAAGAAAGTCATGGAGACTGCCCGGTCATGCTTCTACGTCGTCGGCTCGGCCCAATATTCACGCTACGAAGGTTATGCTGTGTATTTGGTGGGACCAGGTCGGTGTTATTTATTATGAGCTGTTGAAACCAAACGAAACCATCACTGGGCAACGGTATTGGATTCAATTGATGCGATTGAGCCAAGCACTACGCGAAAAATGATCCACAATACGAGCAGAGGCACGAAAAAGTGAATCTACTGCATGACAACGCTCGGCCTCACGTTCCCGGACCCGTTAAAACCTACTTGGAAACGCTCAAATGGGAAGTCTTACCCCACCTGCCATATTTTCTAGATATTGCGCCGTCCGATTATCACTTGTTCCGTTTGATGGCACATGGTCTGGCTTATCAGCAATTTTGCTCACATGAAGATATAAAAAATTTGCTTGATTCGTAGATAACTTCAAAAGACGAACACTTTTACCGTAACGGTATTAGAGCTCTGTCAGAAAGATGGGAAAAAGTTGTAGCTAGCGATGGGCAATACTTTGAATGATTTATTTGTAACCATTTTTTTTCAATAATTTTTTTTAAGAACAGCGAGAACTTAGTTGCGCACCTAACATATATATATATATATATATAACTATAATAGAATAATGATAATGTTTTTGAAAATGTAAATTTATTTCATTATTACTGTTTTAACAGTGTAATATTTTTGTAATACTTCTGTACATATTTTTTACATTTGGTAATATGAAAAGTGATTTCAGAGCAATACTCTCAGGCATGCTTCAAATACACACACAAACATAGCGCTGCACGCGTTACCCTCTCTACTCATAGTAAAGCGCAGTGGAGAGAGAAGTGCTGCCTACTCACATCAGCGTGCGTGCACGCACACAAGCAAATACACGTATACATTATATAGGAAACGTTGTGCACTCTTTTTTCATGGCCACGCTTGAGCCCCGTTCTTTTGCATTCATTCCCAAGCGCCGAAGCGCGTCATTAGATGTTTCACGTCAAAAAAAAAAAAAAAATTTATTAATGTACTCACGATGTTGGCAAATGTAATTGAGTCTCGCGCTGCACGGAGTATCGGACCACAGCCAACCCCGACTGCCGTCGTATCGAGCGCAATCTTCTTCGGTGCCCTGAGGAAGACTCCAAAACGATACGGAAATTTCTTCACCGCTGCCCGTCCAACGCCAGACTGTTCTATCTTTTGGATCTCTTACCGCACCCATCCAGTATTGACTCGAAGTGTCGCTTCTGTGATCAAGTAATTTTTTTTTTTTTTTTATTAGTTATGGATAAAGGTTTCATTTGAACGTCAACGTAAAACATTGATTTACTGCTTATTAATTTTAAATAAATTAACTTTATCTTTCAAAATTTATCATCGGTAAATTTAAGTTAAAAAGAAAAAAAAAAAAAAAAAAAGAAAGAAAAGCGATATTCTAGATATATACCTGTGTCTCCTCCATAACTCCCACGAGATGAAACCTTGAAGCGCGGGATTGCTCTCGTCGACGAGAGTACCACCGCGGGCGCGACAGAACGCCAAGGCGTCCCGGAAATTTTGGGGCTGACGATTATAAAAGATGTAACATTTGCCGTTGTAGGTAGCAGTTGAACCGGGCGGTTGATCCCGGAATTGGGGACAGCGCTCGATCGGTAATGCCTGTAAGAAAGTCATATCGTGTAAATAAACAGTGAATAAAAGGTTTATTTACCCTTGTTTAAGATTGTCGATTCTCGGCGATTACTTTTTATATTTGAAAACAAAATGATGGGAAAAATAAAAAAAACATACCTGATCGGTATAAACGAAAGCCTCGCAGAGGGAGAGCTGAACGGGGAACGTCCGCGTCGCGGACTCCAAGTGTACGGAGACAAAGGCTCCGGGCATCGGAGGATTACAGGGAAGGAAAAGTGGCTGACCTTCTTCTAAAGGTCCGGTAAATCGATTGCAGATCGGATTCGTACCTAAATCCGGTCGATTGTTACCCACTCGTACGACTATCGTTCCTGGTAGTCCTTCACCTGAAATATAAATATATAGTCAATTGATTTTTTTGTGTTTTATAAAAATGTGATATAGGAATATATAATATATTTATGTGTGTGTGTGTGTGTAGTGAAAAATTTGATAATTTTGAATAATTGTAGGTTTGTTTGTGAGTTTTCTTTTAAAATACACTTTGAGAAAGTGAGCCATAGTGTTTATAAAACATTGGTCAATAACTTTAATTGAAAAATTTAAAATAACGACCAAATATAATTAAAAATCGAATAATTTACGTTCTAAGTCTATCTTTAATACTTAAAAGTTTAGAAAAGTATTAAACTGAAATAAAAAATGAATAATATCTCAACTTTATGAAATTTAAGTGCTTCAAAACTTTAATTAATCATCTGTATTCTACTTAATTTATATACATATATATATATATATATATAACAGTAAAGTAAAACATTAAGTTAAGAGAAATGACGCCACTTTAAAATCTAAAACAAAAACTCGAACGCACTTTTACTGCGTCGATCTTTAAAACTATATGACGAAACATTACTTCCGCAACCATTAGTTCACCAAATACAATTTCGTCTCTACACCATAACGACTCGGAAGAAATAAAACGAAAAAAAAAAAAAAAAAATAAAATAATAAATAACGACGAACGTAAAGTTAAAATTGAAAAAAAAAATATTATCCTGTTGAAGTACCACCGATTAACCTCTCGTTTATGCATTGTCCTGCAAGAGACTCGTTACAAGAATTGGGCCACTCCGTAAGTAAGCTTCCTTAACGAATATATATACGCAGCTTGTAAAAAAAAAAAAAAAATGGTGACATAACGAAAGATCCATTACCTTTATCATCGCCTCTTTAGATTAGTCAAAGTAAACGCGCTGTTGAAATTCGTTCAATCGCTTTGTTTTTCTTTTCCTTTAAGCACGAGATCATTGTTTTCTTTTTTCTTTTTCTTTTTCTTTTTCTTTTTCGTTCCATCACTCGGTGATGCGAGTCGATGAGCGAGAGTATTTTTTTTTGTTTTTTTTTTCTTTTTCGCTTTTGGTTTTAAATTTATTTTTTGTCATACCATTGTTCGTGAGTAAGTGATGTGATATACTATTTGAATAGATATAAAAATGATTTACGAATTGGACGAATTTGTTTTTCATTACGTGGTCTCGTAACCATGTCGTCGGACATTTGTTACCGTTGTGTGTTTTTTCTTTTATTTTTTTCATTTTCTTTTTTTTTAAAATGTTAAATCTGAGATATACATCTTTTAGTAATAAATAAAATTAACGGTGGCGGATACATGTGCGAACAACGGTTTTAAGCTGTTAAACAAAGAATGTTTTTTCGAAAATACTTCAAAATTTTTTAAGATATTTTTTATCTAAAATAAAAAATTATAAATAAATAAACGTTAAAAAAAAAAAAAAAAATGCATCCGTTTCTTAAACTTTTATAATCGCAATATATACCTCAATTTAACAAATAACTAAAATTCCTTTGTATAACCTTTTGAACAATTTTTTAATAACATTTGTAATTTTTAAAAATAAAAAAGTTTATTATCTTTTACGTTACGTACAATGCAAATGGATGTAAAGAGAAAAATTAAAAACGCAATAGAAGTAATTAAAAAAAAAAAAAAAATAAAGAAAAAAAAAATGATGTTAACGTTCCATTCTTTCCTTATTTATCGCCAGTAGCCTTATCTTCATTGCGTCCTCATTATCTCGATAATTATTCTTATTAAAAAGGCTATTAGCCAATTATATTCGGTCATGAATTCAATAAAAAAACACCGAGTTGCTCGTTGTAAACACTTTTGTTGTAAACGAGTCAATACAGCGGCAAAAATTTGCATTGAAAAAAATCTTGAGTGCTCATCAATTTCTTTTTTTTCTTTCGCACTGATGAAATCAGTCGTTCTTACCATTTTTTTCTTTTTTTTTTTTGTTACAATTTCCTATTAAAGTTGCTCTTATTTTAATTATTTTTATTATGCGATATATTTTTTTGTATTGCGATATAAACAATTATAATTCACTATAATGGCTAGTTACTTGAACGTTGGAAAGCTTATTCCATATAAAAAAAAAATTAGGCTCATAAATAAATTCTAAAATTTTTTTTATCGCCATTACAAACTGCTCTTACCGTGACATAATATTATTAATTATCAAATAAATCGTTACAATTTACAAAAGGAAAAAAAAAAAAAAAAAAAAAAAAAGAATAAAAAAGAGCAAAATGAGCAAAAAAAGCGTTATATTTTCATAATCAAACGACATTAACAACGTCTTTAAAAACCATCGCTTTCATTACTCAGAAATATTTCACGCGCGCGCGCGAACGCGAACGAGGAACCAAACAATTATCTCCTCGCTTCAGCGAAAAATAACAACCGAGTCGAAACGAGTGGCGCAATCTTATCTTAGGTACAACGAAACGACGAAGAAAAAAATAAAAGAGAAAAAGAATAATCAGCGCGGAATGACAAATCAGAGTCAAGAGTGCGCGCAGCCAATCCGTTTGTATATACTTTTTCACAGCGTCGAAATGCGGATGTCTCAATGAATACGTATACATACATATACATCCATATCTATAATTAGTCGTGCGCAATAATTACAATACAGCGGCGTTAGACGCACGCATACGTGTAACCAAATCGACTCGAGCTTTCACTCGTGCGATTCGTAGTAAGAAAAGATAGAAAGCTTAACGACGAGGTTGATGACAATAATAACGACGGTATAGAACGAAAAAGATTGTCACGTGTATGCGCGCTTGTATGAACAAAAGGTATAGGCATCGCGTTAGTCATCTTTCTCGCTCTTATTTCGCTTCGGATAGTTAGCGTTTTGGGCACAAGTATATATAAGTAAAATAAAATTGTTAAGCTGTACAATATAACTACCGGTTGAATCAGCATTTGAATAATTAATGCAAGAAATACATCATGCACGTGTAACCCTGTTTCATTTTATAAAATTTACGGTAAAGTATAATTTTTTTTATATATTTTTTTCGACATTTTTATACTTTTCAAAACGGGTCTATACAGATATGTTATTCGATATCTTTTTATGCATCTACCTTGAAAAAAAAAAAAAAAAAAAATAATAAATAAAAAATAAAAATAGAAGAAGACGAACGAGAAAACTTTATATCTCTCGATTTCTCGAAACTTAATCTTTCTCAAATCTAGAAATTCAAACTCGACGAAATAGTTCTCGGGATCTTTTGCGGATGTTAAATATTTCGGAAAAAATCCAAAAGAAATTCCCACGTATATATCTTTAACATACATTGTATACGTACATCCTAAGGTCATAGTTTCGCGAGATTTTCATCTTTCTACGGGGCTATGATTATGCGAACTTACGCGGATTGCATATACCTCGGAGCTGTTTCCGTGACCTCGATATCCTGACCCAACCATCGATTCTCTATATGCCGTTTGTTTCCGTTTTCACGTTTTTGTGTCAATCGAGCTTGATTTTCGATGTATCAATGATTATTTCAATACCGTTCTTTTTTTTTTTTTTATTTTACACGTTTTTGCCAAAAATAATGTTTGTATTGATGTTTATTTTCAGGTAATAAATGATTAACGGTAATAAATGTGCGTAAAAAGTATGTACACTTTCCTTAGCGAATTAACGAAAAACATTAAAAATATAGAGAGGCAAATGTAATGTTTAAATAAATTTAACTTTCCCTTTGTCGTAAAATATATCGACGTACATGTATACATTTTTTTCCATTAAACGATCTTAATTAAGTTGAAATCTGTAATTTAATTTGCAAATACGGTAAAACAAAACAAAAAAAGGGAAAAATTTAAATTAAAATTTATCGCTTTTATACGTTTTATTTATAAATTTACAACGATTTATAAATAATATAATTAATGTTTGTATAAATAAGTACATAATAAGTGCACATAATTTAATAGTAGTTACGCCTATTTACGTGAATTTTAAATTCATTTTAAATAAAAAGAAATCTCGATTCGATCGATGATTTTATAAAAATTAAAGCAAACTATACTCGAGTGCCATTTAATATTTTTAACATAAAGATATTTAAATGTTTATTACTTGATATTTTTATTAAAAAATTATAAAATTATGAGGCGCCAAGTCAACCGATTTACTTTCTTTATTTTCTTGAAAGTCGAATCTTATAAGTATAAAATAGTCGTTTTATAATACGCGTTTTATAATTCAAGCTTATAATAATATAAGTGTCACATGCGTAAGTGAAATTTGTGAAAGAAAAAAAAATGTATGTCGGTAATAAATGCAAAAGAATCGTTGAAAAAATCGGTTACAAAATATAAATTATAATTTCAAAACTTCTCGTTTCTTGTTTCCAAATTTCAAATAAACGTAAAAAATAGTAAAAAAAAAAAAAAAAAATACATAAAACAAAAAAAGAAGAAATAAAAAATAAGGCAAAAAAGTGGAGCGGCGGTTAAAAAATCAAGTCACAAAAATCTCGCGCACTATACGAGCTTATAGCTTATGTAAATATACATAAGGATAAGCAAACAAAAGAAAGAACTCGTGCAAGCATCAAAGGAACGTTAAACTTCCGGTTTTACGGCACGCGTCGCGGATTTATTATCCGGATTCGCTACCGGTAATTGCGCTTCTCGGTCGTTACACTCGCGCTCGCGCCTTCATGTGAGCATTCTTTTATGTACGTTTTATATAGACATACATATACTTCTTGCGCTGATCCTCGATGTTATATATATATATATATATATATATATATATATATATATATATATTTATATAAATCGATGCTTGAGATTCAAACGTCTTCGCGTTTTTATTTTTTTCTTTTCTTTGATTATTTTTAAAAATTTTATGCATAATTTTTTGTTATTCTCGTAGCGATTTACAAAGTTATAGTACTAAAATATTGATAAAATATAAAATTTCTGAAATAAAAATGTGAAAATTGTGAGATTATTTGAATATTTATATTTAAATTGTCAGGTATTAGATAAATTAATTTCTTATTTTTAATACAACGCACAAAGAAAAAATTATCAAATATGTACATAATTTTGAAATGGTAAATTATTAAAATTTATTTATTAAATTTTAAAGCCCATCAATATCGTTTTGCTTTCTATTTAGAGAGCAAACGTTTAAATTATTAACAAAAAATTTGTTATTATAAAAATTAAATAAACTATATTTATATTACATGAAAAATGTTAAAAATCAAAGTATTTCATCATCTTTTTTTTCAACTTTAGCGATAAAACGAGTTTCAAAAATTGTATTACTACGTTTGCCATTACAGTTTTCAATACATAATAATACTAAAAAATTAAAATTTTTATTTTTACTAACCTATTTTGAATAATATTGGACTACTAAGAAAATAATTGATATTAATATTTTTGATAGCCGAAAAGTAATTCTATATATTTTTATTCTTTATTATCAACTAAATTATATATTACAATGTTAGTTGCCATAAAAAATAATATAAAAAAAAAAAAAAAAAAAAATCAGAAATGAAAAACACATAGTGCTCTCTAGATTTTGTACTTACAAATGAAAAAGCATTCGTAAAAGTTTTAAAAATATATTTGTCGTTACATTTACAATTATGAAATTAAGTTTTATTTTGTATACTTTATAAATTTTATTATTTAGCAAATGTGTTAAAAATGAAATTAATTGAACAAACAGCCTTAATTAATACGTAACTAAATATATGACGATTATTAAAAAATTATCAGATGAATCCATGTCTACGACAACGATGGATATCATTGAAAAAATAAAGAACAATTTTCCTATGATAATTACAAATAACGAAAAAGAATTATCGAATTTATACGAACTAGATTATCAAAAACAAATCTTAACGATTGTTTCCATTGAAGCGACGAGTGAAAAAAACGTTACTGGAGAGCTAAAAAATTTCATAGACTTATTTACAACATTTAACGATTATACTAAGTCCAAGTGTGCCGCAATTCTTGTAAATGCAGAGAAAAGAATGGATTTTTTGGATATTTTGAAATTCAGCCGGCTCAATGACATTTTATACATGGTGCATTTTATACATGTTATCGAATTACTTAAAACCCGTTAAAAACGTCAATTGTTAAAATTTGATGACGTTTACGTTATCATACATCAGTACAAACCATTTAATGACGCTTACAAAAGTGAATATTATTCCACGTCGATTGAACTATTCAATGAAAAATTGTCAAACTTATACGGACACGCGTTAAAGACGGCAATTCTCGAAAAAGATCCAGCTGTTATCGTTTACGAAAGCTACGATAGTAACGAAATAATTTATTTGTTTTACGGCGCCGACACTACGGTAACAAAGGAATTATCGAAAGCATTGAATTTTTCGATCAACGTTGCGGTTATCGATTCGAACAGTCAATACGTGAAAAAATTCAACATAACGGGCAATCAGCTCAAGGAACTTGTAAGTGGTTTTGAATTGATTTTGGAATAAATTTCGTCAGTATTGTTGGAAGAGCTTCGTAACATAAAAGCGTTATCCTTTCGGGATAAGCATATTATTGTTTCCTTACTCGTATTCCATTATCGTCAAACAATACGGAATTTACAAAATAAACGTGCTGTTTTTCCCCGCGTTAAAGGTTATTTTAACGGTTTTTTTTTAATCGTCGCGTTAATTTTATCATTGAAAATCGACGTTAAAATTTGGACGGTAATAAATGTATTGAAAATTTTAATGGGCTCGTCAATGAAGACTATTCCGAAAAATATCAGCGAACGAATATTATTCTTATCCTTAACCATCGTATATTTTGCTTTTTTCACGAGAATAATGGAAGGCTTACTGGACGATTATTATTATAAAGTTATTTATCATCCGTTACGAACATTGGAAGATGCGTTAAACGCTGGAATAGTTCCTCACGTGGTCAGGGAAATAAAAGATGAGATTCGCGCTTCAGCCTTCGTCGCGTCAACACGTGTTGTACTGTTTACGTAATCGATCGTGTGCTAAATAGAGTTCGTGAAATTCGCTATCTTACGAGTTATTTGTGCTAGTTAAGTGACTGTTTACTTAATCATTTGTAGGGGTTCGTCCCCTACAATAAAAAAAAAAAAAGCCTGCACCATGAGTTTTTCTGGTAACAGGGAAACTCATTTAAAGACCACCGCTTCTCAACCAACTCAAGTTCTTACAACCAACAAAGTTACATACTCTGCTGTTGCTCAAACAGAAGTGTGCCCATCACGAGATCAAGCTGTAGTAATCGACGCAATTGAAGGTATCACTATCCGAGATTATGCTTTTGCAATAGGAGGCATTATCGAACCAAGTAATATGATTTCAATTTCAAGAATCTCGCAAAATCGAGTATGTATATATGTAACTTCTATACCTAAGGCCGACGAACTTGTAAGCAAACACAAGCACGTGACTATCAACGACAATGTACTGTAAATAAGACCGCTTAATAATAAAACTAAACGTATCTTAATTTCAAATGTACATACAGCTATTCCAAATGCTGCAATCGAGTCCATTTTTAAATTCTATCATATACCTCTTAAATCTAAAATAACGAAATTGAAAATTGGATTATCCGATATCGGTTATTCGCATCTTCTCAGTCACAGAAGACAAGTATATGTCGATCCTGACGATGCACTAAAAATACCTCAAGCGTGTCAACTTGAACATGAGGACATAACGTACTGGATTTATTTTTCTAGCGATAAGATGTCTTGCCTTTTATGCAAAGAGGAAGGACACACCGCGAGATATTGCAATAATATTCCAGACAATAATAGCCAACAGCCAGTCGCAAATTCCTCGGATGTAAATATAAATATTTATGAAAACTCTTCAACACCTGCGATTGTTAGCAGAAAGCGACCACCGCCTACCTCACTTTCATCACCTAGCGATACTACAAACCCTCTCCCAGGTGAAACTACAGCTAATGAAAATAAAATTTTAAACGCACAATTAAGCCATAATAATGAAAACTTGAGTATAAATAAAAACAAAGATAATTTTCAACAACCAAAGAAAAAATCTAAACCTAACACTCCGGAAACTTTAGAAGAAATTATTTCTCAATTAAACCCAGCAGCAGCCTTTTTTACGGAAAATAACATCACACCTGTCATCGATTTCTCAACAACAGCTCAATTCCTCCTCAACTCTTTCGGTAAAATTGACTTACAAGCAATCGCCCAAGAACTGTCTATTTCTATTCCCTCGCTAATAGATAGTCTAAAAAAAATACATGAACATCTCCCAAAGAAAAAACTAAAGCACCGTACCTCTAGAATAATACGAAAACTACAAGGTTAAGATACGACAAGTTCTACTGCCGATTCATCCACAGAAGAATAATTCCGTAGCTTTCGATCCATTTTAAAAAAATCAAAAATCATACGCTGAATACAAATTACACTCATAAATATGGCTCTCAATACTAATACACACGACACTTATACAAAGAATTTAAAAATATTGTACTGGAACATTCGCAGTTTTAAACAGAGACAATATGAACTACGATCCAAACTACATGAATTTGACATCTGCATCTGTGTTGAAACTTGGTTAAATGAAGAGGATCATATCCAAATTCATATCATATGGCAATGCGAGCTGTACAAAGAACACAGACATAAACTCCTCCGAAATCTTCAAAAAATTAAATTATATCTACCGGTCAATATAGAATCAATTGTAGCAAAACCAAACATTCAAGCATGTAAATATATCATTAACTTTTTAAACTTTTGTAAAATAAATTTATAAATATGTAACATCTCTGTAACATAATTTTAGTTTATACACATTCTAGGAGCGTTCATTTATAATATGTAATACATACATTGTAATTTGAATTGCGATAATAAATATGTAAACATATGCTGTACACTCTCACTTTGTAGGGCTGAAATAAACCCATATCTGGGTTTGAAAGGCCTATTAATAAATGAAAAAAAAAAAAAATAAATAAATAAAAGATGATTTTCGCAACAAGACCGACGGCGCGGTACGAAAATTGTTAAGCATATCGGAAATCGTGGAACGTCACGCGGATATGGATAATTGCTCTACCTGTTTGGTTAACGACGAGATCGATAAAAAAATCAACGGCTTTTTAATAATAACTCTGCTGGGAAAAGAAATTGAGATGAATTTCGCCGATTATAAAGAAAAGTATTCGATAAGCGTGATCGACGAGCCACTATTTCCAGTCTGGGCAGCGATGCAACACGCACCTGCCTCGAATTATGTACATCGACAGATTCGATACGATATTGCCGGTGGATTTGTATATCTTTGGTTGAGGAATACTATGAAATACTATTTATTTATCAAGGAAAAGTTTTACAAATTGTTCGTACGTAAGGGTGAAATGAAAAAGAAAGAGAATAAACCAATTTCGAGAATTACCTTTGCTTTACCGATGATTCATTGTGTCTCTTGTGCAGTGTTGTGTTTCATCGAGAATATTTGGTACCACGTATCGAATAAATAATTCATGTTTATTGTTTAGAAAAAGTAATTTGATTGAATTGCTGTAAATCTATTATCATAGTGCTATTTATGTACTTAAAAAAAAAAAAAAAACGTCGAAAATAAATAATTCATTTTTAAAGAATGTAATTTTTAATTTCTAATATTTAAAGTTGAAAAAGAATAAACTAAAAAATTTATGATTTAATTCGTATAATATTTCTTTAAAATCCTAATAAATTTTAACGTTAAGTTTATCAAATTTTCAAAGATCAAAGTTCTTAAAATTTATTTATATACAGCGCGTTACTTTCATCATCGGCTATACAACATAACATTGAAATTTCATCAATTGCATACCTGTTTTTTTTTTTTTTTTACGTCAGACTACGAAGTTAATCGCGGTTTTAAAAAGTAAGCTACATTGAATTTTATTATTCGTATGAGAGATCATCGCGTAAAGGTGAATGCTTCTAACTAGAGCTCGGATAATTTTTGCGGTTTGACTGGATATACAAACGTGCTTGTTTGTTTTCTTCTCGTAACTTATTTTTTCTTCGATAAAATTTATTTGACTATTGTAATATATAAGGTTATTCGTGCGATGTGATATGTTAAAGGTTACTAACGGCATCGTTAGTTTTCTAACACAAGTACTTGCGATATTTTTTGTAATACAGAACAAACGAATCTTTTTTTTTCTTTTTTTAATAAAAGTGCTTTTTAAGGTATATTTGAATATTTTGTATAAAAAATGCAATCTGTATTATAAAAAAATTTTAAAATAATTCAAAAAATTTTAATTAAATTTGAAAAAGATTGATGATAAAACATTAAGTTAAAAGAATCTTTAGTTATTAATTAAAAAATTTATAATTTTTACCCGAATCTTCGAATTTTTTAAAAATTTAACGATGAATAAATTAGTGGAACGAATCTTTATTAATAGCTAAATTATAGACGTAGATACATAATAATAGGATTCAATCGAAAAATATCTAGGAAGCAATTAGCATTAGAAATTTTATCGACCACATGATTGATTACACACGATAAACCAACGATTTACGTTAAATTCAAATAAAATTTTAAGCGGGACAATTACTCATAATTTTCCATATATACGTATATACTAGACATAATCTGTTGAAAGTTTCCAAACATACCGAATACAAAAAAAAAAAATAAATAAAGCATCTCTATAAGATTGTCGATTATACTCTGCATTTTTTATCTTTTTTTTGATATTTTATCAACTTTAAACTATATAACCGCAAGGCTGAAACAAATGCACTGCAATCTTCATATATATATATATACGAAAGGAAAAAGTTAGAAAGCATCGTTAGGATGTATTTAAAGCATTAGCTGCATTTTACATGCACAAAATATACTACGTGTAATCGACGTTGGCAATTTCTACATAATAAATCGAAAGGGAAAACGCGGCGGCGGTTAAAGCGCGCGACTGTCAAGCGTTAACTCTTTAACTTTCTATTTATTCAAAACGCGCGTGGAAATTCTTTTTAATTTTTTTAAAAACTATACGTTAATGGGATTATTTTTATATTGGTTTGTTCTTCTGTCTTTGTTCATCGTCGGGATAACGCGCGAGTTGTAAAACAAGCCAGTGAATGAATTCTAACTGCGCGTGTAATCAAGAGGATATGTGTATGTGTATACGCATAGGTAGCTTCGTGCTTGGAACTTTTGAACGAAAACCGCAATTGGTTTACGGTAGCGGATGGAAAACGCGCGACTTCGTCGTTTCTTTTTAGTATACGGGTGCGCGCGTGTCTTTCACTTTTTCTTTATCTTTTTTTTTCTGCGTCATTCAATTATGCGAAATTTTATGTTATATATACGTATGTATGTGTATGCGGTTAAACTATTGTTGTGATTTAATTCTAGTTTGATTAAGCGTATTATGCGTCTTTTTTATATGGATGTTAATTTAACGCGGGATCGGTCGCATATTCAAACGACCATTTACAAAAATAAATCGCAAAAGCGTTAACGCTACACAAAATCAAACACTTAACTAACATGCATTAAACACGTTAGAACGTGTCTGAAGCATAACTTGACGCATGCGTAAATCATAAGGAGTGCGCAAATTTTTAATTTTACGGTCTTTTGGGGACATATTAGCGACCGATCTCGGATTAAGTATACATTGACTTGTGTTTGATTCGATGAAAATTTCGCGAAACTTATTTACAACGAGCAACGCGTTGCATCTAATGAATTTGCATCAAATTTTTAAATCTTTCAAAATTAAATTTTTTACTTTTTTACGCGTTTACATATACATACTCTTAACTTTAATTTAAAACTATCTATTAACATTTTAATCGATTTTATTTAATTATATACAAAATAACAAATTTTCGCTCGGTTATAATTTGTAACTTTCCATTAAAAAAAAATCATCCGTTTGGCCAAAGAAAGATCCCATCGTGGATAAAAGTAAGATAAAAGTAATCATGTGCATATTATGCACGTTATAACGCAAAACTTTTAAATTTCACCGCATCAACGATAATATTAACTAAATCATTAAATAATGCAAATTAAAATGTTTACATCAAGATTTAAGTATGCAAGTTCATGATTTAACGTTTAATGATTCGATGCACGTAAAAGCTTTAAAAAAATAAATAAATAAACCAAACTCTCGCGATCTACTCGTGTAATATTTATCTACGGCGAGCGAAACAAAAGTAAAAGAAACGCAACCCACTGTAAAGGTGTACTTTCCTGTTAGACATGCGGCAGGAAAATAAATACAATTACGAAATTCCGGAGCTCCGCTAAGATTCAAAATTCGCCTTCGTCGTACTTTCAGAGAAATTTCGATGAACGTTCACCTGCTTCATTTTCTCTCTCTCTCTCTCACTCTCTCTCTCTCTCTCTCTCTCTTCTTATTTCTCTCAATTAACTTAAGCGAAAAGCGCTGAAATGATCGAGCGATCCTCCGCGCTCGATTTCGCCGCGCAAACGCGAAACGTTTGGTTTTTCCCGCGCTTGTATTATATACATGTATAAACGCTCGTAAAGATATCTATATATATATAAACTTTATCAGTTGTGAAATCTTTGTCCCAAGTCTCTCGTAAAGCTCTCCTTTTCTCTTTTCTCCTTTTCCTTTAATCTTTTCCATTCTAACGACGAGCCTATTAAACTTGCTCTCTCGCGAAATTTCTCGGTTGTCATTGTGTATACATATACATAAACAACGATTACTTTCATTCGTCGCGTTTTATACCTTAGCGCGAAGAGGCGATCGGTATTATTGTAATAATTTTCTAAACGCATGAGCGATCCCGAATGATACTTTAGCGTTTCTCCGGATTTTATATTACGGTTTGCGATCGATAAATTTTTCGATCGATTATCTCGATCGTTCGAAAGTTTACTTTGATTACGGATTTTCGTAGTTCAATCTTTCGATGTTTTTTTTTTTTTTTTTTTTTTTGTTTTTTATGCGTCATTAAAAATGTAAATAATAAAATAGTACGAAACGTTAAACTTGTTATCAAATTCAGATTTTTTATTATGAAAAAAAAAAAAAAATAAAAGGAAACATTAACAAAAACTTACCGCAACAAGACTTGCCAAAATCCAGTCGTACCAATTGTACCATATAAGGCTCGAGAAGATTAACGTACCACCAGGGTTTAACCTCGGGTGTCGTAAGGGTGCAGGTCTGGGCTGAGAAAGCTTGGGAGCTGCTTCCGTCGACCGCCAATTGCGGAATACCATTTTCCGCTCGACTCGATTGCATCGGTGCTTTGCCCGCTGCTACGTTGAGTACTGGAATTTTATTTTTAATTTCGATTGATTGGTTTTATTTTTTGATTTTATGAAGACATTTGATAAATTTTTATTTTTCGAGGATTCTTGTATTTATATTTTTATTTTTAATAATTTTCATAAGGATTATTAAATTCTTATTTGTTAAAATTTATAGTAACATTATATTTTCAAAAATAAATTTTATATTTGTATTTCTAAAATTTTTAATAATCATTAAATAATCATTAATCATTAAAACTTCCTTTAAATTCAATGCTTATAATATTTTTTAAAAACAAAATAATTCAAATTAAATTTTTTTTTTTTTAATGTAGATAAATTCGCAGTTGAGTATTTTGTAAAAATGATTAAATGAATACTTTATACTCTTTATATATTATAATACTAGCATAAACATCTCAATAAACCATGATGTGTAATTCATAATAATTAGAGATACTTGTATACACAAGTATTATACAAATAATCATCAATGTTCTACAAATTCACATACATATACTTATAAGCTTTAAATTCGATAATAAATAATCGCTGATAATTTTTCTCAAATAGTACGCATACACACATACACACACATATGTATGCATGCAAATAACTATTTTTCATAGTCGACGTTAAAAACGAGTTTCTTCATTAACAAAAGATAACGTAAGGGCATTATTCGCGTAAATGACTTCTTCGTCGTATCATTAGAGAGATGTTGTTCGTGATACACGTCACATGAAAATCTATATAGCGCTTTGCGGAGTGATAATAGCAGTATAAGGCACGTCGACGTGTGAAACTCGTTATCTTTTACTACAAATGTCTAAATAAAAACTGTCTCGATTATTACGAATATTAAAATTTTCGCTTGATTGTGATTTCATTTTTTTTTTTTTTTTTTTTTTGTCTTACGTTCATTGAATAATTTGTTTAATTATCGATGTAAAAATCGATAACATGTTTTATTAAATTATCAAAAAAAAAAGGACATAAGGATATATCCGTACAACGACATGTTGTTGATTTTTAACTTCCATATATGTATATATTTTTATGCTTGAATGATGTTTTTACGTCACGTCTGTGTAACGTGCAATGTCACGGTCTGAATGATTAATTGCAACGAATTTGTAACGTCGGAACGAGATTGCAAAAAATGTCAATATGGAAAGCTATTTAAAAAGTATACTCGATGTACTGATTAAAAATCATTACCAGTATATATTCGACAGCGGTTAACATTTTTTTGCCATATCGATAAGTGACGGCTAGATGAATCGACCTAATAAAAAACTTTCATTGTGTATATATCGACATTTGTGATTAATTAATAGTAGAAATTTAATAACACACATTATTAAATCATGAATATGAAAAATAATTTAATTTTTTAAACGTAAAAAATTTCCTTTTTTTAACAAAACCAAAGATCGTCTGAAAATAAAACTAAAAAAAAAAAAAAAAAAAAAAAAAGTAAATGATCCCTATTTTCCATCGCATAAAACTCAAAAATATAAAATACAATGTACGCGCATATAAATTTCATTTCACACTGCTCAGGCAGCGCGACGGCCACACGAGTAATAATCGAAAAAAAAAAAAAAAAAGAAAAAAAGAAAATATAAAGATAGAATTTAAGATAAAGGAAAGAAGTAACAGTAGTTAAAAGCAACAACACACAGACTCCATTACTCGCGGAAAAAATTCTAACCTTCGCTTTAGCGCGAACAAAATGCTATACTCGTGTACTCTCATACTAACGAGTGCAAGAGCGCGCGTCTCTGTCCCGATGATGGAAAAGTCGAGAGATGCGAGAATAAGAAAGAACGAGAGAAAAAGAGAAAAATCGAAAGAGAGAGAGAGAGAGAGAGAGAGAGAGAGTTCTCTCTGTCTCTCTCTCTCTCTCATCTTGCGGTAGTTGGATCGGTACCGTAAAGCGAAAATGTTATCGGCGCGCGCGCACGCACGCGCGAGTTCCACGTGTAAGCTGTATTATATGTATCGCGTATTATATGTATACGTATAACGAGTTGAGATATTTCTCGTTAAAGTTTTGTAATAAGTTTGTAAGAAAAAATTTTGCGCTTACGCGCGAAATGTTATATTTAATTCGTAAAGTAGTAATCAACTTTTTAAACAGACGATGAGCATAAGCTTCATTTTTTAATTATACGCTGCGTAGTTATAACTATTTTAGTATCGAAGATTAAAGATGATGTAGTTTTACCAACGTAAAATTATATTTATAGAAATGGTAAAATTTGATATGAAAATTTCGTTTTATTAACTATGCGATAATTTTAACATTTTACGTATGGTTAAGAAAATAAATAACTTATTTAATAATGGTTAGATCAAGGTACTCCGTTTAAAAAACGAAAATAAAAATAAATAATACGTTTAATAATATATGCAGACCTTGCATTTTCGTATTTTCATTGTCTAATATACGGTGCAGCGATTTTTGGCAAACTTCTCGATTTGCCGTGTATTTAATGAAGAAACAACGATTTTCATTCCGAGCATTGAAAATTTATAATTATTCATTTAAATACGTTTTTTCTTTTACCTTTTTCTTTTTTTATTTTAGGAACTATGTATTAGAGACTTGTTTACAACGTTATGATCGTTTTAGACGATTAAAGACAATGAAAAGCAGTATTGATTTATTTATTTAATTTTAATTCCAACACACTCGAAAAAAAAAATAAATAAATAAATAAATAAAAACGTTTCGTCAACATTCGCCAAGATTGAAAATATACAATTAAAACGATTGTACCGACGATTCGTGTGGAGGTGAACGGCGTACACAATCTAAATCATTACGCTACTTAACATGCAAGCTGTATGCAAGAATAAAAAAAAAAAAAAAAAGGCTGTTTAGTTAAATTTAATGAATTGTGGGTAAGCGTATACGTGTACTTGTGCGTTAAGTATTATGGTAATTTGAGAAGATTTTAATCTTAGAAAGTTTATATTGCAATGAAAGAAACCTTTAAATTTATTTTATTTATATTTTTCATTTTTCTTTTTACCTTTGATCATAATCTTACACTTTTTCTATGAACGAACTTGATCGAATTTGATATGCGTTTTATTTTCTTTTTATTTCACTAATTTACGATTGTACGGATATACAATGAAAGATAACCGTAAAATGTAATACAATTCAATAAAAACGAAACGAAAAATCGTACATGAAAATACATTTTTTTACGTATGGATGCATTCTATTTTCAAACAATAAAAATTTATTTAATTTCAATTAAATTTATATCCTTTGTTTAAATAAGTTATAAGAATATAAGGAAGTTAACGCATTATTTTAATTAATATTCTATTTGTAATATTGCTCCGAAAAAAAAAAAAGAAAATAAAAAATAAAAGTCTTCAACAAGTCCGTCCCGCTAATTCACTCGCGCTTCTGTACATGATTCAGTAATAATCTAACGTCATAATATAATTAATCAACGAATACAATCTTACATACCGAACATGTATTATACACATGGACATATATAAATTTACTTATTTAAATCTATATAGCGCATCCGCGCGTACTACAAATACCAGCGATAACATCTGCGGTCGATCGGCGCAACGTTGACAAATCGCGGTGCAAGGACTCCTTCTACGTATCTATACATATACTACGGTATACACGTTGGAGTGATGCAGCGAAACCTTTCGACTCATCGTGATACAAAAGAGGAAGAAGGAAAACTGTTGGAAGTTCGCGCGAGGGACGTTGACCGAAGATCGATGCTCATCGAATTTACGAATTTACGAATCGTCTTGTTTGTTATTTAGCGGTATCAAAAAATCAATATTTTATTCAATCGAATAATTTATTGTTTTATTAAAAATGCGTTAACATTAAATTAAATGCAAATAATCCGTCGTTGAAATGAAAATAATCGCAACATTTCATTGT
The DNA here is from genome assembly GCA_949987625.1 of Chalcis sispes. Taxonomy (NCBI): domain Eukaryota; kingdom Metazoa; phylum Arthropoda; class Insecta; order Hymenoptera; family Chalcididae; genus Chalcis; species Chalcis sispes. The sequence continues at coordinate 21,950,301 of OX465095.1, read as the reverse complement.
GTAATATCTTTTTGAAAAGAGACGAGATGAACAGTATGCAAACGTATCGTTACATCAACGTATCCTTTAATTATACATATTAATCGAGTGACGGCATCGAAATTCCAAAAAAAGAAAAACGATTATTCATCTTAATCGTTTAAAACTAATAGTTAAAAAAAAAAAAAAAATCTAATGACACAAAAAGGAAAAGTTTCTCTCTCTCTCACTCTCTCTCTTTCTCTTTCTCTGTATATCCAATGCATCTATAATACCAAAAAGATCAGCTTTTTGTCAATAAATATTTATTTCGCGCTTATTAGAAAGTCGCTCGACCGGCAATGATTTCCCATCCGTGAAAGCTCCAGCCAAATCGATCTAATCTAGCGCGGTGACGAGATATTCTTGTGCGGCAACAACAACGTCAACTACAAAAAACAAAAAAAAAAGAAAAAAAAAAAAAAAAAAAAGAAATAGAAAAAAAAAATAGAAGCAGTAGTCGACTAGAAAGCTTACGTGTATATATAACGAAGCTATAACGATTTTCACCGATCGTTGCGGTCATTGTCGCGCGTGTACGCGTTCGTTTTTTGGGCGATTCGCCAGAGAAAGAGAGAATTCGCGCGTGAGAGTTGACTTTTATTTTGTTTTTCTGTATGCGTGTGTCTCTCTTTCTATCTCTCTCATGGCTCGAGTCTTTTGGAATGCAGTGGGGGGAGGGGGGTGGGGGCAGTAGAAATGGAACTCGTTTATTTTGCGTTTATGAAGTGTCGGTACGCGTAGATGTATTGTAATCGGCTAGAAATTCGTTAGGTCATTGAATTTCAAAGTCGCTTATGAAGATGCGACATTTCGAATACGAATTCTGTATTATATTTGTATATATTTCTCGATAATTAAGTTTGCTTAAAGTTGAGATAAATGAAAGTTCTGGCGCGTTGGTTTAGATAATTTAAATGATAATTATAAAAAAATAAAATCTTTAAAGTACGTATCGAAATTAATTTTCAATACTTCTTTACTTTTTTATTCTGAGTTCTGAAAGTTGTTCGACGATTACACCTGCGGCAAACTTAAATATAACATTCATGCGTCAGAATTTATTTATTTAGAAGTTAAATTTTTTTTCTTTCTTTTTTTTTTTTTTTTTTTTTTGAATCAGCAATGTTACTACATATAACGTACGCATAATTTTTTAAAAAATACACCGTATTTTAATCATAATTTCGGATTTCTTTTTTATCCACTACTCTTGCATTTTCTCGTTTTCACATTTCTTTTTTTCCATACACGCGATAAATATTATAAATTCCATCGAGTGAAACCGTTCATTCCAAACAAGGTGAAATCGCAAATCAAGGATTCAGGTTCGATGTAAATTAACAATTATCGCGACGTAACGCGTCAACTATTTACCAAGAGAGAGAAAGAGAGAGAGAGAGAGAGAGAGAGAGAGAGAGGGAAGGGAAGAGAGAAAAAATGTAAAAAAAAAACGTAAAGTGTCTCGTAACGATTCATAACTTCCATCTCTTCGATTAATATTTAACCATCGACTTCGTTGTTTTCTTCATTACACGCGTATGTACATGCATAGTATGTGTACACAAACAAGTGCGCGAACGAGGCTGTGAGAACGAAGCTGCTGGCGAGCGGAGAGAAATAAAGAGAGAATGCAACGATGATGGCTTTTTTTTTTTTCTACTTCTTATCTCTTTCGTCGTACTTATAAGAGTATGTATACACGAGGCGCAAGGTTGCCACGATAAGTGGGTTAACGTGCCAGTGTGATCGAACTTGCAGCTGAGAGAGGAAATCTTAATTTCTTCGGGGAATGTATATGAGTATACACCTTACGGATACGATGAGAGAGCGAGAGAGAGAGATATTATTTCTCGTGAATGAGTTCTATCGGTAATGTTATTTAATAGTTGCCGAGTATAAATTTTAATGAAGTTATAGCGATATATACAAAAATAGTAGATGTAATTTTTTTTGCGTTTATTCTTTTGATTATTAAATTGTTTTTACTTATTTTATTTTATATTTAAATGATTTCTTTTTTTTTTTTCTTTGTATTATTTAAATTTTAAAGTTTTTTTGATGTTGTAACAAACGTTGAAAAAAGTTTAGCAATTGCTTTTAGAGCTATACCTACAAACGTTATACGCATAAATGCATGCTTTTATCCGATTTTTATAAATCATAAGGAAAAAAAAAAAAAAAAAAAAAAAAAAAACCGTTTAGTCGGTCAGCGCCGTTTGCACCGCGTATAAACAAATAGAGAGAAAGGATTCATCCAAGAACGAAATAAAGGACAACCATAACAACGAGGATACACGACGATATCCTCGACGATAACAACGTTAGGGAAAACGTCGTCGGCTCGACATCAAAGCTCACACAAAAATCGCTATGGTCATACTTGCCTCGGCGACTAACGTACATAATACAGTTATATGTAAGTCGAGCGCGAGCCATAGAAATATCTCGCGTCCGGCATGACGCGCGTTAAGCTTATCTTAACGATATCGGAGTTACTAGACCGGCTTATTGCTTACGTTTAAGGATAAACTCATCACGGAAATCTGTTTCACGTGCTCGGATGCTTTTTTAATTTTTTTTTTTTTTGATACCGCGATAGTATTGTGCAGTAGTTAGACAGTTTTACAACGAGATGTTTCGATTGTGGTTTTTTAGATTGTTTTAGAGATATCTTTTTATTTTAGGTGCCATATATGTTATTTTTATCAAACAATTAAAAAATTTGATTGCTTGTTACTTATGGAATACGTACGTACTTAATCGACGTTTTGTTTTATAGAGTTGAGTAAATGATAAAAGAATTGACTATAAAGGGTCGGTAATTCTTTTTTGTAAAAATTGATTTTCAAATCGAACTTACATGCGAATTATAATATAATGCACAATTTGTTGCTATATATTATTCTCTGTGCTAGTTTTTTTTTTTTTTTTTTTTGCTTTAAAAATTTTCAAATTTAAATCTGTTAAATTAAAAAAAAAAAAGTATAATAAAAAGTTTATTTTTACGAATAAGATTAAAAAACGTTTAAATTATTTTATAAAAACAATAATTTTCGCGCCGATAAGGTATGAAAGAATAAACGTTTCAAAATAGAAAAAACTTATTTACTTTCAATCGATAGAAATCAATCGTCAAATCTAATTGAAAAACGGAACACAATAATCGATCATCTTTAACCTACAATGCAATAATCATTTGACTATCTCTCTATCTTTATAATAACAAAAAAAAGCACTTGACATACAAAAAAAAAGAAAACTACCTTATTTTCCGGAGTCCGGTCAACATAGTTATTTACAGATGATTTTAAGTAAACGGGAAGAAGAAACGACGTAATATTTATAGCTATGCTTCCTTAAGAAGAAGAAAAAATAAATAAAACAAGCTCAGCTTTTTGTTGATTTTCACGTTCATTTTAATTTTTCCTTGCTATCGAAAATTTCAAAGAATCACGTGTACGGGTACAACGGAAGCTTAACCTTCTTATCTAAAAAGACACTTACGGAAATATTTCGAACGTAACAAGTAATAATTCGCTTGCTATGTAGGAGGGATTTTAAACTTACCGGTGTGTAACCTTTATTTAACGATCGGTGGGAGGCTTCAAGATCCATTAACTAGAGCGAGTCCGTTGCTTCTTGTTTTTGATATTATTTATTTTGTTTCTTTTACATTGTGATACTTCGATCTTTATTTTTTTTTTTTTTTTTTTGCATTCGGACTTCGCGGTAATAAGACGTCGTATTTTTTAAGTCGCAATTTTTTATTAGCGGTGATATCGGAACGAGTAATTCGAGTTAACGATATAAGAATAATATTGTACTTTGTAGAATGAGACGGAAATAGTTTTTTTTTTTTTTTTTTTTTTTAAATTGATACCGTTAGAAGATAATGCGATGGGTTTACTTTTTCGGATGGTATTTGAAACACGTATAATACTTTAATTAATAAGACGACGATATATCAAACTTAACGTTTAATCTTAATATGCTTTCGTCGTAGATAATTTAAAGTTACGTTTCTATAAACATCAAGTGTAAAAAATTTCTCCTTAACTTAACACAAAAATTTAATAAAATCCACCGCATTCCCGACATCCACTCGATATATAAATCTCAAGCGTTGAACAAACAAGTTTTCTTTGAAAGCACATCCCATACCACGCGATTAACAATTCAGCATTCGTACATATGTCCAGTAATAACATAATCATTTCCATCTGCATAAAATCACCCGAGGGCATAACACGAGAGGCCGGCCTTTTAATACCTCGCTCTACGGCATATCTTACAATCCGTTTTACTAATGCAAAATAAGTATATTTTACAATACTCGGAAGTTTTATTACTCAAGCGATGATGGCTTTTGATTGTGATACGTTCGTTTTCTCTCTCTCTCTCTCTCTCTCTCTCTCTCTCAATCTTTCTCTATGTTCAGATTTATCATTTAATTATCGAAATTTAATGTACAATATTACGTACATTATTTTTCAGCCTACTAACCCGTACGGCGACTCTTACCTACGGAGCATCGTCAGCGTGTAAATGGTTTCCATACGCGCAAGCGCCTTCTCGATCGTATTAACATTTTTCTATACGTCCTCCTAGGCTGTATGTCATTCTATACGTCCATCTAGGCTGTATACGTGCCAGGAGAAAAAAAAGTTAACAGCGCCACTGCTATGTATTTGTCGCTTCATATAGCCTAGCATGTGAGTCTTCATCGAAACTTATATTTTCGAAACGCGTAATAAGACTTATGTATGTTGAGCGAAGGAGAGAGAACGAGATAGCGATAAGAGCGCGCGCACCATTGCTCCCACGTGACCACCCTATCTCTGTCTCGCTCTCTCCTTCGCTCAGTATGTACATTCAAGCGACCACGGGGCTCTGCTTTTCTTTGGTTTTCTTTCAGTATAGTGTATCGTGTGTCGGTAATATTCGTTCTTAATATGTGAGAAGAAGAATAAAAATGGACAATTTATTAAATAATAAAAAAAAAAAAACGAGTGATAGTGACAGTGATGAAGAATGCAAACGTGAATTAAATAAACTAATAGAAAAAGCAAAATCTAATATAATCTCGCAAAATTAAAAAATTTAATAATAAGTGATTTTAAAGTGATAATTTTTTAGTTTATAATTTTGTTTGTGATTTAGATAAATGATTTAAAAGTTTTTTGTGTGAAGAAATTAAATTTAAAATATTTAAAAAAGTTACTGTTTTTTCATGTTAAATAAGAGACTAAAATTCATTGATTATACAAAAAATGTGTTAAACAAATATAGTATTGTTATAATAAAAATAACATAAGAAAGTATTTATATTAATTATAATAGTATTAATATTATTAATAAGCCTTCAAATCTTATAAAAAAAACTTTTGTTAAAAATATTATTCTGTATAAATATTTAATAAATATACTCAAGAAATTTATATTTTTTAATAAATAATAATTGTTCAAGAATTAATTTTATTTTTAAATATTAATCCATTTACTATTTTTTTTAATTTCATAATTTATATTTATATTTACATTATGTTGTCTGTCACTTTTTGACACTACATCCAGATGTACGCGTGTGTGTACAAAATGCGCATGCGTTAGCAGACGATATCTGTAGTTTACGAACTGTCAGTATGGATTCGAAATTGCATTTAATTGATATGCAACAAAATAAAATTAATTATTCTGTTAACTAAGTAAGAGTCTTCGTACGGGTTACAAGGCTGAAAAATTTTTTAAGCACCATGAGTGAACCTCGTGTCATTAAAGCTTTCGGCTCATATTTTGTGGATGGATAGAGGCGCCTTAGTCGCTCGCTGCGCTCGCGACTGCGGCCCTACTATCCATCCACAACATATTTTGCCTCAAGCTGTAATGACGCGAGGCTCGCACAAGGTACATAAATAACTAATATATTTTACTCATAATCGTAATTCGTCTTTTTTTTTTTTTTTTTTTTGTTCGATAAATCACAGTCTTTTATAGTTTAGATGATTATTACAATAGATGGGAGAGATTTAATTTAAATTTAAATTTATTGAATATAATAAAATAAGAAATTTAATCGCGAAATAAATGAATAAAAAAAGGTGTTTACCGAACAATCGATACGTCGTTTTTATTTTTAAATCGTTGACTTCGAAAGCTATGAGAAATCCGCGCATCATCCACACACGCTTGGCCTTTTTTTTTCTATACCGTTATAATTATAATTCAACGGCGATGGATAAACGAACGGAAATTCCGCATAATGCTTATAACTAAAAAAAGAAGAAAACTGTCGATTCTCATTTTCGTTCATCGTATTCGTTCGATTTGTAAACTGGCAAGAATTATTAAGTGGCTTCTTCGTTAGCCATAACATCGGCGTAAGAATATAAATCGTTAAATTGTTCCGCGGTTTACGTAATTAATCATCATGGCGCGTATATGTAATTTATATTTTTATCGTACAAGATGGGCTTAGATAGCCCCTCGTTTGAAAGAAAAAAAATAAGGAGGAGGAATTATAAGAAATAATTGAAAGATAAATGAAAGAAAATTATTCAATGGATCCGTTTTATATAGAGAATAAGAAAAAGGAAAAGATTATAAAAATTTTCTCGGTGTATTATGACGGTGGATAAGCAAAAGCGTAATCGTAAGCGCGGATATTTCCATCTCGCGCTCTGTTTAACCGATTCTTAACCTCGTTATTCATAAGCGGTAGGTTAGCTTTGTGTTTATGTGTATGTGTATGTGTGTGTGTGTTGTATGTACCGAGGAAGAAGGTATACAATCGTTTGTATATATGCGTGTACAGGATCGCCGAGGCGCGTCGTTTCGTCCACTTTGCTCGCTAAATATATATATATATATATATATATATATATATATTTATACACGCGCTTGCTTAACCTACTTATGGAGAAACAATGACTGTACTGGAGGAACGTCATACATTATGTGTACATGTTTGTGTGTGCACGAGCATTACACGGTTTATACTTTTTCTTCGTTAAAGTTCGGACAAATTTTTAGCTTTCTTTCGCTTTTTTTTTAAGATAAATTTTTTTTGTTTTTTTTTTTATTACACTGAGTTTTCATTTTATTTTTACATTAGAATGATCGATTCAATGGTCCAAAGTTGTCAATTAACGATGGCTTATTCAATGATAATAATGGGAAAAAAAAGTTTCATTTATATTACATAATCAACAATAATTCTCCTTAGTACTTTTTCTTTAACAATATTACCAAAAGGAAGAAGGAAAATGGACAAACGAACAAACTAATCAGCCGACACGATTACAATTATCCAACAAAGAGTAATCAAAAAAACCTTCAAATTTCGCACGGATCTTTTCAATCCGCCATTATTTCACCTTATCTTCGTTTCTCGAGTTCTCCGCACTCCGCTCTCGAGAGAGACGCGCTTCTCTCGACCTACTTCCGGACCGAAAAGCGAAGCGTCTCGTGGAGTTGAGAGAAGAAGGCGACAAGGTATATTTATACATGTATATATATATATACCTATATACGCTCTTCACTTTTCAACGTTGAGCGAGTCCCAACAAAAGAGGTTTCTAGACCAGGACGGTCCGACTATCTTTGTGTGTGTGTGTGTACTAACGAGCAAGTCGCTCGCGGTGTTCCTTTGCTCGCTCTTTCACCGATTGTCTTTTGCGCTATATGTACCTTAACTCTATAGGAAGACGATCTTTATCTTTCTTTCTTTCACTCTCTTTTTCCGTTTTATATTTATTTCTTTTTTCTTTTTTTTTTTTTTTTAAGGGTCGAGTGTGGATATACTTGTATAGTTTGGTCTAGTCCTTTTTTTTTTCTTTTATTTTTAAAGTAGCAAGGATTTTTCGAACGAAAGCGAGTTTGATGACTTATTTAAGAAGAAGTATGTGACGATTAAAGGAGTAACAGTGTTGATATTTAGGATCTTATGATTAATTTAAATTATACTCTTTTCCACTCGATTCTTTGTTAAGTATAATTAGAGTTTTGTAAAGTTTAGAATTATTAAATAAAATTATTAAATGTTTGTTGTTTTTTTATATTTATAATTAATTACGCAATCGCAGTTTAATTCGCATGAAACATTGATAGCATAAACATTGAGTAGCGTAATTTTATTAATCATAAAATATTTCTTTTTTTTATTATACCTTTGGTATAAAACTAATTCGTATATAATATATTATATAGAGAAGGAAAATTATTATTAATTTACGAATTATTTTTCCATAAAGCTTGCTTCACATGTAATAAATAAAAATAAATATCGGAAAATCCGTAATAGCACAATGATTCACATATTTATATAACCCATGAGTATACGCGATGAAAAAGAGAAAAAGAAAAGAAAAAAAGTTCATCAATTATCCTTACATAACAGTATTATTCCTTATGAAAAATCCATACGTTATTAAAAAAGAAAAGAAGAAAAATGATAAATTTTGCATAAATTAAAAGTCATCGCACGCTGCGTTTGTATCCCATAATTACTGGTGCTTAAAAAAAAAAAAAAAATATATATATATATATATATATATATATATATATAAATAAAATCGTACGAATAGAAGTCACTCACGCTAGATTAAAGGAAAAAATGAGATGAGATAAAAAAAAAGTGTAAAAAATAAATCATAAAAAAAAATATTCTGCTTTTTTCCGTAACATCACATACTGTCCTCCCCATGCGATATCCTCGTTTATCTATATATATATATAGCGGATAAGTACTTATATACTAAAGAGCGATAGACGAAGAGCGTGAGAAAGTTCACGCGTATGTGTTATATATACGTATACGTATATACGTAGTACATGCATACGTAACGCGAGTCTCGTAGACGAAGCCAAGAGAAATCTCATCGCTTACGGTGGAAAAAGAGTCAAAGCATTCCTCTTTCCACGGATGTGTAATTGTCGTGGGTATGTGGGTGGATGCGGATGATCGCACGGAGGGTTTGTTTCTTTTAATTTTTCTTTGCTTTACGACGTTTTATACAGTACGTTAGCAGTAGAAGCGTGATGTGTGTTTGTGGTAGGATGTTCGTTTACGCATGCGTTTATCGTCGACACCGAGTGCCGATTTCACGAATGTGCGTATACGATGCGATACGATAGTTGGTATGCGATGGGTATTGCGCGAAAAGGTTGATAAAGTTGCTTATAACGGGGTACGAAAACGAAAATTTTGTTGTTTCGTTATGATTGGTTGCAAAGAACGTGCACGTGCATGCATTGCGTTCGGTCATTTGTGGCATTCAATTTTCAATTTAATTATTGTAGGCGAGGCTTTATTTTTAAAATATAAAGTTGTAAAAAAGAATGATTTTAGAATCTTTTAAAAAATTTTACATGTTATACCAATCCGTTCGCGTAAGCTTTAACTCGGAAAGGAATATATTATTTTTCGAAATAATTTCATTAACCGTTTGTGAGAGGGAAAAATAAATGGATGAAATTTTTTTTTTTCTCGTCCCATATTTACAATAGAATGCACACAAATTACTTCAAAACGTTGATTTATTATAAAGAAAAAAGGGAAAAGAAAATTACCTCGCTTAAAGTAAATATATTAAAATGGCGTAAAATTTAAGGTAATATCAGAAGTAAAGTAAAATAAAATTGTCTCGTACGGTAAACTAATTTTACGTATTCCATTAACGTGACTTGCAGTTATATACAAAATAATATGTTTTATGAAAAAAGAAACTATATTGTGTACGTCTTTGTTTTAAAGATGGAGACAAAGAAAAAAAAAAAAAAAAAATTCAAATATAAATTATCGATTATTGGGGCAAAATTTTAATTCTCACCGTTCGTCAACTGAATTTAAAATAATTGAAAATGAAACTGTATCAAGGAACTGTATGAAAATTAGGTATTTTACAAATATTCCGTTTCTTAAACTTGTGCAGACATTAAATGTAATCTTTCGTTTGAAATAAAAGACATGAAATATTGCCGATTGAATGAAAAAATTACTGAAAACAAAATAGAAATTATCCAATATTCTTTGATTTCGAATAAAATAGACTGCAATAAAAGTCAATGATTTTCCGATCTATTAAATTTCTCCACTTTAATGGCGTTCATTCATGCATCCACGACAACAAATCATAGCGCTCATGGACAGCGGCACCGGTGACTCTCAAACTATTTTTATCGATCTCGGAAAACTTACAATTTCACACCGCTGAGAATATTTCTCACGCGCTCGATGATTGTATACGCGTATATACTTATAGGTGTAAAACGACCGCATCGATCGATCGAAAAGGGAAAACTTGCTCGCGATTAACGCGAAAGAAAAATAACGATGAACCGTAAAAATGATGAATTCGCGCGTGCGTGTCGCATGGATAATCGATGTAGTGTATATATATATACAATATACGTTGATTGTATTCAACGTGAGAAAAACGTTCGTCATTATCTACATACATACATATATAATAAATGTGTGTAACGGTGCTTGTTTTATGATTTGCTTAGGGTAAAAAGTCGCGGACTACGTTGGTTGTTAGCGGTCGATGGAAAATTGTCAAAAAGTCGTTCGTGGGTTGTATATATTGCATGAGAAAAGATGATTGAATATTTTCAATGCGCGAAATTTCATTTTTCCTCGTGAATAATTTATAAATCTTATCGTGAATTTTCTTTTTTCGATTATTTTTGGCTAAAAACAATTAGTACGAGTATATTATTGTACTCTATTATTGCGAGTATTATTAAGAAGGGTAGGTAGTAAATTATTAATTAGAAATGCAACATGTTAAAGAATAAAAAATTACTTAATTTTTTTATTGTAACAAGATATTCTCTTGAAAAATAAAATATCAACGAGATGTGTATGCGGAAAAAGCTTTAAATTTTTATCTTCAAAATCAAGAGCAATCAAGTCGAAAATAAAAATAAAAATTTTCACCTACCATCTTTAGAAAGAAAGAAAGAAAAAAAAAAGGAAAATGAAAATCCATTTTTCAGTGACACTCGAGAACGCCATATTACATTCATAAAATTACACAGACGTACCGATGTACGCGATCGGTTCGCATATAGGTGAAATATGCATGTGCATACTGAAATGGAATCGATAGGTAGCGTTTCAAGAATATCTCAGCCTATCGAACTCTCCGTGACACGATCGACCGATCGCGTATAGAATGATTCCCTTATATTCGCTCTACGTTACGACAACGGTATATAGTAGTATTAGTAGAGTAGCAGATTACCGTCGCGGTTGACGATTAACAGACCGCGACGTTCGCTCTCGACGTTCTCACACATACGCCCGCATACACGCACACACACACACACACACACACACACACATTCAGAGACAGAGGGGATAAAGGTGCGAAACTGTATGCAGCGAGCCAATGGCAAATCCGTTAAACACACTTAGGAGCTTTTCCTTAATCCCAAACCGGCCTTGTTACACTTTCCGATCAGATATCTCGATGCGGATTCCGCGACACTTATTTCTTCCCTCTCTTTTTACTATATCTGAACGCGCGAGAAAGTCGTGTAATGTATATATATATATATAAGTATATATTCTAAATATATATATATATATATACACACAAAATTTTGTCGCGAAAAGCGTATATATATACTGTTATTTTGATTACTTTTGCAAATTGTGTGTATACGTGTGGATAATTGAGCAATTGCGAAATTTTATTTCGTCTCTTACTTTAACCGATCCGAATCGAAAGAGAGAGAGAGAGAGAGAGAGAGAGAATTATTTTATTGGTTTGGTTTTAAGGAAACGAACGACGACGATCATAAACTTTTTTTTTTTTTTCCATTTATTCGCGAGCGTGAGAAAAAAGAAATCCGTTTTGATTGTGCGGTGTAAATACAATAGAAAGTGTACCTATTATTTTTTTCTTTCTTTATTTGCGCGTCGATAGCGTGAAAAATAAAAAATAATACACAAGATGACATTTACGCCGCAGCGAGAACTATTTTCTTTTTTTTTTGTTTTTTGTTTTTGCATAGACGATGAGAAACGGTAAAGATAATTTTCGAGATTTGACGCTGCGGCGTTGTTTAAAAAATGCCTTTTGCGGAAGAAAAATACCAACGAGTATTGAATGTATCGCTTGCGAATTATTCGCGATTATCCGAGTCTCTTGAATATTCGATTAAATTCTTCTTTAAAATTATGCGAGTCATCAAACGTGAGAAACGTTTGAGATTTTTTTTTTCTTTATATATATTTGATTAAAATAAAATATCACGAATATCGACGTTAAACTTATAATTTATGTCGATGTACTGATATCCTGTTATTTGCGAATAACTAACTGTACTTTATTACGATTAGTTATATTTTAAATGTCATTGTTTCAATATTCAAACATTATAACAGTGTTTTTTTTTTATTTTTGAATTTTCACAAAAGTATAAATTATTCAATTTTAAGTATGAGCATCGATTAGAATAATTAGAAGTCATATATCGTATATTGAGTATAATATAAGACGTCGGCACGTCGAAGAGTTAGAAACTTGAATAATTTAATTTTAATTAAAATCATGCCGAATATAATAAATAAATTTATTGTTCAACTGATTATCTAACGGTGCGAAAGCATAATTAGAAAACGGCAAAGCCTTATTTATAAATGTCGGCTTGGACGTTTCGCAAATTCAAAAAAGTCCATTGACCAAGAGTTCGAACCATAAAAACTAATCCAACAACAGTTCGTTAAAATAACGTCACTTTATGACGCATAATAGGCAACACACACACAAACACAAACACAAACACATACATACACACACACAGAATTTAAAAAATTCTCTCGCGAGAGGAGAGAAAAGTTAGCGTTCTTCGACGGCATAAAGAATATAAGAAGAGAACGAAACAATGCGCATCGCGTCACCTGTTGCGCGGCAACGGGTTTCCGAAATCGGGCACGCGTCTACATACATATATCCATATATACATGCATATACGCTACACGTAATCGGGTCACGAGGTTATAAATACGGGTGAGCTTTTTGGTAAAACGAGGTGCGCGCGCGCAACCGAGCAACTCGCTCGCGAGCGTATGCTTAATTAATTGGTCGCACACGCGCCATTAGACGTTAGGTTTTTGTCCGCGCGCGTTAGGAGGATTACTTTGAATTTTTTCGTACGCGCGTTGAATGCCTTGGGTGTGGTATACTTTTGACGAGGATTCTGTTTTCTTTCTTTCTTTTTGGGGAGCTATGGGTTATGATAATTAGTTGAGCGCGCGCGCGCACGCGCGCGTGTGTGTGTGTGTATAAGCGCGGAATTGGTGCGGAAGTTTGGTTACCCGTGGAGAAAAAAAACTTGCTCGGTTACGTCGAAGTGTGTTTTTAGGTTTTGATGGTTTGCCAAGCTTTCTTTATACGCATTAATCCGAGAAGTTTACCTATTGAAATTACAAGTCGGATGTTTGATTTTGAAATTGAAATAAGTGTCGTAAGAAATTAGCGCCTGCTTGTGTGATATTCATCTCGGAAATCGTTAATAATTTCGCTTGTGTTTTAATTTTATCTGTTTAACGGATTAGTTAAATCAAGCAAGTTTTGTAAAGAATACTAAATCTATTATTTTTCGTCTCGCTTGATTCGCCTTGCTATCAAAACATTTAAGAAAATAGTGAAAGCTCCTTAATTTAAGCCTTTGAGAAACTTGATGGATCGATGATCATTGTACGGAATAATTACTTCCAGCCTAATTGTGAAAATATTTGGCACGCGAAATAATGCCGATTCATAAATCATAAAAATTAATTACGCTCGTTGTATGTGCAGGAAACACAAAATATCTAATTTTACAATCGTTATTTATTTTACCATATGTATTCGACTCAAATCATCGGGAACATTAAGAAAAAAAGAGCATCAAACCCCTCATTAATTTTTCTCACTAACATTCCATTCTCAACTCTCTCTCTTTCTCTCTCAATATTTAAATTTTCAACAAAACACACACACACACACACATACCCGTACATGTTAAACACACTCCTTCAATACACACTTCCAAGATAAGGAAGCAAAAAGAAAAGGATAGGAGAGCGAGGCGAGGAGGGGGACGAGGGACCGGCTGACCCGATTTTCTCGTCGCGGTGTCCTTGACCGTCGTTGAGGCCGCCTCGACGAAGATGGTATCGGTATTATAAACGCTTCGCTCCGCTCGTTCGGACAAGCGCACCGCCGTATGCCTCGATTACTGAACGACGGTACCGTTACATCTTCTCCTCTCCCTTCCCCCCCCCCTCCCCCCACACACACACTTAACTCTTCCTCCTTCTTTCTCTTCTTCTTGCCGATGAACCAGTCGCGCGTATCCACATTGCCATTGCTGAATCTTCGCGTTGAACGTTGATCTACGTAATATATACGTGCGTATAAGCCGTTGTATCTATATGTACAACCGTTTCTTTTTATATATAAATTTATATATAAATATCGAATATTTATATCGAATAGGTATTATTCGCGAGGAATATTATAATGATACAGTTTATGGGTATAGTACCATGATTTTAAGGTTGTCGATGGGCTGGTGATTAATTGGGTTATTGTTATTAATCGAGTCGAGTATAGGCTTGGGTAATGAGTAATTGTTTTCGCGTTATCGTGAAGTTTTGTTGTCGCTCGTTTATATATATATATATATATATATATATAATATAGATTGATTAACGACAAGTGTGTTAGGCTTAGATTATCGCAGTTAATTTATGGATAGATTTGAGCTTGAAATTATTCGATCGATGGCTGATGTTTAACTTTTCAAAGTTGTCACGAATGTTTATAATAAAAAAAAAAAAATAAAACATATATTTTATACAAAGTTAACTCATTACGAAATATAGTATTAACGATTAAAATTCATAACCATATTTATTTTGTCATCGATAAAATTTCAACATTCTCAATAATTGTAAATATTGTCGTTTACTACAAGACCGTTAGAAAAAAAAAAAAAAAAAAAAAAAAAAATGATCAAATAAACATTTGATTCTTTGAACCTCACATCCTCATAGCGCAACTATTAACCTCAACCCATCTATATAATTAAATCAACTGTAAAGTTTTCTTCTTCGTCCGACATATTTTTTTTTTCTCTCTCATTCGGACAATCTCATTAAATCAAATATGGGAGTTGATGGAATGTCTTAAGCGCACTTGGGAAGAGCCGTTTATTATACGAATTCCTCGCGACTAATTTTCTATTGGAGTGATAGGGTATATATATATATATATATATATATACTTATACACACACGTGTTTCTAATGGTTAACTTTCAGTTGCGATGTGATTGATAGATTAGTATTTGTAGGATACTATTGGAATGCGACGAGCTTCGGTGAAATTTAATTTTTATAATAGCGTCGTTGCAAGGTGTGCGCTATAGCGTTGGAATTTTGTGCGAAGCTTAATTTATCGAATGAAAATTAATCTTGTAATTGATTTTTTCTTCTTTACATTTTACATTTATTCTTGAGAAATGAATTACTTATTTAATGTTAATTATACACATTACCGAATTAATTTTTGTGTCTCAATCGTCAACTTTGATAAGAAAAAAAGAATCGCTTCTGAATGAAATCTTACTTAAACAAAATATCAAAACACACAATACTTTCGTCAATTATACGTTCTTAAAACAATATGTACGTATATATCCAATGAATCCTTTTATTCTTTACCTTGGACATTCGCGCCAAGCCAAAACAAATCGCAAAACTTATCCAAACGTGTATAATAGAAAAACAAGAAAAAGCACCCACATCATTAAAGGACAGTTTCCATTTAAGGAAAGATGTGTGTACGCGCACCTCTTGGCAGACATCGATTTGAATAGAAACACAGGAAATTCCATAGTCCCCCAAGGTGTACAGCTATTGTTCTTCGCGTGGCATGCGCGCGCTTCATCGACCCTCTCTATTCTCCCCTCGTTCTAACCAATACCGTAATCGTATATATGTATACACACACACACACACACACCTACATATAAGTACACCCAAAGAATCCGTGTAACGTTAAGCGATCATTTGCATAATAGCGAAGGACGCGCGAGTAATGACTCCGCGCTCGTAATAGCTCGCGTAATGCCGAGTAATACAAGATTGCCGTGGAGGATTTTTCACCGTATCGCTTCGATGTAAGTAAGTATGTATGTAACCCACCGCGCCGAGCGACGGTTTTATAGCGCACGATCGAATTGCTGCTTGATTAGATTATGGAGCTTTCTTTTGCCTTTCTTATTTTCAATAATGGATCGCGAAATAGCGTTTAGATGAATCGAGAATTCCTATGTATGTATAAAGTTTAAAATTAAATAAGAGAGAAAAATTAATATTTGTTACAAACGGTTACTTTGAAAAGTTTTGAGAAAGCTGTTAAAAATAGAACGTTGAATAAATATTAATTAATCGTTAACGAGTAAATATTAATCTATCATTATTGATTAAATTATCGATAATTAACAATAGAATGGATTAAATAAGTGGATTAGAACTAGTTCACTGTAAAATTTTCCTTGTGCGCGTTTTCACTAATATAAGATACTTATCAATATATCGAGAAAGAGAGAGAAAACAAAAGATAACAATTTTGATACATCGATAAAGTACGATGAAAATTTCTTTACGATCTTTAACTCTTTTTTTTTTTACATGAAATCATAATATCAATTCAAATAAATCTACTGTTTGTGATTTTTTTAAACGGTTGATTAGCCATTGTAATGTAATTAAAGTTATAACAATGCAGCGAATGCTGAAAAGTATGCAATGGTTTACTTAAAAATTAAATCAAACGGCGTCGATAATTTTTGAAGTTCGATTGAAAAATAAAATACACATCAATTAAATACATAAAATGGACGCGTAACCATCAAACCTTCAAACATAATAACGTCTCACACTCCTTCGTAAATATATCCGTACGCAACATCTTAAACGTCGCCTCCCATACCAATTCATCCTATTTATCACGATCGCGTACACAACGACACATCTAAATCGTCGATAAACGATTTATGTATAAAATTCATCGTAAAACCGCTACCGCATCGCCGCTCCAACGTAATAAACGCGAAATAACTCACCGCAAAAGGGGACGCCCTCGGGTGTCCAAGTGCCATCCTCCTGACACTGTCTGCGCGC
>OX465095.1:21838096-21930596 GCA_949987625.1 Chalcis sispes | reverse complement strand
ATTTTGTAATGCACAGAAGAATGACGTAATACAAACAATAAGTCCAAAATAATAAGCACAAATTGCAGTAACGAAATCCGATAAGAATTGCGCGGAAATCGTTAAAGTACACTCTGAGTTAATTCAATTAACTTTGCGTTGCTCTTAATAATCCTCGATTCTCTACAAAATCGTTATCATTGGCTTTATTTTGAACGACTAGCCCGAATCCCCATCAGGCAAAAATTAAAAGGTAAATTTAAATCGTTTCGTTAGAGCCAAGATAAGAAGTACACATATCCTTACCGTAAAATTAGCGTCGTTATACAAGTAAATCGTCTCTTAACGATCGACTCTACCGATCCGAAAAGAAAAAAGAAAGAAAAAAAAAAAAAGCATAAAAAACGAAAACGATAAGCAATGAAATTCCTTTTTTCGGGTACGACGCATCGATCGAAATCGTTCGCGGGTGACTTCGCGATTTCAGCAGTTTCCGCCGGATAATTGGCAATGTATACATATTATGTGTGTGTGTGTATGTGTGCGTGCGTGGGTACGTTTCACCGGACATCGATAATGTTACCTCGTTCGTGTGCGTGCATGTTTCTTTCTTTCTTTTTTTTTTTTTTTTTTTTCTACATCCGATGCTTAGATTCTTCTCGTTGATTCTTGAGTTCGATATCGATAAAGTAAGTAATAAGGAAAAAACGAACGATACGCGTATATATATATATATATATATATATATATATATATATAGTTGTATAATTCGCGGATGAGTGTGGAAACTCTTCCGGGAGGATTCATTCACGTGAATTTTTTTTCTCGTCTTTTTTTTTCTTATTTCTTTTTTCTTATATACGAAATCCAAGCTAATATTTATATATATGGATTGCTTAATTTTTTTGCTATGATCTTTGCAAAAGCGTTTGGTAAAGGGAAAAGAAAAAAGAATTAATGTTACGTTGTAAACGAAAAAGTATTTTATGCTTCAATATCAGTTTTATAAATAAATAAGTTTTGTGACCAAATTTTTTTTTATTTTTTTTTTTTTTTTCATTACAGATAATAAAATCTATTTATTTTTCACTCCGTTATAAAACAACAGTTAATAAATGTATTGAATTTTATGTAAAAACAATTAAAGTTTACTTATTACATACAATAAAAAGTACATCACACGTATAATTTTAGATAACGACTGATGTTTTATTTATCTCATTACGTAATACATGAAAAATAAATTGCAAAACCGAGAAATAGAAGCAAATTTTTTCTTTTTTATGATTAAGATTTTTATGATTAATCGGCTTAATAATAATCACTAATTTTCACACACGCATATATTTACATACTTACGTACACACATAAAATTTATTCAACGATAATGCAAAGATCACAAATTGAAAAATAATTCATAAGCGCGACGTTGATGTTAAAAGAGAGGAAAAAAAAACACGCAAAGACAAAACGGTACTCATTCATTTTCCGTATAACCAATGTTTTCCGCTTAGCAAACGAGCATGTGAAAAAAAGTCGCCAATTATATGTATACAAGTACAACATAAACTGTATTTTTTGCAGGAAACAATATATTATTAAATACTTTAATCAAATTTAAACCTAATGCGAATGCGTATATATAATAAAGATGTAGAGCTTAAAAGAGAGACTGAAAAAAATAAAAAATAAAAAAAATTGATAAAACTTATACGCATAATTTATCGTAAGAAGGATATAAACTAATGAAGTGATTACGATATTCTACGTAGAATATACGAAGAATTGGAGAACACTGCATAATAAGCTCGATAAGCAGTTGCTATTCGTGTAACCGTAACACACGTACATATATATTAATATATATGAGCGTACAGCCGTTTATATAGATAAAATCGTACATATGTGTACACGTACATACACCGGAGATAATTTCCAATTAAAAGGAAGTAAATAAAGTACGCGCGCGTAAACGGACAAGCGCTAAGAAGTAGAAAAAGGAAAAAGGATAATCGATGGCTAAAGGAATCGTGAAATCCCGTAAAAATTCGTTTCCTGAAACAATTTTCCGTTATGTACACGAAATCGATGGTATACACACACACACACACACACACACTCACAAACAAACGTGTGCATACGAGTACGCGTTCGTGTAAGCGATTAGAAATATAAGATATCCGGCGATTAGAAAATACCGGCGCGGTAGCTTCGAGGATTTAACCTATACACAGTTGTATAGTATTTTCTTATTCCCTTTCCCTTTTCGTCTATCTATTCGTGCCTTGAATCGCGTTATAAATAATTGACTTCGCGGTGATAATGTATACGCGCTTTTGCGGTTCTCTATATACGTTATACGTACGGTTATGTTTTTATGTATAATCGTAAGAAATGTACGAGAGCTTTTAATACGATATCGATCTTAAAGTTGTTGAGAATCAAGTACTTCATATTTTATTATTTTAACCAGCATTTTAACATTCAATATAAAACTCTTCAATCGTGGCCCAAAATTTGACACAGAAATGAATGAAAAATCCTTCCTTATTAATCATTATTAATCATCATAACAGCAACGACGATAACTTCGCCGTCAAATCGTTGCTTTTGTCAAAATTCACCGCCGACGTCTCGATCGTTGAACGAAGACAAAAGAAAAGTTTCGACTATATATATCCTCGTTAATTCATCTACCGCGTCCCGTTAAACGTAAACCAGTCACAAATTGGGATTCACAATTTTTTGTGTACATCTTCGAACAAATAATGATGATAATATTCGACGGTTTGATAGATAAACTTTTTCCTACTTTCTTCTATACGTTTCTCTCTCTCTCTCTCTCTCTCTCTCTTGTGACGAATATCGCACAACATCCGCTTGTAATGTAGGTTAATTCTGTTGCTGCTATATTATAGGTTCGCGACTTCGCTATTTTTTTTTTTTTTTTTTTTTTTTTTCATTTCCATCGATTACGAGTGAATTGCGCGCGATTATGTTTTTCTTTTTATTTGGATTTATTATATTCGATCGGTGATAAGATATTGTTGAGCTTAAATACCCGATAGTTATTGGAGTGTTGTTGGGCTTTACTTATTTTTTTGGAATTTAATTTGTTTGTTTGATGTATAAAATGCGGTTTATTGCGATTTGAAAGTTGAAGATATCGTTGTATCTTGGCATATCGGAACTGTGCAATGAAAATGAGTTTCTATAGAATAAAAATTTTATATTACAATTAACTGGGATTTAATTAAAATTAATTGAAAATTTCATCGAGAAAGATATATTATTGGTAAAATTTTTATTTTTAATCCTCGAAATGTAAGAGACCTTCTGTAGCACAACGGCACAAAGAGAGAGAGAGAGAGAGAGAGAGAGAGAAAAAAGGCGTTTACCAAAAACCTATAGTATTTCTTTTAACATAGTTAATCCTTTCATAGTCAATCCCAAAAAAGTCACGTGAAATAAAAAAAAAGGAAGAAAAAAAAAAAAAAGAAAAACGAAAAAGTCAGTGGCTGTTCCCTCTCGCTTATGCCCTAATCAAGGTCTCGACATCTAAGTAGGACGTCGAGTTTACACCCATACACCGCTGTCAACATCTAGGCGACGCGGCACGACAACACCAGATTCACTCTTTTACAGCGCGACCTTTGTGCGTATAATAGCGATCGAGTCGAACGACACCTTATGGTTGAAAAAAGATGTAGGTATAAGAGAGAAAGAGAGAAAAACGCCGTTATATTCAGTCTCGTGGGAAATGGACGTTTAATCGAAGTCCGTGCGCATTGGATTATTTTCGGGTTTCGAGGTCGGATGAGAGTTAAACGGAGAAAATTTGGGGTGTGATGTCGTCTGATGAGGAATTAATGATCGATTATTGCTTTAATTTTAATGATTTTTCTTTTTAGTTTTTAATATTTTTGAGTATTAATTAAAGGTTTAAATGTAAAAAAACGATTTTTACCGTCGGGTATAAGAACAATTTTTTTAATTTATCTATATTATTAATTTGTGAATAAATTTATCAGCTTTAAATTCAAAAATTTTCTCTAAACATATTAAAAAAAAAAAAAAAAAAAAAAAAAAAAAAAAAAATTAATAAGAAGTCAAAGTGAAACCACTCACAAAAAAATGCCACATTAAATAAATAATTCAAGAATCATCGTTACTCAATCTCGCTTACATATTCCTCCCATGCATTTTCGTCGTCTTAACCACTGCATGTATAAATAACAAGTTTTCATTACCGTTTCGCTTCTTTTCCTCTTTCTCTCCTTATCCCCATCCCAACGTCGTCTCTTTCATTATACACTGTACGCGTAAAAACCACACCTAATGCGCGCGCGCCTCGCTTTTATCTCTCATCCAGTCGTTTCGACTACGCGGGCAACGGGTATTTTTATCTTTTTTTTTCCTTTTTTTTTTTTTTTTACTTGGTCAGTGGGACGATGAGACTTTCGTTTAAAGCAACGATAAACCAGCTTATTTTTCTCGGACTTACAATGAGGAATCTTACGGGAGATTGAAATTTTTTTTTTATTTCTGTATTTTTCGGGATAGAAAACTATTTTACTTTGCCGCTTTTATTATCCTTCATTGTTCACCTTTAAAAATTATTACTTATTATTATTATTATTATTATTTTTATTTTTTTTTATTTTTAATAGATTGACGAGGAATGCGACGAACAATTTAACGTCAAAATTAAAATTGCTTAATATTCAATTTTACTTTATTAATGTTAAAAAATATAAGGCAACGAATAAAACAATGTAAAAAAAAAAAAAAAAAAAAAAAAAGAAAAATTAACAGTATTAAAATTCAATCGGTAAGTGAATTATTTCTAATGGTTGTCTTTCTATTTCGTTCTAAAATAATAGATAGGCTTACAAGTTCCGTTCATAAAGTGATTAACAGTAGAGGCGGATGCGAGTACTTAATCTAATTGGTCATTCACGTTAGGTGTTTATTGTATGTGTGTCGGTTATGTGGATATCTGATACTTTTCTTCCCATCTCTTTTTTTTTTCTCTATTTTTTTTTTCATCGTTTAGAATCAGTTGTGTACGATAATGGAAAACGTTTACGATTATTAGCTAAGCAATTACCGCGTATTCGATTTTTTTAAAATTATTCTTAAACTTTGTATGTAATCGTTAATCGCTATAGTTAAGGATTTGCTTTTGCAGTTGCTACAATTATTTTTTATCGTTTAATCTTATTAAATGCATCAAATAAAATAAAACTTGATCCTAAAACAAACGTTGAAATTCTTTTAATAAATACACAAAATTATGCAAGTTTTTCTACATAAATAATATAAAAAATTTTACATACAAGATTTTCATTCTTACGCGGTTAACGTTTACCGAGGAATTTTCAAGGGCTATTAGGAAGCAATTATTAGTTCAATTGTGTGCGAGTGTGAGCTAATGAAATAGTAAGCTTTATATACATAAGCGTTTGTGAATGCATATACGTATACATATATATGAGCGTGTGTACAAACTATGAGTGAAAACTTCGCACGTATATATATATATATATATATATATATATATATATATATATATATATATACGTGGCTCTTTGTAAATGCTCGCTTGTATAACATGCAAAGCGAGAATGCGGAAACCGTTAAACATTTTAAATGAATTATTTTAATTGTCTCCCCCCCTCTCCACTCCCTTTTATATGATTGCAACGGCGAATACTCTTTAAATGATCGGTGCGTTTAAAACGATCGTCATCCATAACGAATACAATCGATTAATATATTTAAAACGTGAGCGTGGAAAAATTTCGCCAATAATTATCATTTTTTTTTAATACATATCAGTATTATATGTATTAAAAAGAAAAAAAAATTTAAGGATAAAAAAATTTGTAACGAAAAATTAGTTATAATTTATGTAGATGTGCGTATAAATAGTGACCAACGTATATTTATGCAAAAATTTTATTGTTGTAGATATGTGTGTGTATAAATGCATACTTTCTAAATATTGGTAATATAAACTTTCTAATTAATCTAGCGCGTAAAAAAAAAAGAATAATTATAATTAAAATTCATTTCAATTTATCTAAAGAATCCTTAACTGCACGGGAGAAAGTGTTATACTTTTATCGAGCGCATATATATAGTATATATATAACCTTAAAATTATAAACGTTCGATATTAAAAGAAAAATAAAAAGAAAATAAAAACGTATCTCTTTAATTGGAAAAACTTTCCGTTGTTCTAAATTTTTAAATAAATCTTTGTTAAAATCTCGACGTCGATCGCGCAAAAAATTAAACAAAATAAAAGCGATGCGTATTCTCGCGACTAATATACAGCCATCGAAAGCGAGAAGAATAGATATATATATATATATATATCTATTAGTCGTGTGTAAACAACGTCGGGAGAAAAGCTCTTTTCCTTGTCTATTTCGTAAGCGGATATGTAAAGGCGAGAAATTCGATTGCTTCGATTAATCTCGACTAAGCGAGAATGAAAGAAAAATTGACCCAAAAATATTAAAAAGTTGTTAGGGATAGCCAATATTGATGTGAATCGTTTTAAATGACAAGATGCGCGGATTTTTTAAGTTAAAATTCAATACCGATTGTGTATTACTGTATAACGAAAAATGAAAAATTGTTGATTTTTGTTTTCAAATTACATGCTTTATTAGTATTACATGTGTTATAAATTTACACGTGAATCGTTTACTGTAAAACAATGAGATTATACCAACGTATTAACGGGAATTGAAGTCGATTATTAATCAGACAATCTCTCGCGAATAGTACACAAAGTAGAAAACCAAGTTTAAGATTACGAAACTTCGACGATTTTTCGTCAACTCTCGCTTGGGGAGAATTTACACGAAGATTATTATTATACGTTACGCGTCAACCGCAAAACGAAGAATCGCATCTCTTTCGCATATGTATACGTTTTACACGAGTGCAACAGATGCAAAGCGAATAATTAAGTCGGTTATTTCGCTTTATACACGCAGATATATATACACATACACACATACGTATATATATATATATATATATATATATATATATATATATATATATACACGCATATTTGAATTTTTATAATCTTTCTTTTCCTCTTTCGTTTCGAGACGATAAATTGCGCAAAGTTTCTGCATAAGCGCGCGCTACCTTTGCGCAAAGTTATACCCGTATGTTAGGATAATTGTGTATATACATATACATCGAGATACGTTGCGTTTAATATTCGTCTTTACCCGTGAGGAGTTAATTGTTTAGATCGATGCCTCGATAAATAATTTTTTATATCCCGTGCGTATTTGAAGTTTCGTTATTGTGACTATACGAGTACGTATACGTATATTCGCTTTCTAATACGTGCTTTTGCAATTTTATTTCAAATTTTATTAAAGTCTATACCCCTTGAAAATTTTAAATCTTGCGCATATTTTTTTTTCTTCTTTTTTTTTATTGTCGTTATGTTATCTTTTGTCCGCCGAAACATTGTTTTATTGTGCAATATTTTTGTTTAATTTTCAAGCCTGTAATTAAACTAATTAATTTCGTTAAATTTTTTTTTTTTTTTTTTTTTTTGAAATAAATAAATTGTTATCGCATTGTGTAATGAACAACGTTGTCGTGAGAAACGTTTAATGCTGAAATATATACATTTTTTATTGATTTTAATTTTTTTCTTTTGTCGTCGTTGCAAAATTCGAAAACTTTTAGAGAATTTTGAGTTAACGAACTCTGCTTTAAAATTTTTAATAATTTAATTCGAACTTTTTTTAACAGAAGAGAGACTTTTTTCAACTTTTTTAAACAAAAGAGGTGAGAAATTAAATTCTGAAAAATTTTATTACAATGTAAGTATAAAAAATTATCAAGTCTCTCAAAATATGTAACAACCGCTTTAAACGAATCCCAGCGAAAATATATCGTTTGTAACGGTAAACTAGGTAAAAACTTAACAAAAAAAATTGCTACTTTCTTAAGGTTCAACTAATTTAATAGTATTTAAACACTATGCCGACCGTTAAAGATGTTTAAAATAATAAAAACCTTTTCAAACATCCTGATTTTAACAAAACGCTTACTCGACGTTATGCTCAACGTGGCTAATACGCTCCGCAAAGTACCGAATGCTCGCGTGCAGTAGTAATTCGTCATTTTTAAAGATGACTTAGTTTAAATAAATAAATATAGCTATTAAAATGTAGTGAAAAGACGACGATACATTTACCGTAAGGATTGTAAGATCGTTAAATTGATAAGTCATATGTGCGCTCGAAATTATTAAAAATAACAGTTTGTTAGAGGATACGAATGACTAAGAAGATGCAAAATGTTAAATTCGTTAGACTATATATCGTGCATCGATTAATCACTTAGATCGATAAAACTTTTAATATATTGCATGAAAATTATTTTTTGAGTTTGACAATAATAATATTCGATTATTCGCGCTTTTTTACATAATTAATATTATAACGATATCAATATTCAATATTTATGCTGGCTTATTTTAATCGGATAATCAAACGCGATTATTTATAAAGTTGAATATTTCACTCCGCACATTTACATTTACAGTTAATAAATTCGATCCCAAAATGAATAAACTACGAATTCCATTTATACGTTAAAATCTACTCAGCTCTCGCAAGATTATTTGTTTTCTATCAAAGAAAAACTAAAAATCAATCAACGCGACACTTTATTTTTTTTCCCTAGTCCTAAAATACCTTGGATATGACTCGGCATCGAACGATAATATAAAGTTTAATTCTCACATCAGCCATGTTTCCCATTGTAAATCAGACGCAAGAGTGCAAGAGAAAATTAACGTGCGTAACCTCATTCGCGTGTCTTATGTATAGATATACAAACATATATATATATATATAGAAACGTTTTACTTCTCAATCAACGGTAATTTCAAATCTCGCGCGAATGCGTCGCGATTTGAACGGATTTAAAATGTATATATATATATATATATATATATATATATATATATATATATATAATATACGTAAACGAGGTTAACTTTTCGCTACAGATATATGTATGTATAAATGACTATATATGCGTATATCGGTTATACTTAAGCTTTAAAATCGAACCCATACTTTTTATTCTATTTTACGATGAAAAGTTAATTGGATTTGAAAAATAAAATCGATTGCGATGAAAATAAAAACGCTCCTTGTTATTAAACTTAGAAAATCGGAGGCGAAAATAAAAAAAAAAAAAAAATAGAAAATATTCAATTTTTCGAGCTCAATTACACCGAAAAACTAATTCGAATAATCTCTCTCTTTCTCTCTTTTTCACACATAGGGGTAAATTAAGACTCGAGCGACTAATGAACTCACGCGCGCGCGTGTATATACGGCAAAGAAGACTTACACGCACAGAGGTATGAGCTAACGGTCGTGTCCGTCTCGTCTGTCGCCGTATAAGTCATCGGTTCTGTCGTGTGTGTATATATATTCTTGTGTATAAACTTGCGGGCGGTGAATAAAAAAGAAAAAAAACAAAAAAAAACAAACATGTGCCTCCGTTCTTTTTTCATCTTCGCGTTGATGTGTGTACAATGACGATTAATGTAAGATTTACGAAAGCGAGAAAAAAAAAAAATTTAAAACGCACCTTCATCGGCTGCAAAAACTGTTGCGATCGTAACGATCATTAGCATTAAAATTTTCAACTCCATCTCGGCGGTTCTTCTCCTCTTCTGCTTTAGTCGAATCTATGTACTTTTCTTTACCTTCGTAACTTTATCACCTTTGCGCGCGCTTTATACTATTACACCCGCGAATTAATCGTCGTTGAATATCTATATTAATATATTTAAAAAAAAAAAAAAAAAAAAAAAAAAAAAAAAAATAATAACAACAATAACAACCAAAACAACACCCGCAGCTCTCTCTCTCTCTCTCTCTCTTTCTTTACTTCTTGTACCTTGCGCACCTCATAGTTTCTATCGTTTTATCGCACTTCGTATTTCCTATCTTTCTTTATTTTTAATAAATCGTGCGGAAATAAGAAAGAAGCAACATATATGTATGTACACAACAATATATCGGTCGCTTAAACGTTCTTGGATGATAAAATAATGTCGCGGGCGCACGCGGATTTTAACTTATCGTGTATAAGAAGCGCGGCGCGGGCAAGAGCGAGCCGTATCGTGCCGTTCGTCCTCGAAGACTGAAACCGCTCGCTCACCGGCAGGAAGTCATCCCAGGTGTGTTTCTTTCTCTTTCTCTTTCTCTTTCTCTCTCTATCTCCTTACATCTACCACTCTCTCTCTCTCTCTCTCTCTCTCTCTCTCTCTCTCTCTCACTCTGTCTTTCTCTTTCTCGCGCCCGCTAAACGAGCGCGTACACCATAGACTCGACGACGACGCCCCTCCACCTGCTCGACTGCGTATGTACATACGTACCGCTCACCGATTCCTCCGGTGGAAGACGTTAACGCTGTGTATATGCGTCTGGGGAGAGAGAGGCCTGTGTTGGAGAAATTTATATGCACGTGTGCGAGTGTGTGTTTGTAAACGGAATTTCGAAGGAATAAACGGAGAAAGGGATGACGAAGAGTTACAGCTTTTTTTTTTCGCTATGGGACACTTGTTTCTTTTTCCTATATCTTTTCTTTGTTTTACTTTCTTTTCTTGTTAAGATTACATTTCTCTTAATTATTGTTTATTTAAATAGGTCGTTTAATCATCGATTGTGTGTCTGTTATTTTTGGAAATTTAATTCCTTCGTATCTATAGGTGATTATCAATCAAACATTTTTCAAATGTTTAATCCCGATTGAAATAAAAATTTTTTAATTTGATTGTATAAAAATAAAATGTCATGAGAAAAAAAAAAAAAAAAATTCACACGTTTGACATTTACTTTAAATTATTTTACCTCTTTAATGTAATAATAATTAAGGAAATAAAACTTGTTGAACAAACAATAAAACTTTATAGAAATGATCCGTAAAAATGACTAGAAAGTTTAATAGCTCAGTTAATGAGTTTTAATACGATCGCTTTACTGAGTAAAATACTACGACGAGAAAATGAAAAAAATAAAAAAAAAAAATTAAAAGAAAAAATTTTTTTTTCAAATTGCATATTTCACGGAACGAGCGACATCATAAATTTACAAATAATAATAATGTATATACAATATACCTCTCACTGCTTTTTTTCATGATGGATCGGTAAATAATTAAAGTTTCTTTATAAAAATGGCGATTTATTAAATATCGCGTTAGATTTTAACATTAACTTTGGCATATTGTAAATTCTAATGAAATTAATAAAGAAAATTATTACGTTTCCACGCTTAAAATTGAATTTTGTTATTTAGTTTTATAAATGTTATTTTGAATAAAAAGGATTTTTTACATTTTAATTTATTGATACTTTTGTTTATTTAAAATCGCATTTTAATAGTCATAAATTATACTCAATGGTATAATAAAATTTATTCCAGTAAGAATGAAATCTAATTGAAAAAAATTTCGTCGATTAATATTTTTCTTAAAAAATAAACAACTTCAATACGAAGAAAAAGTACATGAATAAAATTATAAATTTCCTAAACTTACGAGAAATCGCGTATAAGTGCAAGAAATAAGATGAAGAAAGAAGAAAAGTTAACCGACGCTTTAGGTACTTGTGCGAATCCCATCGCTCAGAAACGCGTCTTACTCGCGGTTTACTTTCACGGACAGGGGAAAAATCCTTACCCGAGTCGTTGTCTCGTTTATACAGATATATATTTAGGCGTTGTGCGTTATGCGTATGAAACAATGCGCGTATGTATATAAGTGTAAGTGTAAGCGACGTTGTTGGATGTATATATATATATATATATATATATATATAGGGAAGAAAAGAAAAGATCGCGCGGAAAATTCCCATGCATGTCCCGTACGTGTATAATTGGATAAGCCAGAGCACGCGCGAGAGAGACAGAGAGAGGCTGTATTCATTGTATATATACTCGAGAATTGATGGAGTGTTCGCTCGCTCGCTCGCTCGCTCGCTCGCTCGAGAGAGAGAGAGAGAGAGAGAAAAATAGAGAGAGAGACATAGATAGATAGATAGATAGATAGATAGATATTTATCGTATTTAAATACAAAATAGGTACATAAAGTATATAAAAATATAGTTACGTAAAGCATAAAAATATTGCACCGATGATATCACAGTTTAGCTTAAAACTAATAATACTGATATATAATACCGTAAGTCAAATAAAAACAAAGTGATATCACAGTAAATTACAATAAATTGAATGATACACAATAAATTAACACATAAAAAAAATAAAATAAAATATTATTCGAGTACGGTAAGGTGTCTCTTAATCGCTTTTTTGAATGAAGGTTTCGTAACTCAGCAGGCAGAGAATTCCATAAATGCGCACCGTGAACCTGGGACGAGCGTTTACCAGTCTCAGTGCGCATCAAGGGAATATTGAGTTCTTTTGTCGCTCCTCTTAAAGAACCTCTGGGCACATATTTAGAGAAGAGATCCTCTAAACGGCTGGGTACACGTATACTCACGATTTTGTACATTAGTACGGCCAAAAAATACTGTCTCTTCATATCAGTGCGCTGCCAACCCAGAGATTCTCTGTGAGGCGAGTCATGGTCATCTCTCCTAAGACCCTTCACATATCGAACACAGGAGTTGTGTAACAAGCCTCTTACGCAGTTCCTGGGTGGTTTACTTCCAAAAGAATCGCAAACAATAAAAGACTCTATTAAACTTTTTAGTAATACTGTCCACGTGAGATTTCCATGAAAATTTAGAGTCTAAAACCATCCCAAGATTGAAGATAGTGACAGAGAAAAGTATGCAAACTCCATCTTGAAGATCAATAGAGAACGGCTCCTAATAAAGTTCTCTAATATAACGTGGAGAGCCAAAATAGATGGCCTTAGTTTTCTCAGTATTCAGCCTCAAAGAAGCGCCCGCAGCCCAAACCGACACCGCCTTAGCTGCTCGCCGAATCGCCTCTCTGCCCTTATTAAGACGCTCGGAAGGAATTTGATTGTAGATTTGCAGATCGTCTGCATACAGGACATACCGAATGCTTCTAGAGTCGAGTACGTTGCGTATATCGTTTATGTAGACAGAATAAAAGAGGTTGAAGGACAGACCCCTGTGGTACACCCATATTAGTGCTTAGCTAGCTAGAGTTGCCGGCTGATGATGTAACCACTGACTGTACTCTACCGGAGAGATAAGAGTTGAACCACTCAAGAGTCGTCCTGGAAAATCCCATAGATCTTAATTTTTCCAGTAATGATATAAGCAGTATAGTGTCGAAAGCCTTACTAAAGTCAAATAACAGTCGTATCGTCACAATTTTTTTATCAATATCATGTCTAATGTCCTCTGTTATTTTTAGTAAGGCGGTTTGCGTAGAGTAGTAAGTTCTAAAGCCAGTCTGAAAAGGATCAAGAATGCGAGAGATTGCCAGATACTCCTGCAATTGTTCATAAGCTAGCTTTTCTAGCGGCTTTGAGAGAGCATACAAAATCATAATAGGTCTAAAATCCGATGTTGAAGAAGGTGCTTTGCGCTAACAAAGAGATAATATGCGCTCTCTTCCATTCGCTAGGAAAAACACCACTTGAAAAAGAGTGATTGAATAGCTCCATCAGGTAGTATCCAATGACCGAAAGTGCATTAATGATGGCAGTTAGCGGAATGTCGTCAGCTATCCGTGCCTACGATGAGAAGTGAGAGACCGCAAGAGTAACATCATTGACGTTTACATTTTTAAATCAAAAACTCTTTATAGCTGAGCTTTCAATAATTTTTCGACGCTCCATTCCATCATTCCGGGGAGAAACTGATACGCCCACAAAGTGCTCATTAAGGTCATTTGGAAGAAAACGATTTAACCCCTCTTAATGCTTAGGTAAGAATCCCAGGCTACGTAACTCCTTCCAATCATTATTGTTAACAAGAACATCAAGCAGCCTATTGTCATATAGTAAGTTGTCCTCGCATTCTCTGTACGTTCGTCTGCAAGTCTTTGGATGTCTTGGAATTCCTCTAGAAGCATCAGATTATTTGTGCGTTTAAATCGACAGTATATTGCGTCACGTTTCTTATTCAAGAGAGCCAACTCTGCATCAACCCACGGGGGTCGACCCTTTTTTGGTTTAACTGATTTTATTGGAGCAAGCTTATCTACGGCTATCATTAAGTCACTGCAAAGAAGGCTCCGTTTCCTGCCTAAGTTAATGTTCTCGTCCGCAAAAGGCGACCAATCACAGCCAGCTAAACATGAAGTTGAAGCATAAGATGGAATATTCTTAAAATCTCGGTAAGTAAATGATCTATGAATCAATATAAAACTATTGTAGGAAACGGTTACAGTAATAATGTTGTGCTTGCAAATATTAAGGCTATCAGTAACAATGTCGTTATCGTCTACGTATATTAAGTCGATTTATGTGCGAGATGAGGATGTGAAATGCGTGGGGCCGTATTGGACCAGCTGTAGAGAGAGAGCTCAGCAGATAACTTGCGAACAAATTTTGCGTCATCACTTTCTCGAAGAAGATCGGCATTCAGATCTCTCATAATGATTTTTTGACTATAATTAAAAACAGATGTGCCTAAGTCAGAGAGAGAGAGAGAGAGAGAGAGAGAGAGAGAAAGAGAGAAATATAAAGGAAAAGCTTTTGTTTAGCGAATCGCGTTGTGATTTTGCCGAGCAATGCGTTGTCGTGTCAACTCTCACGGAGAGTTGGCTTGTTTCGTTATTGAGATTGGGACAACGCGGATAATTTTTAAGATACGATGGTTAATGTATCTTCTTTTTTTTGACTACGCTTTTCTCTTGCGATTAATTTTTTTTTTTTTAACAAGTGCTTATTTAAATAATAAAATCTTAAAAATCACAAAAGTTTTTTTATTCTATAAAATTTCAACACATTTAAACCGCAACGTGCAAAAGAATCGCTCGAAAATTCTCAATACAAAATTACACACAACAATAGTACTATAAAAACAACAGCAAATACACAAACTCGTGCGAGCTACAAAAAAACAACGGGCTTTCCTCTCGCTTATTGCTTCTTGAGAGCCGCAAATCGGTACAAGAATCGAATGAGAGAGAGAGAGAGAGAGGGAGAATTCGTGCCGTCGTCGTCATCTGGACAGCAGCAGCTCTCGCTATGTGTGCGACAGCCTCGTTCCCTTTTTCGCTTTCGCGCGTCCATCTTCTTGCTTCGCCTTTTTTTATTCTTTTAACATCTTCGCTCTCATCCGACGAATGCTATATATTACATCCTTATATATACAACGTGAGCGTATTTTCATTTCGATCAACAACACCATCCTATGGAATGCAACCTTTAAAACAATGTTGGTGTATTTCATTATTGCTTATAGTTGCAAATTACTTTATTTTAGCAAATTAATTAACAGTAAATCAGATTGCTTGATGGTCAAAGAGGCTGAGCTTATAGCGTAAAAGAAAAAAAAAGTCGGACTTATAACGTAAAACAGAAAAACAAATCGACGTCGATAAGGATATACGTCGTTTATTTGCTTACCGGCATAATACTCAATGCGTTAGGCCCCGTCGCCGCGCACAGATAATCTGACACCATCCTTCCGACAATCCTAGCTAGATATCAACGCGCTCTCCCTTAAGTCTCTCCACTATATTTTATTCCCATACATACATGTATGCGCTTGTACACTTGTACAACTTTTACATGCACGCACACCTACATTTTACTTAGATCGTGTACTGTACATGCAATAAAAAAACTGGCCTCTGACGATGAGTGAGGGAACCGTTTGCCGCTGAGGTAGCGGATTAGCGCTTATTACAAAAAAACCGAAGAAAGAGAGACGCCGAGAATAAGACAATATGAGCGAAAATTTTAAATTTCCCATGTCTTTATTACAAATTAAAAACATAAATCATAAACTCTGATTGCAATGACCAAGAGAACGAAAATTGTGAATTGCGATACTTTGCTATAAATAAATTAAATCGGATCATAAGCATTAAATATAAAAACCTTAAGGGTGAAAGTTTCAAATTTTAAATATCTGTATTATAAATAATAAAACAAAATCCTAAGCTCTAAGCCCAAAAAACCTGAAGATGAAAATTTTACATTACAAATACTTTGTTATAAATAAATTACTCGATTTGTAAGCGTTAAACGTGAAAACGCTGCGGTAGAAAGTTTAAAAATTCAAATTCTTTTTTTATGAATGAAAAAATAATCATAACTTCTAAATCCAATAAACCTGCCGATGACAGTTTTAAATTGCAAATACATCTTTATAAATAATTTAATCGATCCATGAGCATATAAATTTTTGGTGAAAAAAGGTTCAAGTTTAAAATAAAATGTCTTTATTATAAATAAAAAAATTAAACTATAGGCTTTTCACCCGAAAACCCTGGGGATAAAAGTTTAAAAATGAAAATATTTTATGAATAAATTAATCGATTCTTAAGCGTTAAATATAAAAATCTTAAGATAAACGATTCAAATATCAAATTTTTTTTTATAAATAAGAAAACAAAATCATAGGCTGTAAATCAAATAACCCTGTGTTAAAATCAGGAGTCCAGCATTTTTTTCGGACTATATTTTACAAAGTTACAGTGATTTTTATAAAAATGCATAAAAGATAAAATATAAACACAATGCTATTTTCTTAATATTTTAGACCTCCAATTTTTAATAAATAATTTTAAAATGAAAATTTCAAAATTACTTTTTATCAAAATTATAAGACTATTTAAAACTATAATATAGCTAAATCACAAAAAGAAAATCGATTTTGAAAAATTCTCCCCAAAAGAAAAGATATTTCTTCAACTGCGAGTTCCGAAATTGACGCAAAAACTGGATGACACAAACGTCTCCTACTTTTTAATAAAGAGATAATGTAGACTTAAGAAAAAAGAGCTCGTCCCTTATCACCATTGCTACCAAGATATAAAAATAGATTAAAAGGGACATTAATGAATCATCTATCGCAATACCTTACCAGCCAGAAAAAATAAATAGACCGTATAAAGATGGTAAAAATGAGAAATGAGACAGATTATCAGATATGGTAAGTTTTTCTATAATCAAATTTCATTATAGTTCATAAATTAATACTATGTAACCTTAAATTGAATTATCACAGTCAAATGAATAATTTATAAAAAAAAAGTACGTTTAAGTGAAAAATTAGGGATAGTGAAAAATATTTATAAAAATATATACTGATGATATTTTTACGAAATATCTGTCACTAATTTTAATTTTTACTTTTATCGATAAAAGTGCTTTATGAGTGAATCATAAAAATCTTACAAATTTGGTAAAGGAAAAACAGATAAGCGAATAAATGTTTTTAGTTTGACACCGTAAATTTCGATATTGTTCATGTATTGATGATTACGATTTTTCTTTCCAAACTGTAAATAAATTTGTATAAAAATAAATCTGCAATCTATTAAAGGGGAGTTACAATCTTTTATAAAAAGTAACATTGATGATATTCTCGAGTATTTCGGATAAAATTGTTTTAAACTTAAATTTTATAAGTAATGATTTTTCAAGAGATCGATTCTTTTTAAAACAAATCACTTTCTTTTTCTATTATAAAATTATTATTTTTATTTATTATAATAAATAATTTACAAAATTCTTAATTATCATTAAAAAATTATTTATTTTATTAAAGTTATTTTTTGTTTTTTATTTTATAAAAATTATTCTATAGTTAAATTTCATTCAATATTCAAATGTAATGAAAAATGTAAACATTTTTTTCAAACTTTTGAGTATTTATTATTTTTATGTCTCTATATTAGATTAAAATGTAATAAAATATAATTACACGTAGAAAATCATATCTCCATTTTTTACGATTTTAACACACCAGTGCCCTACCATATTCGAATAATTTTTTATAGACAATTAAGTGTATGTGTACAAAATCATTAATTATTATTAAAAATTTTTTTATTTTATTAAAGTTATTTTTTTTTTTTTTTTTATTTTGTAAAAATTATTCTATATTTATTCTATTTTATTATTTCTTCTTTATTACCAAGTGGCAGATTTCCAAAATTCAGAAAATCTGAATTCTGTGGCTATAAAAGCACGAAGACATCATAACGAGCAAGCAATTTTCGAGTTTAATATTGATGATTCAGAAATTAGAAAATGAGCTTTTTATATACATTAATCTTCTATTTACGAATTTCAACTCATTTCTGATTTATCACTCAAACGTTCTCACCAAAACTGTTACTAATTTTATCTCATCATTGATTAGAAATTTCGTAAATATATTGTTTCAAGATTATTTTTGAAGTTAAATAATAATACTGAAGGGATAATCTAGAAATAAGTTTAGATACATGAACTTGAGTGAATTAAAATATTTAAGAAAATTTTGTTCCTCGTTTCTCAATCATCCGTATGAATATATAAAACACAAAAACAGCTTGCTCGTTACAACGTTTTCGTATTTTTTTCGGTCATAGAGGTTGAATTTTTTGAATTTTGAAAAAAATGAAAACCTGCTACTCGCTGTGTAAGATATAGAGATTGTAAGCTTTTATTTTTATACCGGCGCTATTATATTGTAAATTTCAGATTGATAAGAAATGATGTACCTTCGTCCATGCAAGTTTGACAATATGATTTCAACATTTGCAAAGCCTTAGGATCTTTTTCATTTATTTCGTTCTAGATTAAGCTTTTTAATTGCATTTGAAGTTTATCTTCTACCTTTACTTCTGAGTTAACTGTTGTTTTATTGTCAGGAAATATTGCGTTTCTCGAAAAATTGAACGAAAAACGAATTTATAAAAATTGTCACATGGATTGACTCTTTTGTTCATTTTTTCCATAATCGAGGAAGCTGTATGAAAAATCGTAAACTGTTCCTCGACTTACCAACTTGTTGACAATGCGCTGTATCGCATGTTTTTGGTGCTGAAAAAAATTTAAATATAAATTAAGCTTAATCATATTTAACAATCGAAGAAGAATTTATCATTATTAAAATTAATATCACAATGTTGTATTCGATTGTTTAAACTTTTGAATATATAAATTTCAACGCAATATAATAATTATACAAAAAAAAAAAAAAAAAAATTAAATAAATAAATAAATAAATAAATCAGTGAAAATTAAAAAAACAATTGACAATTAAATTTAGAATTTTTACATTTCTCACTTATCTTCTGACATAGTAAACTTGCGACATTAACGATAATAATTATAATGGCCACTGAGAAAAAACTAAATTCTTTTGACTTTATTCGAAATCATCTTTAATTTTCGAAAAATCTTTAAATAAACCTATATGTAGTAGTCATACTGTACCGATACTTTATAAAAATGAATGTGAGTAAAAAAAAATCTATTGTATCTCTAAATACTTACAATACACTGTGCGATAATCATGTGTTTGAATATTTAGAAATGAAATTACCTGTAAGTAAAATTCGATTGAAATTCTGTGGAAGTTTCGTTTAAAATTATTACAAGCCATCTTGACTACGTTATACTCCAAAACTACTACCAAAGGCAAAAATCACTAACTTTTGATGAAACCAATAACTTTTGACAATAATGACTCGCTTCTTGTAATATTTTGAGTAAATTTTGGAGTATTTAAAAAAACAAATAATTTATCTTTTTTAGGTAGGTAATTTATTTTTATTTAATTTAAATTGCAGATTTTTAAAAACCCATCGAAACAAGAAATTAAAGTAGAAGAACCATATGTTCTTCATACAATTTAATACAAAGCGGATGTGTTCCGAATTTTTGTCTCTTGTCACGTATTTCAAATCATACCTTTCCGCTGCGCAGCTGAAGATTTTGCTTTTTCTTCGACCGAAGCAACGTGGAATTATAAAATTGAAGGATATTTTAGTAGCTGTATATATAAATTTTTTTCAATTTCTGCTCCTATAGACACGATATAACTATAAAACTATAATACGATTATATATCATATTATGTAACGATAATAAATAACGATAACCGACACGATAAACGAATTGAGGTACACTAAAAAAAAAAAAAGAATGTTAAATACTTAAAAGTGGATGTGAGTCATACGCCACGATTGTTAAAGTATTTTTAAAACAATGTTTATTACTTTCGTTATTTTTTTAAAATTCTAGCTTTTATAAAAAATATTTGTCATCGAACGTGAATTTGTTTAATAAAATTAGTAACATACAATGTATAATCGTGAGTCGTTAAAATAAATTATTATTATTTAATATTAAATAAAATTTTATTTATTTTACTAATAATAATTATAATAATTAAAATAAAATAATTTAAATATAAAATCAATTGATGTATTACGTTTTCAAATAATTAATAAATAATACGTCTTTGTTAAAATAAATCAAATAACATAGAAGCAAATCAAATATTGTTTATTTAAAAATTAATAATTATTTAATATAAAATACATCTAAATTTACTGTACAAACATTTCGAAATATTTTGTACAGTCAACTTAATAACGTTTTTTAGAATTTTGTATTGTAACTTGAATTGTTCCGATTCGTATCCGCTTTAAACTGGATATCAAATAGTATTAGATATCTAATAAATACATTATTATTAAATATATTATTATTGAATATAATAATATTAAATACATTATTATTGATCTAATATATATTTAATATTCAAAATAAATAAAATTTACTTATTAATTTTAGTGTTTCGTGCATCAATATTACGATTTCTAAATCGTAAGCACAGTTTTACAGATCGGTTTATTTAAGCTGCACATTATTCAAGGCTTATAATAACTAAATTCCAGCATCAAATTGTTTAATTTCGGTAATAAATACCGATCATGAAAGCTATCTTTTTCCCATTCCAATTTAAAGTTATCAGTACAAAATTGTTCAAAAAACATCATTGGGACAATCTTTCAGCAAAAGAATTGAGCGGTTCATCGTTAGTCGTTGTAAACCATCCAAATTCGGTGCAGATTTATAATCTTACTTGCCTAACGTTTAAGTTCTCATTTCACGCGGTGTTTTCTACGGTCTTAAATAAATCTTTTAGAATTTCGTATTAAATTTTATTATTAAGACGATAAATATACATAAATTTATACACACAATTTCAATTCGTTTATTTAAAATAAATATATTCCAAACTGCCGCGTGACTACACGCCATGATCGAGAAACTTTTATGTTGCTGAGTAGGTTTAATTTTTATTACTTTAATTTTCATCCTATTATGCAAATTTGCTGGTTGTTTATTTAATTTGAATTTTACTCTATTAATATAGATAAATTAATTGAATTATTATTATTATTATTCTTTGATTGTTTGTTATTCCTAATAAAAAAATCTTAAATATAGCAAAGTCTTGTTTATATCTGTTTAGTGGGCGTTTTTTATCTTTGTCAAGTGCTAGATTTTTAACTTTATTTTATTTAAATTACTCTGGGGATGCCGATCATTGAGGTTGGTACCTAAGCACTTATCTTGTTTTTTTTATTTTTGGAATTTAAGAGATAATTTGAACCGTTTTTATTCATTATACCTTTTATATTTTTTTGGTATTTTCCTGAGAGACAAAATAGACTTAGTGTCCGCTGTAAGCCGCGGAACCGCAAAGCGCTTCCAACGATACTTCATTTGCCAAAATACGATGCGCAGTTTTGGTGCTCTAAGATAACAAAAATGGAATAAAATCAAAACATAAAATTTGTTGTTAAAATCATAAATTTCTATTCAGCTTTGTCGTAGTTTGGAAATAATATGTAATAACATAATAGAAATGTACGTAAATGCGTAATAAAAGTGCAGTCGAGAAATCAATAAAGGAAGAAAAACCTTTAAATTTTAATAATTTCACAATTGGTAAGTAAAATTAATTATAAATTTATTAAAAACTACACAACATTAATTTATAATCATTAATTATTACATGAACGTAGTAGTACATTTATAAACACACGGTATAAAAAAAAACTTCTTAAAAATTGTTTATATCTTAAAATACATGTGATAAATAAATTTGATTTCATGCGGTTACTTAACCCATTAAATCCTAAGCCGAATCTAGGCCAGATAACATCAAACTAACTATTAGATTGGTGGTATAGCCGAAAATAAAGTACCCGTGTTTTTTCTCTTATCGTTTATAATTGTTTATAAAAAATTATTTAAACAAATGGATAAAAAATTTGAAATTTCAAAAAACTGCAAGTGGTAATCGATTTTACGGAAAAAATCGTGAAGGACGCCTATGTGACGTTTTTTTGTCAGACTTCAAATTGTTAGTGTAAAAATGGTATAAACAAATGCATTATCAGATGCATAGGTGAAATTATGAGTGTTCATTTTCGTGACTTTTGCACAGATATTTTTTACATTTAGAGAAAAATTTCTGAAACCTTACAAAACACGTATATTGAATAAGTAGAATAAATGAGAACAAATATAACCATTTATATTAATTGACATTGCTTTGCCACTTAAAATGCATAAAGAGTAGTATTTTTTTTACACGTATTTCAAATTTAGCGTTGTGGTCGGAGGATTCACACTCAGACTAGTATATCTACGAGGGCGGTTCAATAAGTACCCGTTTTAGAAATGAAGACACCATTTATTCAAAAAAAAATTTTTTTTTTTCTCAACATAGTGCCCTTTTAGAAAGATACACTTCTTCCAACGTTCCTGCTATTTTTTTAACCCCTCCAAAAAATAGGATTTGTCGAACTCTCCAAAATACGCCTCTGTCTCGGCGATGACTTCCTCGTTTGAGCTAAATTTTTTTCCCGCGAGCCATTTCTTCATGCTAGGGAACAAGAAAAAGTCGCAGGGAGCCAGATCAGGTGAATACGGGGGGTGCGGCAGTAATTCAGGCAGTTTGGCGGCAACAACTCCGGATGAATGTGCTGGTGCGTTATCATGGTGAAACAGCACCTTCTTTTTCGTCAAATGCGGCCGTGTCTCCTTCAATTTTTTGTCGAAGCGGTCCAATAACTCACTGTAGTATTGTCCAGTGATCGTTCTTTCTTTTTCTAAAAAATCCATGAGGATGACGCCGTTCGCATCCCAAAAAATCGTCACCATGACCTTTCCGGCCGATGGGACCATCTTCGCCTTCTTTGGAGCAGATTCACCGGGAAAAATCCATTGTTTTGATTGTTGCTTAGTTTCTGGTGTGTAATAATGAATCCAGGTTTCATCAACGGTGACAACTCGACGCAAAAACTCCTTCGGATCTCGCTTAAATTTCTCCAAACACTGCTTCGAAGTTAACAGCCGCATCCGCTTGTTGTTCACCGTGAGCAATCGCGGCACCCATCGGGCCGACAATTTTTTCATCGCCAACTTATCATGTAAAATATTAATTGCCGTTCCGGTCGACACACCTACGGCCTCTGCTACTTCGCGCACTTTCGTTCGTCGATCAGCGAGAATCATGTTGTAGACTTTTTGAATGATTTCCTCGGTAACCACGTCTGCTGGGCGTCCTGGTCGCTCCTCATCAAAAACGGATATTCGCCCACGTTTAAATTCGTTGAACCAATATCTAACTGTGGTCATAGATGGCACAGTGTCCCTATAAACAGGATCAAACTTTTCTTTTATCTCCTCGCATTTTTTTCCATCCAAAAACAAAAAGCGAATTACCGAACGATACTGCTCTTTTTCCATCTTAGCGAAAATCACGAAACATGTCTTACTCGAATGGCTGCCAAATCCAAACTAACCTATCCATCAGTCTAAAATTTGTTTTACCGTCGTTTGATAGATGGCAGCACACGATGATAATACCAACTTCCCTCAGGAACGCCCTCTGTCGTCAAACACGAGTACTTATTGAACCGCATTCGTATATGTACAATAAATATCTATGCTTATAATAAGATAACATAAAAAGAATGATTATCTTATAAGTAAAACATGAATGATGTCAAAATGTTACAAAACAATTGATTTAAAATAACACGTGCTTATCATGATAAATATTGGCCTATTATATTTTTCGACTAGCAAACATTTTTCAAGACTTTTGTCGTTCAGTCCAGCGGACTCACACCTGTTCGTGGCTTACAATATACAATATTACATATATATATATAGATAGAGAGAGAGAGAGATGCGTGCAAATGCAGACTTGCGCATACACATACATGTAAACGCAGAAGTTGACCCCAAAAAGTCGAAAGACGGCTGCGCGGATGCAAAGTATACATATATGTATCCACACGCACATACACGCACAATTGCGTATACATTCGCAAAAGTCGAGCGCGCACGCACTCAGGTATTCGCGTATAGGTTTATATATATGCACGATGTGGGGCAGAAACGGTATCGTACATATATACGAGCGAGGAAGAAGCGCGGGTACGGTGATGCAGAAGGAAGGAGAGGGGAGGAAGGGGGCCGGCTTTTCACTTTGTGCTAAACGAACCGATCGCGTCCGTTCACAAATCGATGATCGCGCCGTCCCCTTGTTTATATATATATATTGGTGTATTAAAAAAATAAGGTGACTTTATATTTTTATGAAAAAATATTTATATTTATTCATCAATATTCATGTTATCCCCTTCAAAGTAA
The DNA here is from genome assembly GCA_949987625.1 of Chalcis sispes. NCBI lineage: Eukaryota > Metazoa > Arthropoda > Insecta > Hymenoptera > Chalcididae > Chalcis > Chalcis sispes. Next base: position 21,905,966 of record OX465095.1, on the reverse strand, counting down.
TCCCCCTCAGATACAATACACTTGTGCTAACGCTTTTTCCAATCTTTGAAGCATTTCTCATAAGCACTTTTTGGAATAGCCTTGAGCTCTTCCAGCGATACAGTTTTTATTTCCTTAATCGTTGCAAATCTTCGTCCTTTCATAGATCTCTTCAGTTTTGGGAACAAGAAAAAGTCGCAAGGGGCCAAATTCGGTGAATATGGTGGCTGAAGCATGATTGTTGTGTTGTTTTTGGCCAAAAAATCTCTCACAAGCAACGATGAATAAGCAGGTGCATTATTGTGATTCAAAAGTTATGAATTGTTTTTCTACAATTCCAGACGTTTTTTTCGCATTGCTTCTCGCAAACGGCTTATAACTTCAAGGTAATACTCCTTATTGACCGTACGACCTTGAGATAAAACTTCCGATGCACTACTCCGCGGTAATTGAAAAAAATAGTGAACAAAACTTTGAAATTTGATCAAACTTGGCGTGCTTTTTTCGGTCTTGGCTCTCCTGGGTGCTTCCATTGGAGCGGTTGAGCTTTAGTTTCGAGTTCATAACCATGTACTCATGATTCGTTAGCAGTTATGACTATTTTGAGCAAATCAGGATCATCATTGACGTCATTCAAGAGTTCCTGGACGATACTCATGCGACGGTTCTTCTGATCAAAATTAAGAAGTTTCGGAACAAACTTCGCTGACACACGTCTCATGCCCAAAACATTCGAAATAATTGCATGACACGAGCCGACCGATATGCCAACATCCTTAGCAGCTTCTCTAATGGTAATTCGACGATTTTCCAAAAAGATTTTCTTTACAGCTTCGGCGTTATCATCAGTTGTTGATCTGCTGTGGTGTTCAGAGCGAGGTTCGTCATTGGTATCTTCTCGACCATTTTGAAAGAGCTTGTACCACTTGTTAACATTTTTTTTACATATAGCAGACTTACTGTATGTTACTGTCAACATTTCAAGTGTTTTAGAGTACTTGATTCCATTTTTTACACAACATTTGATGCAAATTCTTTGTTTTATTTTTTATAATAATATAAAATCGCCACTAAAACATATCTAGCCTTTCCATCTATCAAAAACAAACTAAATATGCTATACACTTGAAACTGTGAACATATGTTCGGGACATGTGTACCAACACAACAACAACAAAAAAATCGATAATCGAATGTTGATCACGCAATTTGAAAAGTCACCTTACTTTTTGAACACTCCTCGTATATACGTACGGGTGTATTATATGTGTACGTAGAGCGTAGAATGTGGCACGTCGCCCTCGTCGATATGAAAGTTTAACCTTCCCTATGCGTGCATACATCTTTCATCGTCTGTCTAACGGTCCGTTTAGTCAATTTCACGACGGCGACTGCCACGATCCGCGTCTCCGATAATAATTACCGATGCTGCTCATTTATAGGTATATATACATACAAACGTTTACTTCGAGATTTTTTTACTGTTATTTTTTTTTTATCCTATTTAGAAATGTTTGTTTTATTTCTTTTCTTTTCGATCAATTGAAAATAATAAATAAATTATTTATTAATAATTATAATTTCAAGTTTACGGATTTGAAACTTAACGTTTTTACTAAATCAAAATAATTAAATTTTTATTTATCTATTTATTTTATTTTTTTTTTTTTTTTTTTTTTTAATGATGAACAATTATGAAGAATCTTTAATAAACGTTTTACTTTTACGAAATGAAATTTCAGAGTCGAATGAAAAGACGAATTCAAGCATGAAATAATATCGTATTTGAAGTGTATATAAAAAAAAAAAAAAAAACACGATTAGGCAATTTCAAGTCTTCCTATTAATGAAAACGTTCCGGTACATTAATGATTTACCCATTACAAGTAGATTATTAAAAAGAAACTTCACAGACGTTTATATATTCCTTAAACGCAGTGCTCAAATAAAGAAGAAGCAACAGCAGCTGAAAAAGAAAAAAACCGCCTAGAAAAGATCTTAGCGATTTAATTTAGAAAGCCATATCGTTCGTTCCTCCGCATTAACGTAATGCGTATGCAATTTTTCGTAATTGGAATTAGAGCCACTCGCGGAATATGAAAGTGACTTCGTTATTCCGTTAAATTTATTATAACAATGCGTCCGTTAATTTTAATTTTCGTATACGTACTTTCACGTTAAAGAGCTACTGCTATATATGAGGCTTTACATTGTAAATTACAACGACCGAGCATTTTCGTTAAAGTCGCAAGTGTTGAAGTTGAGTCGGTTTTTAGATTAATGCTAATTATAGATTATTTGCGGTATTTACGGTTGTACGTATATGTATGCTCGCCGCGCCGAGAAAATTGGCGTACGCGCAGTTAAAAATTTTAAGGTAAGTTTTACATCGAATCGTTTAATGTATAAGATTAACGAGAGTCGGTATAAGAATACTTTGATGCACGCATTTTAACTTCTGCGGATGAAAGTTATAAATTATCGAAACGTGAGTAAAGAAAATATGCTAATTTATTTAAAAGTAAATTGTTTTTTTAAGCAATTTTTAATTCTAATTAATGAAGATCTTTATCGATACCGATAATATTTGACATTTTCTTTACTTGCATTATGGGAATTTATTATATTTAGCACAAGATACAATGATAATTTACCTTATTAAAATTTAGATAACTTTAATAATTTAATATTTGAAAAAGTATTTTATTGCGTGACGCAATTGATGAGTTAAATGTGTAGTAAAAAACGTGTAATATTAAATATTTATAATCGAATTAAATAATTTAAAATTACAATTGATCGATTTGCTACGAAATTATGATTTTTTGCGAATAATAAATTTTCTTTTTTTTTAATTTTAAGTTCGATCATTTAAGTGCTCGATAAATGACTGTTTGGATTAAAAAATCATTTTTCTATTACTAATTAAGATAACGATATCGCAATAGCAAATATCGATTTTGCACAATGGAATTCAAATGCAAGTGTATTTTAAAAATTCACCAACAATTTACCAGGGTAAAAAAAATTTCACCATTAATATATCGATTAAACGATTTATCAATATTGCCTAATGTTTGCAAAGTTTCAATCACGCGAAAAAAGTTACAATAAATAATCATCGGTCAACGTTTGAACGTTTGGCAGCCAAAAAAGAAAAAACAAAAAAAAAGAAAGAAATAGCAAAATCGTTTTCGCGTCCAGCCGCGAGTACATCGAACCCATTAAATTGTTTTCTTCTTTACGATTCGGCCTTTACTCTCCGCGATGTTTCAGACTCAATAAACCATCGTATAAACTTTGTTCGCTTCACTTTCTCTCCAAAGCGTTCGTTCGCTCATATACACCCTCTCACGTAATTCAATACACATGCTCGTACATGTGCGTATGCGTGTGTTATAAATTGTACATTTATTCATCCCTAGCTAGGTTTGTGAATCTTGCAGATATAACGTATATCCATATGCATACAAAATAAGGGAATAAAAAAAAATGAAAAAAAAACTAGAGGAATAGATAGTTAAAGAAAGAGTGATTCACGTGTCCGCGGAGAAAAAGAAACACGTTTTTACGTACGAGTGTGTGTATACATATATATATATATATATATATATATATACATATACATAGATATACAGTGTGTCATTTTAGGCGCTTAAAATATTATTAACGCTAGATGCAAGAGAAATTTTATAAATAAAAAAACTTGTTATGTTCAAATCGGTGAATAAGTTACTTTTTAATTAACAATAAATTAAAAACCAATCAGATTTCTTCGCGCTCGAGTAGGTGAGCCTCGAGAAAAAACAAAAGTTGGCGGGGCTTACGATTTTCAACTATACATCCGTATGCGGCGATGTGTGCGTCGCCGTGCTACGCTTGTTTCACCCCACTCCGCCGCTAATTTTAATTTTGCTCTTCTTATATTCTCTCATTCGTAATATCTATGAATTTATTAGAACAATAAATGATTGTATTAATGTAAAAACATTAATTAAAATTTAAATATCATCTTGTAACGTAAAAAATGGAAATCATTATTTATGTAAAAAATGTTTATAAAAAATCCATTATTTTAATTTTTCTAATAATAATAACTTCGATAGAAGTGCTTTATGAGTGAATTATAAAAATCTTTCAAATATTATAAAGGAAAAACAGATAAGCGAATAAATGTTTTTAGTTTGACACCATAAATTTCGATATTGTTCATGTATTGATGATTACGATTTTTCTTTTCAAACTGTAAATAAACTCGTATAAAAATTAGAAATCTGTAATCTATTAACCCTTTCAGCCCTGACTTTTTTAGAGTAACGCAATTTTCATCACATTAAAAATTAGGGGTTTTCGGGGTCGCTGATTACGAATCCGATGTCAGATTTTTAAAATTTAAAATGGCGGATCCAATATGGCGGACGACTTATTTAAAAATTGATCCAATTGGCCTGAAATTTGACACTCGGAGTTTTTTGGGGTCGCAAATTACGAATCCGATGTCAGCTTTTCAAAATTCAAAATAACAGATCAAATATGGTGGACGACCTATTAAAAAATTGGTCCAATTGGCCTAAAATTTGTTATTAGGGGGTTTTTAGGTTCGCAAATTACGAATCTGATATTAGTTTTAAGTGGTCATTTTCTGGAGTGCAGGTGAACTTATTAAATTTTCGTCCACCATATTGGATCTGTCGTTTTAATTTAAAAAAACTAACATCGGATTCGTAATCAGCGACCCCGAAAACCTCCGAGTAACAAGTTTCAGGCCAAATGAATAAATTTTTAAAAAATCGTCCACTATATTAAATCCGTCATTTTTAATTTTGAAAATCTGATATTGGATTCATAATCAGTGACCCCGAAAACTCTTGAGTAACAAGTTTTGGGCTAATTGGATCGATTTTAAAAAAAGTCGTCTGCCATATTAGATCCGCCATTTTGAATTTTAAAAATTATGAAAATCTGACATCGGATTCGTAATCAGCGACCTCAAAAACCCCCGAGTGTTCATTTTTATGAGCCTAACTCCACGTAATTCGATAATTGGCAATTTTTTTTTAAATTTCTGCCAAAAATATTCATTTGTTTATATTGTTATAAACACAAAATTGTTATTAATTCTTTGCACTATAAATTTTTGTTGCAAAGGAGAATAAATTTGTGGACCGTTGGCGTTCAAAAATCAAAAAAAATATTGATTTTTGACAAAGTTATGAACGTTTGAACGCAAAAGTGGTTTCGATCGAAACCACTGGGGCTGAAAGTGTTAAAAAGGATTTCAAATTTTGAAAAATATTTTATTTTCATGAAGTTTGCAGTTGCAATTTTTATAAAAAGTTACATTGATGGTATTCTTGAGTATTTCGGGTAAAATTGTTTTAAACTTAAATTCTATAAGTAATGATTTTTTCAAGAGAGCATTTTTATTAAAACAAATTATTTTATTTTTCTATTATAAAATTATTATTTTTATTTATTATAATAAATAATTCACAAAATTATTAATTATTATTAAAAAATTATTTATTTTATTAAAGTTATTTTTTTTTTTTTTATTTTATAAATATTATTCTATTATTAGGTGGTATCGCATATTTACGCTACGCACGGATAATATAATAAATATATATAATAATTTTATAATAGAAAAAGAAAGTGATTTGTTTAAAAAAAAAATCGCTCTGTTAAAAAATTTTTTTATTTTTATACGAGTTTATTTACAGTTTGAAAAGAAAAATCGTAATCATCAATACATGAACAATATCGAAATTTATGGTGTCAAACTAAAAACATTTATTCGCTTATCTGTTTTTCCTTTATAATATTTGAAAGATTTTTATAATTCACTCATAAAGCACTTTTGTCGAAGTTATTATTACTAGAAAAATTAAAATAATGGATTTTTTATAAACATTTTTTACGTAAATAATGATTTCCATTTTTTACGTTATAAGATGACATTTAAATTTTAATTAATGTTTTTACATTAATACAATCATTTATTGTTCTAATAAATTCATAGATATTACGAATGAGAGAATATAAGAAGAGCAAAATTAAAATTAGCGGCGGAGTGGGGTGAAACAAGCGTAGCACGGCGACGCACACATCGCCGCATATGGATGTATAGTTGAAAATCGTAAGCCCCGCCAACTTTTGTTTTTTTCTCGAGGCTCACCTACTCGAGCGCGAAGAAATCTGATTGGTTTTTAATTTATTGTTAATTAAAAAGTAACTTATTCACCGATTTGAACATAACAAGTTTTTTTATTTATAAAATTTCTCTTGCATCTAGCGTTAATAATATTTTAAGCGCCTAAAATGACACACTGTATATCTATGTATATATATATATATGTATACACTTTGCGGGGAAGTAAAGAGAAAGCGAGCAAACGAGAGATGCGGTTATTTTCGAAGAATCTCTTACGGCTGCGCGTTTATTCCTTTTCTTCTCGGTGACGGGATGTTAGATAAAGAGAGAGAAAGACTCGAGTGCGTGTGCGATCTATATAAGCAAGGTCGTCGAACTGTTTCGCTCGATGACGATAATCTCGTCGCGTCATTGATCTTTCTCTTTCTGTTTTCCAAGTAAATGTATATATATGTTAATAGGTGTATGGACACGAAGCTGATTTCATTGATGACGAATTGGCAAAGCACACCATTACGGAGAAAAATGAAATCGTTGCTTTTTTTTTTTTTTGTACTCGGGTTATAATTTTTTAGTCTTTAAAAAAAATCTTGAATTTTTCGAATCGTTTGATTAACTCGAAATTTACGACGTTGTTAGGGAAAGGGGAGATAAAATGGAACTTGGTTACAAAAAAGAAATTATTTTGGACTATTACCAATCCTACCGCTATAGGAGTTTCCCTAACGTTATTAAGAATTTTATACTCGATATTATTTGTACTATGCACAGTATTTTAAATTTAATGGCATTTGCTTTAACGGGTAATATTTGTCTAATGTAAAAAGGTTACTTTCTTTTCGAGAAATTTTAAGATTATTTAATCTATATTTTAATTATGGATATAAGATTTATAAATATTTCAATTTCTAAATTAAGAAACCATAATTACTATTATATGAATTTTATTTATTTGTTTATGATATTAACATATTATCTGTTACGAAAGCCAATTTTTTTAAGGATCCAAAAGATATAAACGGCCGAATCTTAAACCAAGTTTTTAATCGTAAAATTCATCATCGATATAAAAATCGAACAATCAATGCAGATTATAATATTTAGATATTGCATAGAAATAATTTTAATATTTTACTTCAACAAAGAGAAATCTTTAACTATGATCCCTTTGATTATTTTTAAAATGTGGGAATGTTGTGTAATTTTGAGGAATATATTTAAATTCATTACTTTATGATCTCCAAATGTATTTTTACTTTTAATTTATTTGTTATAATAAAGTAAAAAACGGGTTTAAAATTATAATAACATTGTTTAATTAAAATAAAACAAATTCGTAGGCTTCGTGGATATTTTAAATACAATTTGTTTAAAAAAAAAAAAAAAAAAACAGAAACGACCAAAAATAAACAAAAATGACAAACCAAGTGACATTATTCACACTCACTTACTCGGTCTATTAAGCAAATAACGTTCTCGCAATGCGAGTAGTAAAAATAAAATAAGATAAAGCGATTAAACCATTCCATAAGTGAAGTCGAAAATTTTTGAGAGAAAATTACACATTTTCTCAACAGTCGCACGGTATAAGCTCGTACCTACCGCCATCGCTTGTGTACATAAACGTGTAATTTCTTTTTATTTCAAGTTTCTCCAATTACGAGGGGGAGGCTGAGAGGAGGAGAGACAAAAAAAGAGTCGAATTAGAAGTCGAGAGACGATGAATTTGCGGTGGCGCGACACCGTGTCATTATATTTTGTACATGTATACGCTTAAATTATTACTTCGAGTTTACGTGTATTTTGGTTAATAAAGATGGTAATATAAAAGAGAAAGAAAAGAAAAAAAAAAAAAAAGTAAAAGAATAATTAAATACGAGTAGCGAGAGGACGCACGAAGGATTATTTGCAATTAAGCGCTCGTGATACGTATACCGACGGGATCACTTTTCCTTCGTAGATTCGCTTTTTATTTTCGTTTACAATTTATCTAGTGGTAATTTAGTCGGTGGATGGAAATTTGCAAAAATTATTATGGTTTACGCGAAATCCACGTTTTATTTTACCTCGAGTTTTTTTTTTTTTTTTTTTTTCTTGACTTGTGCATATTTTATTCGTAAATAATTTTTCAAAATTATTAGTCACCAACGTACTTTCTCTAATGGATTTTATTAAAATTTATACTTAAAATATTAAACTTGCATTGACTTAATTTGTAAATCAAAAATTTCTTGTACTTTTCTATTTTTCGTAACTTTTTTTTTATTTTATAAATTCAATTAAAATTTTTTGCTTGTACAAAGAATTTTAATTAAATACTTTGTTAAACTATAAAAATAAAGAAAAAAAATTGTCATTCGTAGTATATCTGTAATCGCGACGATAATTATTTATCGGCTCAATAAAAGATACGTTCCAAGAATTTTAAGAAAGTATCGATCGTCCTTTGTGTAAAATAACATCGACAAATTTGCAACGTTAATCCATAAACTATCGTAAATTGGATCGTAAAATAATATCTATTACGGAAAAAAAAAAAATATATTCTCGCGCTTAGGCTCAACATTACTCGTGCGATTCGTGTATTGCCAAAAATCGTTGATAAAAACATGTTGACCGACACTTGCAAGATATACGTTACGCTTTTGGAGATTTCAATCGATAAAAAGAGAAGGCGGAGGGATATAACGTTCGAGAAAGAGTGATGAAATTAACGCGTTATTGTCTCGGTGGCTACTGTGTATATATGTATAAACATGTATTGTAGACGACAACGACGTCGATATATTAAGAAACTAACGTGTGAATTATGCGCGCGTCTCGGACGAAGTTGCGATTTTTGTTTTTTTAGCTTTGTTTGTTTATTGTTTCGTTTGTATACTTGAGAGTATTTCTTTTTTCTTTTCTTTTTATTTTTCCTTTAGCGAGAGAGCGAGTTTAATTTTGTTCGAGGGTAAGATAAACACCGGAAAATTATATTAATTATGTGTAGTTGGATATACTCGTTGGTGAAATTATAAATGTAAAGTCAATCATCAGAAAGATCGAGAAAGATTTTCGCTTGATTTCAAAATAAAATATTTGTAAAGAATAGGTAAAAAATGTCTTGGAAAAGTATGAGATTTTTCATATGTAATTTTTAAAATTAAAGTAAAAAAAAAAGTGTTTTAAAAACTGAAAAGTCTTTTTAAAATATGTCTTTTACATAAAAAATAATGAGACGTAGATTTGCGTTTCACATATAGACATTTCTATGTCCTGTGTAATTAAAAAAAAAAAAAAGTAATAAAAAGTAATAAAAAGTGCAATAATAAAACAAAAAAAACTACACTTCTTTAACTTTCATCAGCGAGGAAAAACCAAGAATTACGATTTCTCTTTCATCGAAATAGAAATATGCGAATGCAACACCGAGAGTTTACCGATAAGAGAACTTTTTCCGACTGCTTAGAGATCTACATTAAATTTCGGATCGTTATTTTTTTCAAATTTTATTCATTATCCACAAAACTATTAATAAACTAAAATAGTGGCAAAAGAAGTTTCCGACAAGTCTTGTCAAAATAAAAAAATAAATAAGACGAAGGAGAAGAAGAGAAAAAAAGATACAATGGTAAATTTTGAAAGATTGCGTACAACTTTTGAGAATGTATGTGTACGTGTATACACGAAAATGAATTTTCTCATTTACACTAGTTAGGTTTTATGTACGAATGTAGCTACTAACATTTTTTTAAAACTCGCATCTTGCAAAATGACCGCTTGCGTGTTTTTGAAAAACGAAAGTATTTCTACCTCTTCTTTCCCTTCATTTTTTTTCGTCGCGTAATTTTCCTTGTCGAACGACTTAAATCTTGCATATATATATATATATATATATATCTAGGTTCCTAATATAGGACATATTATAAATATACGTTTCAAACGGTACACGTACGGTCGAGTTACTCGAATAAAAAATGACTAGACTATTTTTCGGGTCGGATAAAATATAAATGTAAAACGCTTTTGTCTAACTGTACCTTTAAGCTGTAGCTTCACATGCGGAATAATGAAGTAGCTCCAGATTATTCTCACGTGTTGAAATAATCGTTACATTACGTGCGAACTGTACATATCTCTTTATTGTTTTTTTTTTCTTTTTTAAATCTTAAATTTTACACCTTAGTATTTTAACGTCGTTTACTTTTATCGTAGAACACGAAACCTTTCAAAATCGTTATCGTACACACTGCGCGAGAAAGGAAAAAAAGATAAAAATTAAGGAAAAAAAAAGACGAACGACGAGATTTCACTTTCTGCGTTCGTCGTAAGAAAAAGCTCTCGCTTTGACGGTGAAAAATCTATAATTGCGCAATCCGCCAAATGAACTTTAAAACCAAACGCAAATTCGTCACGTGGTTAAATCGTTTACTTTTGCACCGACACTTACCGGTTTATTTTATCGTTAACACGACTTTTCTCTTTATCCGTTATCTTACACTCTTTTTACAAGCATACGCACATACGCGCATATGTATGCGTAAAAAATCGTCGAATGGTCTACCATAGAGCAGTTGGATGCTCGTAACGATATCGTCGAAGATCTGACGTAACGAAGCGGCGCGTAATTGGGACGTTTCAATGAATTCTTAGTATGTTTCGGAATCGAGTTTTATTTTTTTTTTTTAAATTTGTCAACTTTTACTTTATATCAAAATAACATATCATGCCAAGTATCAGCCTAAAAATATTAATTTTTAAAAAAGTTATGCATATTTAAAAAAAAAAAAGGAGTAAAATTTTTAAACTGATATATATCAAATATTAATTATCAGAATGACGTAAATTTTTTTTTTTTTTTTTTCAATTACGCCAATAATAATATTGAAATTATAAAATGTATATAATTTAATACAAAATTTTTTTATAAAAAGAAGTTACAACAATTTTTCATAAACAAATTTAGTTTTTTAATCAAGGTGCCTCATACGATTTTCAATTTTTTTATATCAAATTAAAGCCTAATCTTTCTTCTTTAATTTGGTAAAAAAAATTTTTCCGACAATTTATAAAAAAAAAAAAAATTAGAGCCATTTGAAGCCGACGCTCGGTGCTTCCCGCCGCGCCGCGCCGCACTTAGCCTTATGTAGTATGTATGCTTGTTCACTTCTTCAAGCTTCTTCCTTATTTCAAAGTGCATTGATTTTTTTTTCGTGAAATCAAAATTGGAATTTTAATATTTATTTTGACATATTTTATTTGATAATTAATTTCTTCAGTGTCTTAAAAAATAGTGTCTTATTATAAAAAAAAAAAAAAACCTTTTTATTAATTCATTGAAAACAGTCTTTATTTAGTTATAACAATTATGTACATTATTTACATTTGATATATGTTCAACAATAGCTTGTATGTGTATCTTATTTTATAATTAGTAATTAACTTAAAAACTAAGACTAATACTTTTTCTATTTATTCTGGCTTTTTTTTTTTAATTAAAAGTAGATCAATTGATAACTTTTTTTTGTTATTATTTGGGCCCTTGCTATATTAAATTGGGTCTACTTATAAAACATTACAATATCGCTATTTATAAAAAATATAATGTTACAAAAGAACTATTACTATCTATTTTTAAAAATTATACTAACCTATCAATTTATAAAAAATTACATATAATATAAAAGTTTTTTTTCGGATGTCCTAAGATTTATAATAAATTATCATTATCACGATTTTTTACTAATTACGCATTACAAAAATTATTAATTTATTATTTACTCTATTCTTCAACAAGTTTTTTTTATTTGAAAGTTTGAAGAGTTTGAATATAATTTTATTTTAATTTCTTGCACATTTTCTTTACTTAATGGTAGAAAGACGTGATGCTTTTGCAAATTTTAGTTTAATTTTATTTTCAAAATGATTGATTTTTATACCAGTGCTCTTATAGATATCATATGACTATCTATAAGTATAACAACTGCGCAGTAGCCTATATAATTTAATATAATTTACAAAGCAATATAATTTAATTATATTATGGGCTTCAGTTAAACAGGTAGAATAGTGTAGCATATGTATCTTAGGGAAGTTAACAAAACAATCAGAACAGGTGATTTTCTTGTATTATAACCAAGTCCCATTTATTAAGACACGATAAAAATAAATTATAAAATAAAATATGCGAAAATAAATGTTAAAATTTCCATTTTGATTCCACGAAAAAAAGAAGGTGAACGGGCCGAGCGTCGGCTTCAAATTGCTCTGATTTTTTTTCTATTAATGTCGGAAAATTTTTTTTACGTAATTAAAGAAGAAATATTAGGCTTCAATTTGACATAAAAGAAATTGAAAATCGTATGTGCCCTTCGATTAAAAAACTTTGTTTACTTATTAATGCGGCGTATACAGCGTAAGTATATAGCTAAATAAGACAAGAAGCACCGAGCGTCGGCTTCAAATGGCTCTAATTTTTTTTCTATTAAAAAGTCGGCAAATTTTTTTACCACATTAAAAAAGAAAGATTAGGCTTTAATTTGACATAAAATAAATTGAAAATCGTATGTGCCCCTTTATTAAAAAATTTAATTTGTTTATGAAAAATTGTTATAACTTTTTTTTATAAAAAATTGTTGTATTAAATTATATACATTTTATAAGTTCAATATTATTATTGGCGTAATTGAAAAAAAAAAAAAAAGATTTACGTCATTCTGATAATTAATATTTGATATATATCAGTTTAAAAATTTTACTCCTTTTTTTTTTTTAAATATGCATAACTTTTTTAAAAATTAATATTTTTAGGCTGATACTTGGCATGATATCTTATTTTGATATAAACTATAAGTTGACAAATTTAAAAAAAAAACAATAAAACTTGACTCCGAAACATACTGAGAATTGATTGGAACGTCCCAATTGCGCCATTCTCCGAGAGCGTTAAAAGTACAAGAGATGTGAGTGTTGTTATTGTTGTTGTCGTTATTTCTTATGCTCGTATGTATACCGATTGCTCGGTAAAATCTATCTGCTTTTTCTTTGAAGAGAGTTGTTCACGAGTTGTTTAAAAATTCTTCTATTTTTATTTATTTATTTTTTTTCTTTTCGATAAACGCCTTTAATTATATCGAATAAGTTTTAACGTTTAAGTTCAATTTTAAATACTAATTGTGTGCATAAAAATTTATGACTAAATTGTATGGATAAGAATCGTTGATTAAAATTTTCGGTAGATTTTATTAAAATAAATTTTTAGTTCTTAGATCGGATTTTTAATCGACGAGTATATATATATATATATATATATATATATATATATATATATATATATAAGTTGAATAAGAATTATATTTGTTACGAATCTTTAGAAAATGGATCATTCAATGTTTCATGTCAATTTTACGAAATTACTTGCTCGGAATTATTTTTTTCTTTCTTTTTTTTTTGTTCGGAATTATTTAAAAAAAAAAGCAATAAGTATCCATAAGTACAACAATGGATCAATCAACGTTACGATTATTCTAGAAACTTTTCTTAAACGCACTAAAACTATCGGGTCTATTATTTTTAATAAAATTTACGAGTGCAATAATATCACCGAAGCGTGACAATCCGTAAGACATTAAGTTTATTAAAACTATCCACGAGTAAATTTCAACAAAGCGTTTTGCAATTTATACTTCCACGAATGAAATCGAGTGAAAATTTTTTAATACTTTCGTTATAACCCGCATAATGCAACAATAATTGGCAACGATAATTTTTATAATAATATACGCATTTTTAAAAATATGTACGTTTCTCATCGATGCGTAAACAGCGTTCGTTTTATATATAGAAGGTATTAAAAGTATGTTGATTAATAAAAAAAAGTTAATACGTTTTAATCTTAAATAGTTTGCATGTGTAAATATTCTTTGAACATCAAAGCCGAAAAAACGATAATACAAAGAAATATTTCCACGTTCTTTCCGCGATAATGAAAATTTCTTGAAATACCGTTGAAAATCTTCAAATCTCTTAAACATTATCCTAAAAAAATGTCTTTACGCATAGACACGAGTTACAGTTCTTTACACGAGTCACTTAATTAACTCTTATTCTACACGTCTGCCCGTTTTCAGATTTAAGCGTCCGAGATACGTATACATTATAGGTAACGACTACGACTTAATGTTTCTACGGATATCGTTTACAACGGCAATAAGTGAAAATGGACGAATGCGGTCGGACAATTGTGACGTTTACTTTCATACAGTCGTGTTTCAAAGTCAATTTTTCATTTTCTTTTTTTGCTTCTTATTTTTTTTTATCGTTATTTACTTTTAAATTTAATGTACACATCTTTGTAATATAATGAACGGTGAACGAAAAATTTGTATATTTTCATGGATGTAATTTAGACATTTTATTTCCCTTCATAATAATAAACAACGCGTGAGTTTTAAAAAATTAAACGAGATCGGATGTTGTTGAATAATTAAATAATAACAATTTCAATAAAGCAGATTTGAATTATCAGCAATAAGTATATCAAAAATATTATAATTACATTAAAAAAAAAAAAAAAAAAAAATTACAAAGATAAAAATTAGGTTACGATCTACTTAATTACGAATAAAATACGAATTAATTAACAAAGCAACAACTGGTATAGATACAAAGATAACCCTAACATTTCATCATCTCATATACATGTATACCAGCATATTAAAAAGCTAGAAAGATAGATAAATAGAGAGAGAGAGAGAGAGAGAAGAGGAGAGATTTCAATCTCCGCTTCTCGAATCAAAAAGAAAAAAAATCTCCAACTCTACAATGGCCAAGCTTCGATCTTACTTGCTTATAACATCCAATGTGAATTCGTTGTGCTTATGAACTAAACAACCAACCCTTTCCCCGTAATGAAAATTTCCCACACTCGTCATCCACACCCACACATAAACACACCAACTGCGCACACACGCAGGGAGTTAACGCGTGCGCAATATCACACCGACGATTCGAGTAAGCGCAAGCGTCTGTTTCTATATACATATACTCCTTTCCGCTTTCTTTTTCCCTCTTCTTTCTCTTTCTCTACTTTTTTCTCTCTCTCTCTCTCTGTTTCTCTCTATCTATCTTGTGGCTCGCTCGACCGGTATGTGGGTCAGGAAGTCGAGGTGCCTTTCCTCTCGCTTTGCCTTCTCTCCCCTCCCACCTCCTCCTTCTTCTCCACTTCCTGCTTCTCTCTTTTTCTCTTTACCGCGTTGTCGTCATTGAGATGGTAGGAATTGCTGGCGACGAGAGAAAGAGAGAGCGCGAATTTTGCCGCGCGATGACGACGACGATGACGAGTTTGGTAAATCGGTTTATTTAAGAAAGAAATGATGGCGATGAATTCTTTTTTTTTTTTTTTTTTTTTTTCACGATGACAACTATATTTATGGTTGATAAAAATATCGTTTGCGTTGTAGTTCTAAAAAATTATTGAAATTACCAAACCGATTTTAAAATGTTAATAATTAGTTACATAAAACAAAACGAACCGAAAGAGCGTCGTATGCATACTGTGAAATTTGCGTCGCAAACGACACCTCTCGAGTACTTACGCGCCTCGCATTCGTAATACAAAACAAGCGATCGCGATAATCAAAGAAGGAACGAGGATAAAGAAAGAAAGTTGTTGGTACGACGAGCTAACTATACTTCGGGGACGTACGAAACGGTGACGCGAACGAATCGCCTACATACATATAACTATACCGGATGCGCGGAAGAATAAAAGAAAAAAGGGGAAATCCCGAATTCGTTATATATATATATATGAGATGTTTTGTTTCATACGCTCGTATGTGTGGCTTACTTCCGCTATATAATATTACGTATGCGCGCGCCGATTCGTCATTCGCGATTTTTTCGGGGTTGCCGTTCAATTTCTCTTTGCGCGATGGCGACTTTACGGTTAGCCGAGAGATCTCGAGAAGGATATAGAAACGATATAATTTTTATTGTTGATATACCGATTTAATAAAAGTGAGATTTTTTTTTTGTTTTCGATAAAAATAAGAAATTTTGAAAGAAGAAGATAAGAGACAAATAAGACGAAAAAGATAAGAGACAATGTGCAGGAGACACAAAACCAAACTGTGTCTAAGCTATAAATGTACATACATCCGAACGTTAATGCAAATATTCACATTGTTTAAGATATTATCTCGTAAAATTTAACGGTGAGTTTCTCGACTTTCTAAAAACTTGTGACCTTACAAAAGAGCAATAAATACTCTATTAAATTTCGTTGAAAATACATTATTAGTATATACAATAAATGAATTACTAACTTATATATGATTTATCATTTTTAAAACTATAAGCTTTTAAATGCCTTAAATTATAAACGATCCTGCGACAACTAAACAGCTCTTAAGTCGTTTAAGATTGATTATCAATAGCGATACAATTTTTTAATCTTCATCACGAATGAATTCATTCCAAATGCATATTTATATATATATATATATATATACACACCAGTTTCCATTCGACTTCGGCGCAACGACCGGAATTTAATTTTCCGGGATTAATCCGAGGTAAGAGCTTTTTATTCACCGCCGCGCGCGCGCGCGCGCGGGAAAAGGAAGAGGAGAAGACTTACGTATGTTTCGCGAATCTCCGTTTTGTTATACAATCGCGCGAGCGACGAGAAAACTCGCGAGTTACATTTTTAACGATGCGAACGCTGTATGCTTCGAGGTATTTTTGTAAGGAGAAAAGTATACGATTATTAGACGATTACTTTCTTTTCGATAACTCGGTTCTTTTTTTTTTTTTTTTTTTTTTTTTTTTTTTTTTTTTTTTTGTAGGAGTAAAGAAAGGAATAGTTTTACGTAAATTGTATCGCTAACGAATAATTTACATCGTACATAAATAAATTTGCACGTATTTGCAATTGAAAATAACGAAAAATTTCCTTTTTCAATATTTTATATAGCTCGTACGCCGTATTCTAACGACGTGTAAATAAAAAAAAGTATTTCCTGTATCCGATCTAACAAATATCACGGTTTACTCGATTTAGATCGCTCGTCGGCAACTAATTAATATATATTTTTACAATTCTCTTAGATTTCACTATAAAAATTTAACGCTCGTACATAAAACTCTCTTTCTTGATACATGTATATACACAGGGTGACCCAATTTAAAAGACGCACCCAAATAACTCACCAAGGAGTGCTCCAATCGAAAAAGTGTTAGAGATAAAAATTGTAGAAATGCAAAGGGTAAAGCGAATGGTGGTCTTGGATTTGACCAGGACTATGTCCTTCAAGGTCATTTCAAAATCAAATTCAGATTTTTAAATAAGAATTCCTACTTTTTGTCTCACAAAAATATATATTTTGATGAGATCTACTATTTATGTTCTAAGCATTTTCCAAGATTTTTCATAGTTTTCAAAATAAACGCAAAAAATTATGATTTTTATGGGTATTTCATTGTTTTTTCCCTGAAAATAAAATTTATGACTATTTCGCATATTATATTCCTAATCAGCATGTCAAAATACATAAATAAGCCTTTTTTTCAAAAAATAAAATAGAAGCATTTAAGAGTGTTTAATAAACGCTGATATACCCACGTATTTTACTGATAAGCGTTTGAACGCATTTAACTCGAAAAATATCATCTCTAGAGAAAAATATACAGAATGAAAAAGATTAATTTTGATGCGTAAGAATACACACATATACACTCTGACAAAAAAGTATCCGGAAATTTGAAATAAAACGCAAAAATATTAAACTTCTTCAATATTTATTGAATCTCCTTCAAAATATGCTCCATTTGAAGCGATACACATGTGCCAACGTTTTTCCCAATCGTGGAAACATTTTTTATAGGCGCTTTCAGGGATGGCTTTCAGCTCCTTCTGCGAATTTTCTTTTATGGCGTCTATGGAGTCAAATCTGGTTCCCCGGAGCGGTAATTTCAGTCTGGAGAAAAGAAAAAAGTCACACGGCGCTAGATCAGGCGAATAAGGTGGCTGGTCGATGGTATTTATCGAGTGTTTGGTCTTAAAATCGTTAATAATCGTGGCTCGATGAGATGGTGCGTTATCGTCATGCAAAATCCACGAATTGTTTTGCCACAAATCCGGCCGTTTACGGCGAATATTTTCACGCAAACGTCTCAAAACAGTTAAATAGAAGTCCTTATTGACCGTTTGACCTTGCGGAACGAATTCATGATGAACCACACCAGGAATATCGAAGAAAACAATAAGCATCGTCTTGATTTTCGAACGACTTTTGCGAGGTTTTTTCGGTTTCGGCTCATTTTTTCCCACCCATTCCGATGATTGTTGGCTCGTTTGTGTATCGTATTCATAGACCCATGTCTCGTCACCAGTTATGATCCGTCCCATGAACGTGGGATCAGAATTTGCACGATCCAGCATGTCTGCAGCTACCTGCATCCGGTACTGTTTTTGAAGAAAATTCAGCTCTAACGGAACGAGCCGAGCGGCGACGCGCTGCATGCCCAATTGGTTCACCAAAATCAAACGAGCGGTTTCACGAGAGATGTTGATGTTGAGATCACGAGCTATCTCTCTAACACTGGCATGACGATTTTCGAGCACAATTTCCTTGATTTTTTTGACGTTATCGTTGGTTGAAGAGGTCGACGGTCGTCCTGAACGAGGCAAATCTTCGACGATCTCCTGACCGTTTTTAAAGGCTTTGTACCATTCGTACACTTGGGTTTTCGATAAAACAGAGTCTCCATAAGCCTTTTCCAGCATTCGCAACGAGTCAGCACACGAAATTTCGTTCAAAACACAAAATTTGAGACAAACTCTTTGTTCAATATTTTTTTCTATTTTAACATTCGCAGACTACCACTGAGGTCGACTGGTTTCAACAGCTGTCGTCAACAAACTAGTTGACAGACCGCACTTATGTTTGGCATAGTAATTACGGACAGTCCTACCAACATACAGAAACTTCAAATACCTAAAAATACTCAACGCGGGCAATTTAAATGAGAATTTCCGGATACTTTTTTGTCAGAGTGTATGTGTAAGAATATTTATTAAATTTATTGAAATTAATTAATTTTATGCCTCTATATTTTCAGAAAATATCAGTTGTCGACTATATTTATAATGCCATTATAATGTATAAATTCACAAGAAGCTTAACTATTAAAAATTATATACATAAAGTGGCATGACAAAATATGTTCAAGACATGGGTTTTTTTAATACCTTTAAGATTAAAATGCAATAAAATATACTTACATATGGAAAATCATATCTTCATTTTTTACAATTTCAACACGCAAGAATCCTAACATTTTCGAATAATTTTTTTATAAATAAAGTAACGTGACAAAATATATATTTAAAACGTGATTTTTTTGTAATACGTTTCAGATTAAAATGCAATAAAATATACTTATGTGTGGAATATCATATTTACATTTTAATAAAAATGTTAGGACTCTTGCGTGTTGAAATCGTAAAAAATGAAGATATGATTTTCCACGTTTAAGTATATTTTATTGCATTTTAATCTGAAACGTATTAAAAATCCACGTTTTAAACATATTTTCACGCCACTTTACCTATAAATTTTAACATTCAAGCTTTTATTATATACACATGTGTATTCGTAACAATTATATTGATTTTTAATATTTTTCAAACTTCTATTCATCTTTAGTAAATTTTTAAAATATGATTTTTAAAATTATTTTCGTTGAATATTTTTTTAAATATTAACAATCATTAAAGTGTTTTATATAAAAAAATATTCTTATAGAACATCAGTTTTTGCAATAAATATATTGATATGTATAATTCGTAAAAAAATTAAATAGAGGCTTGAGGCATCTGCAACGTTGTAGTAAATACTGTTAAGAATTCTTAAAAGAGTTGCTTATATATGGTATAGTTATCGCAATGAATCCTGTTTACAACACTAAAATTCAGCACCTGTCTAAGGTACTCGCATGATTGGCAACAACAAATCGTTGGGCAATGTTCATCTTTTAAATCACCGATTTCGCGTATGTACTACCTCTACGCGTGCACGCGCTATTTTATTAAGAGGGGAAAAATCTGCAAATATTTGAATTACTAATCTATTAAAATTGAGGATCCCGATACAGAAACGGGACATATGATAAGCAAAGTTCGCCGATTAACTATTGTCCAAATCGATTCTTTTTTAACTTACTCAAAAATAAGAAAGAAAACATGTATTTTTTTCTAAAAAATATTTGACAAACTTACTTTATAACCTAACCTAACCTATACCCTATACAATATAATTTGTGAATTTATATATTATAATGGCATTATAAATATAGTCGACAGCTGACATTTTCCCAAAATATAGAGACATAAAATTAATTAATTACAATAAATTATAAAATTATTATTTTTATTTATTATATTATCCGCGCGTAGCGTAAATACGCGATACCACCTAATAATAGAATAATATTTATAAAATAAAAAAAAAATAGCTTTAATAAAATAAATACTTTTTTAATAATAATTAATAATTTTGTAAATTATTTATTATAATAAATAAAAATAATAAGTTTATAATAGAAAAATAAAGTGATTTGTTAAAAAAAAATAATCTCTGCCTTGAAAAAATCATTACTTATAAAATATAAGTTTAAAACAATTTTATTCGGAATACTCGAGAATATCATCAATGTTACTTTTTATAAAATATTGCAACTGCAAACTTCATGAAAATAAAATATTTTTCAAAATTTTAAATCCTCTTTAATAGATTGCAGATTTCTAATTTTTATACGAGTTTATTTAGTTCGAAAAGAAAAATCGTAATCATCAATACATGAACAATATCGAAATTTACGGTGTCAAACTAAAAACATTTATTCGCTTATCTGTTTTTCCTTTACCAAATTTGAAATATTTTTATAATTCACTTATAAAGCACTTTTATCGAAGTTATTGTTAATACAAAAATCAAAATAATGGATTTTTTATAAACATTTTTTACGTAAATAATGATTTCCATTTTTTACGTCATAAAATGACATTTAAATTTTAATTAATGTTTTTACATTAACGCAATCATTTATTATTTTAATAAATTCGTAGATGTTACGAATGAGTGAACATAAGAAGAGCAAAATTAAAATTCGCGGCAGAGTGGAGAGAAACAAGCGTAGCAGTGCGACGCACACATCGCCGCATATCGATGTATAGTATGGTTGAAAATCGTAAGCCCCGCCAATTTTTGTTTTTTTCTCAAGGCTCGCCTACTTGATCACGAAGAAATCTGATTGACTGCTAATCTATTGTTAATTAATTAGTAACTAATTCATCGATTTTAATTCAACAAAATTTTTTATTTACAAAATTTCTCCCTGCATCCGGCGTTATGAATATTTTAAGTGCTTAGAGGGACACCCTGTATACACATCTTTACTACTTTTCCCCTCGACAAAACTCACACGTATATCTATTAAACTATCGAGAATTATTGTATATATATGTGCACATGCATCTACACACAAATGTAACCTTCTTTTACGTCGGAGACACAACATTGTTGATTTTCCGTACAAGAATCAGGAAAAAGAAGAACCACCTCTTATACGCAAGGAAAAATTAATACCAACTTGAATACTCTCTCTCTCTCTCTCTCTCTCTCTCTCTCTCTCTCTCTTCTTTTGTAAAGTAAGAACGGAACAAGTTGGTGAAGAGGTCGACGACGCACGTACCTATATATACATATATATTGAGCCGGTTTTAGGGGGTCGCGCTTTGATGAATATTTACCGGTGAGACGTATTTTATCATTTCGACGTTTGCTCTTTACGAGGAAAGAAATATAATATTGTATGTAGCTTTACCTCACCTTTTATTTTCTTTTTTCTGTTTATTTTTTCTAATAATAAAATGAGGCAGTGGTTTAGTTAGCTAACGCGATGGAAATGGAAAAAAATTTGATTAATTTTTGACAATGTGATTATTTATTTTGTTTAAAGTTTTCTTCTTTTCATGTTTGTGTCATTATTTATTTAGACTTTTTTTCCACTAGGTCATTAAAAATAATAGAATAAAATATTATATTACTTTTATACACATTTACTTCATTTCTTGTTTTTTTGTTTTATAATAAATTTGACAACGTTTGTTTGAAAAAAAAAAAAAAAAAAAAAAAAAATAGCACAAATATTTCATACAAAACAAAACCAAATAAGTCAATCCCCAACACGAAAATATCGTCATCGGAATTTCCAATCGCTTATTAAATAAAGCAACGTACCAAGATTAAAAAGAATAATTGTCGAGAGCTGAAAGATAGAAAGAATATATATATATATATATATATATATATGTATACATGTTAGAAATCAATTAACAATTTGCTCGCGAGCGCATTAGAAATCTCGCGTTGCGAATCGAAAGCTCGCTTCCTCGATCGGATATATATACATATCGCACATTGTACACGAATTATACTATATCGAATGCACACATTGTTCCTTCCTTCCTTCCTTGCTTCCGCGTTGTTTTTATCAAGATATGCTACCGATGGTCGCGCGTTAAGTATTCCAGAAGCGCGCGGCTATGAGATGTCTATACATATGTGCGTATTTAAGTATACCCGCGCCACCCAATTGAATTTATGAATAAGATTATTCGTGCGCGGGAGCGAACGGCCGTGCTTATATAGATAATTTATGCGCCGATTTTATGACTCACCTTAATCAGGATCGTTGACCCTACTCTATTCTTCTATCTCTCTCTCTCTCTCTCTCTTTTACGTTTTGTAATAGGATATACGAGATACATATATACGATGGAGAGGGAGAAAGTATGCGCGCTTTTATGCGTGTAAAAATGCGTGAATGAGAACGCAGATGAGTAATGTTTAACGAGATTTCTGCGTATGCGACTTTGTGCATATACACACGTATATGTATGTGCATGTATGTCTATATGGGCTTTAAGTAATTATATCAAAAGCTTGCTTTTTCTTTTCTTTTCGCGAATTCATTGAGTTCAAGAGAAACTCGGTTATGATGTAGGGCTGTGCATATGGAAGGTGAGGGGGTGGATCTATACGTTTACGGAAAAAGCTTATGATCCGATTAAACATTTTTCCGTGAAATTTTTAATTATTGATTGTCAATCACCGATTTTAAACGTGCAAATGCTTTAATTTCACTTTATATATTATTTTTAAGATTAGAAAAATATTACATCGTAAATTATGAGCAAATTTTTTGAGGAATTTTTATTTTTTTTTACAATGCTCGTTCAAATAAAAAACAAAAAATTCTTATGCAATAATTGTGAAACAAGAAGATAAAATTGAAATAATATAGGTGCATTCAAATAAATTAAAACGTAAGATCTTTTCTGCATTTTCCAGACTGTGAGAAATATTTTCCGATCGACAATAAAAATAGTTTAGTTCCTTCTTTTTGATGTAAAACATCTAATGGCTCGCCTCGGCGCTTAGGAATGAATGCGAAAGAACGGGGCTCGAGCGCGGCTATAAAAAAAAAGTGCACGACGCTTCATATAGAATGTATATACAAGTATCTGCTTGTGTGCGTGCGCGCACGCTTGTGTGAGTAGGCAGCGCTTCCCTCTCAACTCCCTGCGCTTTACTATGGATAAAGAAGGTGTTCGTGTTTACACTTGCCGTATGCCTGTGTGTATTGCTCTGCACTCCCTTCCCATATTACCAAAAAAGTCAAAAATAGTACAAAAGTATAACAAAAATATAATACTGTTAACACAGTGATAATGAAATGAATTTACATTTTCAAAAACATTATTATTATTCAATTCTGTTATAGTTATTTATACAACGTGTCCTTTTAGGCGCTTGAAATATTTATACCGTCGGATGCAGGGAAAAATTTTATAAATAAAAAATTTTGTTACGTTAAAATGGGTGAATTAGTTACTATTTAATTAATAATAGATTAGCAGTCAATCTAGATATGAGGCAATGTGTGCGTTGCCCTGCTACGTTTGTTTTTCCCCACTCCGCCGCAAATTTTAATTTTGCTCTTCTTACGTTCAATCATTCGTAACATCTGCGAATTTATTTAAACAATAAATGATTGCATTAATTTAAAAACATTAATTAAAATTTAAATGTCATCTTATGACGTAAAAAATGTTTATAAAAAATCCATCATTTTAATTTTTTTACTAATAATAACTTCGATAAAAGTGCTTTATGAGTGAATTATAAAACTATTTGAAATTTGGTAAAGGAAAAACAGATAAGCGAATAAATGTTTTTAGTTTGACACCGTAAATTTCGATATTGTTCACGTATTAATGATTACAATTTTTCTTTTCAAACTGTAAATAAATTCGTATGAAAATAAATCTGCAATGTATTAAATGGGATTAAACATTTTGAAAAATATTTTATTTTCATAAAGTTTTTAGTTACAATATTTTACAAAAAGTTACATCGATGGTATTCTCGAGTATTTCGGATAAAATTGTTTTAAACTTAAATTTTATAAGTAATTATTTTTTCTAGTAAGCGTGAATCGATGAGAAAAAATAAAGGTAGAAAGAAGAAGGTCGAAAGAAATCAAGATGTCTCGAAAAGCAGAGATTTTCAAGTTTTAGATGTATAACAAAGTTCGCGGCGAAATGTTGAATATTTACGAGAAAGTGATTATACTTATTCTCTTCCCCTTTTTCGCACGAACAAATTTTCACGATTAGGTTATCGTTTAACGATTCGAAATTACTCAATATCAGATGTACGTAAGCTATCGTTTCCAGTGATCGAAGTAAATTTGATCCGATAATTCTAAACAATTACAATAGATTTCATTTTTATTTTCTTATAAATTATAACACGTGCATGTGTTACGGTTTACACTACACGTAACGTACATTTGCTTATTTTCGATATCAATTTTCGAACGAACTTTATCGAACATTGTTGGATAATATTTTTTCACATCAATGAAAAATAAAATGTTACAATCGATGAATCGATAGTTTTTTTCTTCAATTCATCTTGGATTAAAAATCTCAAGCTCGATATTATTGCCTTAAAGATATAAATGCAATTACGTCGGTTAATCGCATATTTGATGATTCATACTTTTAATAGAACGAAATCCCATATCCTATGTCTATTTTAATAACCTTAGAGATCGAAATATTACATCGGAGGAAATATTTATTTGATTGAAAAAAATGTTAAATAGAAATATAAGCGTTGTGCTTAATTGGAAATAAATCGATGATGAAAATAAAAAATTTATAAAAATATCGGTCTAAAAAAAAAAAAAAAAAAATGAAGCCGTCACGGGACGGCTGACAGACATGAAACATAATTTATTATTGATTATTATGAAATTAAAACGAAGATTAATACTTTCTTAAAATATATAATTTTCGGTGAAAAAATGTGTACATAAATATTACGAAAATATAAATATAATGTATGGCAACAGATTTTATACAATTGGAAAAAAAGAGCTTTTATCAAATATAATTTAACGTATGTAAAAAATAAATTTTACTATTTACAATCAAATCCCCCGATATGACAGAAGTACAGCTCATCGAAGTTGTCAAAGTTATTTTAGAGAACAGCATACACGAAATATCAAAATAATGTTTAAAGTATATAATAAGTATTGCAAAATAAAGTACTCAAGATTATTTGCAAAAATTAAAAGTGAAATTCGATTTTTCGTAAAGAAACTAGCATTATAAAATAAAATTTTAAAAATTTTTTCACTAATCTGAAAAATTTTGAGTTCTTTACTAGATATTTAATACTTTTTCATTCATAAGAAGACTCATTTTTATCGGTTAGAAATTGTTAAAATGACGCGATCTTTCGATTCGAATGTTCCAAGGATTTTATCGATGTGAATATTTTTCTTAATTAAACATAATTTTTGAGACTATAAATTATCTATTTACAAAAGAAAATGTTATACCATTTTTACTTAATGGGTTAAGTTAACCGCACGAAATCAAAAGATATTAAAATTACAGTCGTTAGATTTTTATTTAGCTATTAAATAAATTATTATTAAATTAAAATTTTCGTAATAAAAAATATTTCATCCATGAATTATTTAATTATTAGGTTTTCTTTTTTTTTTTTTTTTCATACATTTTAATAATATTAAATGAAGGCCCGGATGCAATAAGGGGATTAACGCTCGAAATCGCGTAAAAGTATTGTTCAGGTGAGGAAATTTTCAAAATGGACAAATCAATTTTTAAAAAATACTAGCTTGTAGGTAATGAAAAGGGGAATTTTTTCCTGAAAGGAATTTTTTTTTTAACGACTTTTTTCTTTAAAAAAAAAATTAAAAACCAAAAATTTTCTACCAAAAATTTTGTCTATTTTTAATAGTTTTATAAAACATAAATCGCTGTAACTCGGTCAAATATGGTTGAAATTTTTTGAAGCTTGGCAGAAATACGCAGAATGTTTTAGCGTTGCCGATAGATCAATTAAAAATTCTATAAATAATTTTTGTTAATAATTATTTAATTTCAAGTACGTAAGTCTCGTTAATTACGTTTTTTTAGCTTCAAAGAGAAAAAGTATCGAAGGAAGTTCAAGCTACAAAAAACTTCAAGCGAGACATTTGTTCGTCTATGTTTGAAGCAGTTTTTGACAAAATTTGAAATCAATTAAAGAATAAATGGCTAGAGCGTTGTTTATAAAAAGGCGCGCTGCTTAATACGTAAACGTAATAGTATAAGCATAATATGTACGTAAACGCTGCATGCTGAGCTTACGCTGCGCAAAAATTGCCGCTAGCGCGCCTTTTTATTAACAATGCTCTATCTTAGCTATTTATTGTTTAATTGATTTCAAATTTTGTCAAAAACTGCTTCAAACATAGACGAACAAATGTCTCGCTTGAAGTTTTTTGTAGCTTGAACTTCCTTCGATACTTTTTCTCTTTGAAGCTAAAAAAACGTAATTAACGAGACTTACGTACTTGAAATTAAATAATTATTAACAAAAATTATTTATAGAATTTTTAATTGATCCATCGGCAACGCTAAAACATTCTGCGTATTTCTGCCAAGTTTCAAAAAATTTCAACCCTATTTGACCGAGTTACAGCGATTTATGTTTTATAAAACTATTAAAAATAGACAAAATTTTTGGTTTTTAATTTTTTTTTTAAAGAAAAAAGTCGTTAAAAAAAAATTCCTTTCAGGAAAAAATTCCCCTTTTTATTACCTACAAGCTAGTATTTTTTAAAAATTGATTTGTCCGTTTTGAAAATTTCGTCACCTGGACAACACTTTTACGCGATTTCGAGCGTTAATCCCCTTATTGCATCCGGGCCTTCAAATGAAATTCATATAAAAATTTGATTACACGTTACGTTCATCGTTTGAAACGAGCTATTTACAAGTGACTGGTAAATTTTCGCGAAAAAATCTAAAATTAATTTTACAAACTTCATTTTTCATTACGTTTAATAATCATAAAATAAAAATATTTTCTTTTTGCGATATCGGCATAAAATTTAAATTTTCATTTGAGATATATACATCTAATCGCGAGAAATGATTGCGGCAGTTAGAATAAGAGTCGGAGTACATTGCGAGACTTATAAACTTGGAATTTTCGCTAAGTAATTCAAGTTTTACGAGCATTTTTAATTCCGGGGAGTACATGAGACAAAATGCGCATAGATATTGACACAATTTTGTCATATATTTTTTGGATAAAACTTGTTTACTTTTATAAAATTGGAATTCACAATAAATGGACTCTACTCAGTCTATTTAGAATCCCGTCAATTTGAGCTTTCGTGTTTACATTATTATTGACGATTGAGTACAATTTTAATCCTTTGTCGTACAACTGTTTAATCACATAACTTAAAAGTAAAATGTACTTTTTCATTGCAGTCAAAATTAAATTGAATTGAATCGAAGTTATATTAAATTGAAAATAAATAAACTCTATTAATATTGATGTAATTTTTATATATTATTTAAGAAATGAAAGTTTTACATTAAAAGTTTTCAATGTTGAACAAAATTCAATGAATAATGTATTTTCATAAAAACTCATTCTTTTTATAAAGTTTAAAGCTATGTATTCATTCATCATCTTATAGACAACGTTATTTCTGAAGTGATACGAATGCAATCACATCTATTAAAATACAATTGTTTTGGTAAACGCGTATTCAACCTCGTATACTTTGTTTTTATTTACCTAAAAACTTATCATCGGATCGATGAAAACACGAGCGTACAGAAGAAACAACTCGAGCGTACATAAGGTTAAAAAACTAAAGAAAAAAAGAAAGAAGAAAAAAACCACGAGCTCGCGTTCTCATCGACGTATGTATATATACGCATATCCAGGAAATTGAGATCCTCATCAAACGATAGTGCGATTGCTCAAAGCGTATTATACGTCGAAGGAAGACGAGAGAGAGAGAGAGAGAGAGAGAGAGAGAGAGAGAGAGAGAGAGAGAGAGAGAAAGCATTTCATTGCACTCGAGTTCGATTTTTAACGACTCAAGCTTCTTCTTGGTCCTGCCGGCAACGCTACTGCCATTGTCATAAACAGGAAACGGAGAAAAGCCGACGAAAAATGACATGCACGGATAGTTACATACGTGTGTATATCAACGTCTCGGTTACACGCGATTTCTCGCGATATATTTGACGAATGTATAACAACAACGTTGCCGTAAGTTGCACCGAGAGAAGAGTTCTACGTTCGATGCATTGTGTTACAAGAACTTAGTTTAGACCCGACACTCTACTCCCAGAATTGTCTCTCTCTCTCTCTCTCTCTCTCTCCTTCTCTTGAGTATAGCTGCTATATCCGCTTTTGCTTTCACCGCTCGTTAAATTATATACCTATATATGAAAAATTATAATCAGCTTTTGATATCTTTCGCTGTCTTACGGATGCGGTCGACGAAAAGATTCGACGATGCAATTTTGCGGGGGTTTAAATTTTTTTTTTTTCTTTGCAATGCTTCTGTGAGAATTTTTCGTTAGAATATATACTTAAGCGGCGTGCGAAAAAAAATGATATCTCGTTATTTTTAATGGACTCGTTTTTTTTTTTGTATGTATGCGAAAAATTTTTTCATTTTTTCAACAAACGTTCATTTGTTAATTTGACCGTAGACTTTTTCAATCAATTTTTCTTTTAATTGGCTTTTGTCATATTATTCATTCGATAGAGTTATTATTTTTTTTTTTTTTTTACTAATATCGTAATTTATAAAATTTATCATGATTGAAATTTTATGGGTTTAGAATTATACTTTATAATTTGGTGTGCTACCGTTTGAACTTGAAGTACTCAAAATAACAATTTGTAACAAACATATTTGTAAAATATACTACGCAGTATTAGACAATTATTCAAATAAAACCAAGAAAAAGAAAAAATTGTCATTTATTAAGAAGAATTTAAAAAAAAAAGAAAAAAATTGTTTCACTTGGTTATTATACATTGTTACTGCATAGTACTGCATATGTACTTAGCTGAGAAAAATTTATGTTTATGTTTACATTTAAAATTAAAAAAAAAAAAATTCAAATGCTCGAGGGGTCTGGCTTAATCGTTTGAGATGAAAACGTTTCTACAAGCTACCTGATTTCGTCGACGTAACCTTCTTTTCGATACCCATAAAGAATACTAATATAAATCTACATTTGCGTTAAAGAATTCGTGTCACCACAATGAAACAGTGACCGCTATTAATGTATTTACTGTTACGCACGATACTATTTAAAAAAATACTTGTTGCATTTCAAAAGTAAACGCTATTGGATTGGATTTTTTGAACAAAAAAATATAAAATTAAAATTTTAAATTTATAATTTATTACATCGTTTATAGAAAAAATCTTTATATCTTTATGTTTAATGTTATCACAAATAAATATTTAAATAATAAACTCCATTAAGCTATTTATGTACACTTTTAAACAAATATTCAACTGATTTATCAGTTAATCTTTTTTTAAACCATCTCATTTTACAACAGAATGAAAAAATATATAAGTATAGCTACACTTATCATTTAAATGCTTTATTATGTTACGCTTAAAATTATTTAAACAACTAAATTAATTAATTAGAAATAATAAATGATTAAACTCTTACAGTTAAAAACTTAATTTCAAAACTTATTTTTAGTTACAAATAACTAAAATTAAAAATATAAAAAATCTTTTTCCACTAATCACTGGACTCTTCATTTGGGATTATTTTCATTAATTTTCTAAGTTTTTCTACTCGGTTGATGAATGAACATTTTTCTTTTTCAGTTCTTATTTTATCACCTCCACAAAGTTTCATTAGATAAAAATAATTACTAACATTTGCTAAACTTTCTACTCTCTGTTTCAATGCATCTGGTGTTGATCCTTGGAAGATATGCGGCTTTTCAACTAAAAGCTCGTCGTATGTCTGCAACATTATTTTCATAAAATAATAATTAAAGGGCAGATGATAAACATTATTTTTACTTACAGTGAGACAGTCAAGTTTAGTAGGATTTTTTAAAATAAAATTAACTAAATATTTATCTTTTTCTTCATTCCATTCTTCTTCTAGTGGCAAAGAATTCATTAACATATTAAATGTTTCATTTGTAACATCATAATTAACATCAGAAGCTAAAAAATATATTTAAAGATAAATTCTTATTTAAAAATCAAAGATAAAAATTATTGATCAAGATTATTACAAGAAGATGACATATTAAAATAATTTTCATTGTTATTCATTTTTGTTTCAGGCGATTCTTCCTTTATACTTATTTCAATAGCCTCAGGCTGTCTATTTTTTTCATTTTCATCATCGCTTACAATTAAAATAAATTCATCACTGGATTGATAAATTATTCGATTTTTTGGTTCTTCTGTCCCTGTGAAATAAAATAACATACAGCTTTAAATAAAATTAAAATTTCCTCATTTTATACTATATATTACAACATACGTTTTATCTTATTCAGTGATGAGAAATCTTCAGTGTCAATACATGAAGAGTTTATTTCTGGCAATGCTAATGTTATTTGTGATGCTTCACCTAAGTCTACACTATCTAAAATAAAAATTCTCCTTATTAATTTTTAATAAAATAATTAAAATAGTATATTATGAAATATTTGGTATTTATTTTATACAATATTCATTAATTTAATACAATTATGTATTCTGTACCTGTAGTTTTTACTTTATCTTGAATATTTTTATTACAATCTTCGTTATTTGATTTTAAATTTTCAGTTGAGTTTTTACGCATGTATTTTGGATGTGGCTCTTCATCAGAGAATTGATCCGAAGGATTTTGTTCTTGTTTTAACCCTAAAAACAAATCATTTATAATATTTTAGATTACATATAAGTAGTTTAATATCTATTTGTGCTATAAATCTAAGAAATGGCAAATCATGGTTGGGGTTATTTCTAGAATGAGCCAATAGGATTTTCTGCGACACAAAACAACTAGAAGCAAATTATACCCAGTACTACATTTGCTTCTTGTCAGATTTGTCACATATAATATTTTATGTAGTCATGCATCACAATCTATGATTTTAAATTTCATTTTTTAGAGAAATGCCCAATTAAAAGTATCACATTCACATAAAAGTTTTTAACATACTTTTCATCACAATTAAATAACATATCAGTATAATTAATAACAAGATCAACATCTTTATCCATCTTAAATTTGAAATTAATTTTGCTCAGTCATTAAAACATTGACATTTTGAAATTTTAATTTATTTAAAATATTGACTTCTTTCTATACTCTCTAGAATTTTTTTTTGTGATTCTTCAATGATATCCAACTGAGGCTGTTCATTTTCCTTGCTACTCGATGAAGTTTCAGTATCTTCTTGCTTTACAACAATCATTCTTTGTTCAACTTTCTCGCAAGATTCTTTTTTTTTATTTACTAATTGTTTTTCAGATTCTTTAGCTGATTGATTAGGTTTCCAAACACCGTGACGTTTCAGCATATTAATATCAGCACCAGCTTTAGCAAGCAAAGTTGCCGAGGTCCGACGGAAACTATGACTCGTATAGTCATCAGGATTTGATAATTTGAGATACCTTGCAATTTGTTTTGGCATAGTACCAAATTTATTAATCCCGATCGGCTGTTGGGTGCATTTCCCGAGTTGATAGTTTAAAAAGAATCGATCGCATTTACAATTTTGTGGACGTAATGATTTATAAGCTTTGACAATTTCGTAAAATTTATCGGTGATTATGAATGTTCGTGATACTGGCGTATTTGTAACTCGAAGCTTAACTACGAACATGGATGATTCGAATTCTTTAATATCATCTACTTTTATTTGACTCAGCTCTTCTCTTCGACAAGCACCCGTGATACCAAAAATTAAAGCAACCTGTAATAATAAAAAAAATTATTAGTTATCAAAATTATTATTAATCAAACTTTATACGATTTAATTTTAACTATTTAGAGTAGGTTAGTTTTAAATTACTTTTGTTGCCAAATGAATCTGATCCGGAGCTTCATTTAGAAACTTTTCAACTTCTTCTGACGTCAAAAATTTCGCCTTTTTACTTTGGAATCCAACAGCTTGTTTTTTTAGAAATGAAGAGAGTTTCGGATAAAATTTTATATCGATATTATTATAATTAATTATTGTACTTCTAAGCATTGAGTATCGTGCCCATAATGACGATGATTTATATGATTTTGACAGTTCAGTAAAGTACATCAATAAAACGTTTTCGGAAAACGACTTTGTTTGGTTAATCTTTTGCCACTCAATGAACTTGTTATAAACATCAATGTATTTTTGTTTTGATTTTTTTGGCAAAAGATTTAGAGATGTAGTGTTTGTTTCTTCAATCAAATCAGGTAGTATTACTTCTGTTAGTTTGCTCATAATTTTAATTAAAATCAATAGTTATAAATAATTATATTCAAATATTATACTGAAAGTGACATTCATGTAAATTATTTCCAAATAACGTTTTCCATTTGTATGAACAATATATTAATCACTCAAGTTGTAATAATTTTACTAATTTTATTGCACCCTGTGCAATAATATCACAGTTTTTATAGAACAGTTTAGGCGTCAGAAATTAGCCACCTCGCAAACGCCATCCAACGTTCCAAAATGAAATTTTCAAATTATGAATTGCTATTTATACAATACGGATTTTTTTTTTTTTTTTTTTGAAGGAATACGCAATTAAAAGTATCACACATAAACCAAAGCTTTTCATATTCTTGCATGCATTATGTTTGATTATATATTTGATTACTTAATAAATAATTGCGCTGATTGTGACATTCACGTAGGTTAATGATAAACAACGTCCACTCGTATACCCGTACAACGCGTAAGTTCCAATAGTTCCCATACTAATTTTATATTTATACTGATATTGAAATAGCGCGCCACTCGGTAATAGAGAAATTTTAGCCGTGCGAAAATATTTTCACCTCAATGAAATAAAAGTATGTGTCATAAAGTAATATTTTATTATTGCGTTCTGAGCAATATTATTGAGTAAAATGTAGGCATCTCTCCAAAAACAAACTTTTAAAGCATAGATATACAAAAAATAAATAAAGATTAAATCAATTTCTTTAAAAACTAATAATTTTATATACAATATAAATTTATTTTAAGATACTTCATTTTATATATTACTTTATTTAAAGTGAAATTTTATAAAATTAAAAATATAATTAATCTTAAATATAAAATTTGAAATATTAAATTTTTTTATTATATACCTGAACCTAATTTATCGTACTTTGTATTCTGTACTCTGCTTCCTTTGGATTTAGAAACTCTATTACTTTGCGTATCCTCGTTAACATTATTGTAAAACTCTTGTTCTCTTTCAGACATATTTTTTTTACAGCAATTTTCATTTGCTTTTAGAATGTTTGAGTCATTTATTTTATCTATAATATATTAA
The DNA here is from genome assembly GCA_949987625.1 of Chalcis sispes. Classification (NCBI taxonomy): domain Eukaryota; kingdom Metazoa; phylum Arthropoda; class Insecta; order Hymenoptera; family Chalcididae; genus Chalcis; species Chalcis sispes. The sequence goes on along the minus strand of OX465095.1, from coordinate 21,871,855 downwards.
TTAATATTGGAATTTAAATTATTTTATACATTGCATACAACAATTACCTGTAAAATTTGTCTTAATTATAGATGACAAATCAAAAAATTGTTTATAGTCATTATTTCGAAAATCAATCATGTTTTGCTTCTGCCAATGTTTTAATCTACATTTTGGTATTAAAAATATTATTGAATGGCTATTTATATTGACAATATAACATATTTAATATATTTTGTAAAAAATGAAATCATTTTATTTTTATCGAATTATTTATCTAGTGATAAATTGAATACTATAAAAATAAAATATACCGTAAAGCTTCTGACGTATTTGTTTCTAATGTCATTATTGAATCATTTATTGTAACTAAAACTATGCGGCCTTTTACCTTCATTGGTTTTACATTTTTGAGAAAAAGAATTTGATGAAGTTTGTAATTTATACTATTTTCAGCATGACAATTACGAACAATTAATTTAATCTAAAAATTTTTAAATAATAATGAAAATTACTTATTTATTAAAATTCAATTAAAATTCTTATTACCATAGCCCAGCTATCATCGCACACGTATATTTCTCTTGCAACTAATTTCTCTTTTGAAATTGAAGAACTTTTAAACTCTCCTATTTTTGCTATAATACCAATGACATCTAAGGCACAAAAAGTAATTTCAACTATTTTATTTAAATTGTCATTTACAATAAATACAAAATTTAGACATAGTAAAATTTTTACATCTTTCTAAGTAACTATTTTATATCAACTAAATAAGAATGATACATTGAATAACCTTTAAATCTTTTAAAATTAAGAGTTTACTTTAACTTAATCATTGATAAAATCATTCTATATACATAAATTTAAAATATTTATTTTTAAATCAAAGGCTTAAACTTACCTACATTATTTTTCAGATTATGCTCTTGAATAAAATCTTTTACTTTTAGCATTTTAGTATTTCTGTAAAGTAACAAGAATTAATAGCCTTAATTCAATTTAATATTAATATAAAATATTGTTTAAATTACTAACTTTTTGCGTTCAAACGGTTAAAAATTAATTCTGCATAAATCTTTGATGCAGTTTTAAATGAAAAATTTATTATTTAATAATTTTAGAAAAAACATTAATGCAAATCTATCTATTACGACGATCAAAATGTGCAAAAACTTAATTATTTATTTTTTCTATAGAAAATTGAAATTTTAAAATTTCAATTAAAACGAATCATATTGAGTTACAATTCTAATTTTTATTTTATAGTTTATATTGAAAAAAAGAGTGCCGTTAAATTATGAATTTTGTCCAATATAAGTAATCTTTAAATTATTATATACAAAATAAATTTTGAAAACTCAAACACTCTATCGAAACATTTATTGTTTTCCACAAAACCAAAATTGAGGCTAGTAAAATATGATCAGAGATGAAAAGGGAGATCGCTAAAGGCATTGTAAAAAAGTGTGGCAAGTTTTTCGCGCAAGAAAGTGCTGCCTCTTACGGACGAGCGGTCGAACTATACACAAGTAGAGTGCAAGTGTACTTACCGAATCAGTACTTACCGAATTTATATACACAAGTTCGGTGCAAACGTTTCTAATAAATGATTTAAGATTGATGGAACCGAGTGTTTAAATTTTACTGACTGAAATAATTTAATGTAAAAAATTAAAATATATAGCATTATATATTTTATTACTTTTTATATTACATTTAAAATTTATTAACTAATAAATGTTTATAACAATATATTTGGTGTTTTTAAATTAAAACATTTATTCATATTGATTCCATATATTTTTCCTTACTCAATTTCTATACAGATCTTTCTAAAAAATATACAGCTCTTATTTTATTTAAATATTGTATAATAATAAAGAATATATAAATAAAATTAAAAGTTTTAATATATATATATATATATATATATATATATATATATATATATATATATTACAATGTGTAAAGTTTGATTCCAAAACTAATAAAAGTGTATGTTTTAAAAATATTTATACTTCATTTAATTTACATCATAATAATATTGCATCTTTATCTAAATTTTAAAATGAAAAAATAGAACATAATTTTTATTTATAGTCTTCTTTTTACTTAAGTTTGTCTTAGCTAGCTCTCTAGAATCAGATTCTTTTCTAAATGCACTTTTTTTATTACTCTTTAATTTGTCTTTTTTTTACTACAAATATTTTTTCAATAGATGCATCAAACTTGAAAACTACTATTCTTGAACGTGAAACATCGTCCACTGTTACTTCTTCAATATGATTATTTACTTTAATATTTTATTTATCTATTTAATTAATTAGATCGTAATCACTTTCTTCGTCAGCAGACTTTACTTTTCATTCACAAAAATAATATTATCATTTTTTTTATCAACTTCGATTCTTGATACGATTTCTTGTTTTATTATACAGCGACCCTTCGAATTTATACAATATAATAATCATTGAATATTCGTTATTAATTTATTTAACAATTTTATTTACATATATTTCATGTTTTTCATCAGAAAAAATAGTTAAAAAAAAAAAAAAATTGAAAAATATTCTCATGCTGCAGGACTCGAATGCTGGTCCATGCGTGTAATGGAGGTAAAAAATATTATCGTCACTTATGCCTTAACCGATTGAGGCAAATTCATCATAATTAGCCAATGCAAAAACTGATATAAAAGTTGTAACCTTCAGTAAACTTTTAAATATATTATATTCTCATGAATTTTTTAAATGTGAAAAATTCATCTTTACTTAATATTTTTTAAATTAAAATTTTTATTTAAAAAACTACATCGTTAGAATTTTTTTACTACTGTGCTAGTATATATATATGTTATTACTTGCACAGCTATTTAAAGGGCCGGCGTTTGTTTTCACTAATCTAATACGTGGAAATGAAGCGCGGTTATAATCGGCGCGTCGCAATTTGCGCGCGTGTTTTTTGTTTTTATAACTGTTCAAAGATCTTGTATTTATTTTCTTCGCTACAAGCTGACGAATGTTTACATGTAAAAATTCGTTCGTTTGACTAATGATAAGACCAAAATTCATAGTCAACTGTATTTTAATTTTTGTTTATCCATTAAAAATTTTTAATAAAAAAAATTCATGAAATTATTTTATATTCAAAATCATCACTGAAGGTTACAATTTTTTTATAAGTTTTTGCGTAATTTATTATAATCATGAGAAATTTAGCTCAATCGTCTAAGGCATGAGCAACGATAACATTTTGCCTCGATTATACGCAAGGATCAGCGTTCGAGTCCTACAGTATGAGAAATTTTTTTTTAATACAAAAATTACGTGTCTGTCAGTGCAATCTAAAGATTTTGTTTTATCAATTTTAAATCATTTATTAACATAAGAAATATTAATAAGTATAATATAAATTTTTTTTTAATTTACAAAAAAGATTATTAACTATGCTTTCAGATTTTTCTTTTTTTAGTAATTTAGCCACGATAAAATAGTTATTCTGTCAATATTTTTCAATTATAATTTACGTGTAAAGGACAGATTCATTAAAAAGTAAAATAGATTCTTCCGTTTTTTATAAATAAATCAATTCGCTTTAACTTTTTTACTTATACAAACGTACTTATACGTAGCAATCGCAAAGTTTGTAAAAGAAATTTGCCGAACGCATAATATCTTCGTAGTAACGAGCACAAGCTTAAAAAATAATCGTTGTTTTCTTTATTTCTGTTTCGCTTTTACAAATTGCGAAAGTTTTAATGTTATTAAATATAATACTATACAAAATATTAAAGAAAGATCTTTTTTACATTTAATAAATTCATGAAAATATTATATTATTATTATATATTTAAAAGTTTACTGAAGGTTACAACTTTTATATCAGTTTTTGCATTGGCTAATTATGATGAATTTGCCTCAATCGGTTAAGGCATAAGTGACGATAATATTTTTTACCTCCATTACACGCATGGACCAGCATTCGAGTCCTGCAGCATGAGAATATTTTTCAATTTTTTTTTTTTTTTAACTATTTTTTCTGATGAAAAACATGAAATATATGTAAATAAAATTGTTAAATAAATTAATAACGAATATTCAATGATTATTATATTGTATAAATTCGAAGGGTCGCTGTATAATAAAACAAGAAATCGTATCAAGAATCGAAGTTGATAAAAAAAATGATAATATTATTTTTGTGAATGAAAAGTAAAGTCTGCTGACGAAGAAAGTGATTACGATCTAATTAATTAAATAGATAAATAAAATATTAAAGTAAATAATCATATTGAAGAAGTAACAGTGGACGATGTTTCACGTTCAAGAATAGTAGTTTTCAAGTTTGATGCATCTATTGAAAAAATATTTGTAGTAAAAAAAAGACAAATTAAAGAGTAATAAAAAAAGTGCATTTAGAAAAGAATCTGATTCTAGAGAGCTAGCTAAGACAAACTTAAGTAAAAAGAAGACTATAAATAAAAATTTTTATGTTGTATTTTTTCATTTTAAAATTTAGATAAAGATGCAATATTATTATGATGTAAATTAAATGAAGTATAAATATTTTTAAAACATACACTTTTATTAGTTTTGGAATCAAACTTTACACATTGTAATATATATATATATATATATATATATATATATATATATATATATATTAAAACTTTTAATTTTATTTATATATTCTTTATTATTATACAATATTTAAATAAAATAAGAGCTGTATATTTTTTAGAAAGATCTGTATAGAAATTGAGTAAGGAAAAATATATGGAATCAATATGAATAAATGTTTTAATTTAAAAACACCAAATATATTGTTATAAACATTTATTAGTTAATAAATTTTAAATGTAATATAAAAAGTAATAAAATATATAATGCTATATATTTTAATTTTTTACATTAAATTATTTCAGTCAGTAAAATTTAAACACTGGGTTCCATCAATCTTAAATCATTTATTAGAAACGTTTGCACCGAACTTGTGTATATAAATTCGGTAAGTACACTTGCACTCTACTTGTGTATAGTTCGACCGCTCGTCCGTAAGAGGCAGCACTTTCTTGCGCGAAAAACTTGCCACACTTTTTTACAATGCCTTTAGCGATCTCCCTTTTCATCTCTGATATGATTATCACATTGAAGATTAGCACATTAGACCACGAAATGTAACTAGATTGTGTTTATTAAGATTTTGCGCAATTGAGACTCCTTCTCTGATTGATTCAGCAAACCGCGCGAAATATAAACTAGTAAAAGCGGATAATTTAAAACGTCCGGGATTTGAATACTTGAATACGTTTTTACAAAATTTAGCTGATACAGATGGTTCTCATATATATTTATATTATTTTTAATTGTCATAAAAATAATAACTAAATAATATCAAGGTGCGCGGTAGCCTCTCGGTGGCGAGTATGAGTACTAACTCAAATTGCCGTTGTAATAAATTATTTCACATTATTTTAAATAAATTATTTATCTTGATGCAAGAAAATTGATTTAATAAGATGTTACAGATAAAAATGATCTTAAATTAATTTATTTTGTTTACAGAGTTTTAACAAGTTATTAGAACAACATTTAAGAATTGGAGTCTATATGAGAAGTGTGCTTTCCATCATACTTATATGCATAAATGCATTTTACAATTTTCATACAATAAATCTTTAAATAAACAATTGAAAATCGTGAGGCAAACTGAACAATGATAGCACTCACCTTACACTAACGAGGGTCTAATAAACTACCTAACGAGGGTCCTTCAAGTATTTCCTTATTTATTTATTATCAAGATTAATAATGTCGCAATGATTTGATTATATTATTAAAAATATTTTTTTTTTATATTGTAACTTCCACTTTACACTTCTTTTTGGCTTGCCAATTGAGATGGAGCCTTGCAATATGGTGGAGGCTAAAGCACATGAACATGAAAAACAGTGGTGTTTGTGTCAATCGGCAGAGGCAGGAATCGAACCTCGATCTTTTGAATCGAGAGTCCAGCACTCTACCGATCGAAACCTCGCACAGCTCATTATTTTAAATATTAATTAGTTTAAGTACCCGTGCTTCGCTAAAGTGATATTCAAAAATAAAATACGAAAATTAGGAAATATAGTTAATACTTAAAATAAATTATTTTTTTCTCAATCTCAAAATATATTATCTTGAGTAAAAAGTGAATTAACTATAGTACTTGAAAATTTTTTTAGATTTCAATAATTTCGTTACTTTAAGGGGAGGTTCTCATCTAGCGACCCAAAAATTACGTGATTTTCGCGATTTTTTTTCTCATGGAAGGAAATAAATAAAGTAGTCAAGTTTTTTGGTACTTATTAAGTATGTTATTAACTACTTTTATAAATTTTTTTTAACAAAAATACCGAATAGTTTATTAGTTATATGCATTGAAAAAGTCATCGAAAAAAAGACACCTCCACGGGCGGCAACGTAACTCATCCAATTTTTGTCTGAAATCAAAAAATCAAAGTTTGTTATAAACTAGAAGACATTTGCTGGATCTTGAACTAAAATCACGAAGAAAAGTTAAAAATTAACAAAATGGCGGACTTGCAAAAAAAAAAAATATTTTTTTGCACTTTTTTTTGCTCTAAAAAGTGCAATAACAATAAAAATAATCATTGTAAAATTATTATTTTAATTGAAGATCCAGCAAATTTAATTAACTTTAAAATAAAAGAAAATTCATCTCGATATCTATAATAGTTTTTGAGATATCTTGCCGCCCGTCTCAAAAAACATGGTTTTGAGAAAAACGCGTTGAAAGTTTTAGTACGCGATTTAGTACGTAAAAATACGACTTCGGTTTTTTGACTATAACTTTAAAAATAAATTGAATTCGGCAAAACGGGTTTCACGAGCGTATTCTACGAGACATTTGCCAACTTTTTAAGCAAAAAAAAAAAAATCGATTTTTTGGTCGTGCTTGATGAGAACCTCCCCTTAAAGTTGTAATACGAAACTGTATTTCGATAGTTTTATATTCAAAAATTTCAAGAAACTGTTTTTGCGTACCAATTAATTATATACAATGCCCATGTATTATATTACTAGCCTATTCTTTTAGATTTCAATACTTCCGTTACTTTAAATTTGTATTATGAAATTATATTTCATAATCATACAAATTCTTTAACTTTGTTTTTGCATACTAATTAATTGTTACGTCCAAATTATTATTCGCAACAGAACATAACCCTTGTTTATTCGTAGATATTTTTACTACGAATATACCTGTACATTAACTCTTTTTAAGCCAAGATATCACTCTTATAGCTTGGGATGAGTTACTGTACTTGTTTAAATTATACCATTCGACTGATGACCCCTTCTGAGGTTTAAGGTCCAAGTTTATTTGTCGGTTTCAAGTAAAGGGTACATTTATTTGGCACTTAAGTTTATTATTAAATGATTAAATATAGATGGGTTAAATAAATTATAGTATATATATAGTAAAATAAATTAGTAATTTAAATTTGTAAATAGTAATAATGTGTTCGGCCTGTGTTACAGCCCTGGCTGCGCTTTTATTTTGTTAATAACTTAGATTTAGTGAACAACTAGAAAGGAAATAGTATACATATATTTAAATAAATTATTATTATAATTTTGTAAATAGTAATAAGGTATTCGGCCTGTGTTACAGGCCTGGCTGCACTTATTTTTTTGTTAATAACTTAGAAAGAATTGAAAGGAAATGGTATACATATATTTAATTAAATTGTTATTATTAAATTTTAAAGAGTAATAAAGTGTCCAGCCTGTGTTACAGTCCTGGCTGCACTTTATTTTGTTAATAATTTAGAAGTGGAAGGAAATAGTATATATATGTTTAAATAAATTAGTGTTATAAAATTGTAAATAGTAATGTGTTCGGCCTGTGTTACAGACCTGGCTGCACTATATTATTGGTAATTTAGATTTAGTAAAGAATTAGAAAGGAGATAGTATATATATATATATATATATATATATATATATTAGAATAATTTTATTATTATAATTTTTGTAAATGATAATTGAGTGTCCGGCCTGTGTTACAGGCCTGGCTGCACTATATTGTTGGTAATTTAGATTTAGTAAAGAATTAGAAAGGAAATTGATTGTAGAAAAGGTAAACGATAATATTATGGATACGGACAAGGTATGTTTTTCTTTTGTATGTCAATAATGAAACGAAATTTATAATTTAACTCACTTTTTATTGGTGATTTTAGTTGGTGCTGTACAAAGATATGCCGGGCTTTGATGTTGAAATCACTGGTTACGGTTAAACTCGGTAGCGGTGGTGAATTTTGGCGCACGGATTTACACAAAAATGAACAAAGAATAAAATGACGTAATTGAGAATCGACTAACGTGAATCTAAGCTGAAGATTCGATCAAAGTGCGTCTATTGAATTATTCGACGCTTATATATGTTCGTCGAATTTTTCGGCGGCGCGGGCTAGTTGGTAGTGGTGGGGAGCTTACTGCAAGACAATGTATCCTCGTTACATCGCGTATTTTATTATTATTTTCTTGATTTTTTTTGTTGATTGACGCTCATTACATGGATAATGTCGCATTATTTATTGCAAAATAAAAGTATAGGTTGTTATTTGTGGTTGTTATTATTTTAGTGTTTATTTGTACATATTCCTTTAAAATCGATTTTATATTTGTAATACGCGATTATTGGTAGTAAATTAGTTGTAAAAAAAAGGAATATTAATTGTATATTTAAATGCCGATGGTTAAATTCAGGATCGTATCAGTTTAATAACGCATGTCTTATTGTAAGCTTTTTCTAACAATCGCATCTGTTTAACTTATGTATAATAAAATTAAATAAAACGTTTCTTTTTTTTATCAACTACTGTACGTGGTAACATTTTTGATTAATTTTACTTAAGCTGTGTAACAACCTATGTAGTAATTTATATTTAACAAAAAAATATTCGTAGAATAACACTATTGAATATGCGTGAAAATTATATAGTACTATAAACTAACATTAAAGCTGCGTTATGCATAATTTAAATATGGTAGCGATATATAACTATTTATCGGGTAAATTATGGAATATATATCTATATATATATATAAATATATAAATTGAACTGCGTAAAGTGTTATCCTTAAATAACAATTAAATTACACGTTAGAATAACGTTGTGTGATTATAAATTATATCTTGAATTAATTGAGTGAATTATGAATTAAAATTACCTTATTTGTTTATTTAAAGGTTAATTCGGATATTTAATATAGTGACGATATGTAAATAATGCTGTATAATATTATATTACTAATTAAAATTACGTTAAACATTAAATTGAGTGTTTACGTATCGCAATATTTATTCTTAAAATTAACCGTTATAATTTATAATTAATTTTTCTAAACGCGTTAATCGCGAAATACATATCATAGATTTTTAAATTAAATTTTATATCGGGAGGTTTTCCTTAGGATCGATAAAATTAGAAATAGATTAAAAAAATAATTTTAATTAAATTAAATAAAAGAAAAAAAACATAGGCAACCTCGCTATTTTCGTGGATGGTAAAGTACAAAGAAGGGATTGTTCCAAAAAAAAGGCACGTTGTTTACATCTGGATAATATTCTATTACATCGCTTGTCCGATTTCATGCCTTTCTTTCAAGTGGTCATAAACATCATGCGAGTTGTTTGTTTCCTGCACGAAGAAAGAAGAGAGTAAACAAAAAAAGAAGAACTTAAAACGGTCTTCGGAGCTATAGTTATATATATATATTAGTGCGAGCTTGGTAATTTTAAGTTGCCTTAGATGATCTCTTCCTTATCTACCGCCAGAGGCAACGCATTCTATTTACCATAAGGGTACATATATATATTCCAATGTTACAGCACGGACGTAACAATAAATAATCTAAATAATTGGAAAAAACAATATCGCTGGTACTTATTAGTATTTTAAATTTAATTTATTTGTACTTTAGTTTAAAACAAGTATGCAAGATTAAATAATTATAGTTTAGTTAAAAATTGTTAGAAATAAACGTCGGCAACATTGGATTTTTCGTAGATAATCAGAAGAAAAAAGGGAAATCCCTGAAAAACATCACTAGTCGACATTGTACATACTGTCTGTCAAAAAAGTACCGGGAATTTTAAATTAAAACAACATTTTTACGTTTAATAATCAAAATTTATTAGGTCGCCTTCAAAATAGGCTCCATTTGCTCCGATACATCTATGCCAACGGCACTTCCAATCATCGAAACATTTTTTATAGGCGCTTTCCAGGATGGCCTTCAGCTCGCGCGCCAAATTTTGTTTTATGGCTTCAATCGACTGAAAAAACGGGTGCCAGGGAGCGGCAATTTAAGTTTTGGGAAGAGGAAGAAGTCACAGGGAGCCAAATCCGGCGAATACGGTGGTTGTTCAAGCGTATTTGTTGAGTTTTTGGCGAGAAAGTCGGTGACAATCGTAGCTCGGTGAGACGGCGCGTTATCGTCGTGCAAAATCCACGAGTTGTTCACCCACAAATTTGGCCGCTTCTTACGGATACGCTCACGCAAATGTTTCATAACGCCTAGGTAATACTCTTTGTTTACCGTCTGACCCTCTGGAACGAATTCGTAGTGCACCAAGCCACGGATATCGAAGAAAACAATGAGCATCACCTTCACTGATTTGAGCGGCTTTGGAGTGGTTTTTTCCCACCCATTCCGATGCTTGCTGGCTTGTTTGCATATCGTACTCGTACACCCACGTTTCGTCACCAGTTGTGATGCATTCCATGAATGCGGGATCGGAATTAACGCGATCCAGCATATCCGAAGCGACCTGTTCGCGATAGCGTTTTTGAAGAAAATTAAGCTTTTTTGGAACGAGTCTTGCGGCCACCTTTCTCATGCCCAAAATATCAATGAAAATCGTACGTGTGGACTCGTGGGATATCTCAAGTTGATGTGCTATCTCCCTCAAGCTGGTATGACGGTTTTCAAGCACCATTTCCTTAATTTTATCGACGTTATCTGCGGTCGAAGCCGTCGATGGGCGTCCGGAACGAGGCAAGTCTTCGACGACTTCACGACCCTCCTTGAAGGCTTTGTACCACTCATACGCAGGGGTTTTCGATAGTGCTTTATCACCAAAAGCCTTTTGCAACATTTTCAATGCATCGGCACACGAAATTTCATTCGCAACACAGAATTTTAGACAAATTCTTTGTTCAACGTAATCACCCATTGTAAAAAATCGGCACGCACTATTGACATCGACTGACTTAACCAGCTACTGTAAACACGATCGTTGACAGATTCCGCTCAAACTTGGCATAGTTATTAAGGACAGTTGTACCAACCTAGAAAAAAAATTTTACTTGCCTAAATTGCCCCGCCAGATTTAAATCGACAATTCCCGGTACTTTTTTGACAGAATGTATATCTTAGAACATTGAATAAAATGTTATTTATTTATCTACATTATTAGTTTCAAAAAACTAAAATTTATCAGAATAAAAAATAGCATAAATAAATTTAAAAATTATAGTTGCATGCAGTTGGATAATTAGAGGGCTCTTCATAAAAGTATGTTTACAATAAGTATAATGATAAAATATTGATCTTTTTGAAAAAAACAATAACGATAAATGTTCAAATGTGTCTTTACTTAAATATAAGAAAAAAAATGTTGTGATAAGGATATTCGTGACCTGAAGGAAATTTTATTGTTGCATATATAAGCTAGCTACTGCAGAATCAACAATTCTGTTAAAAGAGTTTACCAAAGAGTGAATTGCAAGCTTTTATTTGTGTGACCTCAGCATATTGTTATAAGAATAAATTAAAATAATAATTTTAGATAAGTTAATAAATATAGAAAATTTCATATAAATAAAATCAACAATATTACAAACAAAGTTAGAAGTAAGAAACGAGATAAAATATAGCGATAGGATTAAGAAATTGAAATATAAAATAAATTACGAATAGGTCCAATGCCGCGAAACAGCAAGGGCAATGAACTCAAAGGCCGTAACAATCGATGTATATTCTATTTAATACGAGTTATTATAATAAGAAATCGAAGTAGAGTTTAAACATAAAAAAGTAAAAGAAAAAAGGCAAGCACGGAAATAATTTTATATAGAATAACAAATAACACATTCGACAAACAAATAGAAAAAAGAAAAAATATAAAATTTGAATTAAGAATAAAGTTATTACAAATAGAAGGTTATAGAACGCCAGTAACTCGAGAAAGTTAAAATTCTATGATGTTCCATCAGGGTTACTGGATGAATAAAAAATAGAATAACAATTGATTTTATAAAAATACGTAGATAAAGAGAGTACACAAATAGTGACTGGAAAAACAATCGACGAAATAAATTATTTGTACATAGAAAGCGAAAAAGAAAAAATTAAAAAACTTGTAAGCGATAAAAAAGCTCGAAATTTGCGAAAATCACGACATTGTTATACATGTAAAGACGTGACCACATCTCAGCTAGAAAATAAGAAAAATACATTTTCGAAAATATTGTTATTTTCTAAATAATTGTTAATAGAAGCCCATAGAACATTGCCTCAATCAAGGATCGGCGAGAGTATATAAAGCCGAGCTCGTCAAGGCAGAAGACACTGATGAATCAGAGACTAACGGATTACATCAGAGATCATCACGACAGATCAGAGAGATCAGATCAGGATCACAGATCGACAACATAACCTAAAACCCAAATCATTATTATTCATATTCATATTACTATTATAAAATCACTCACTACACATATCTTTACTAATATTATTACTAATATCAACATCCATATTAACAACTATATTTACTAATGTTTTCATATTAAAATATATTAATCATATAATTATAAACAATATTATTATTATTAATCATATAAATATAAACTGTATTATTAATTTTAATTACAAAATATATAATTATCATTATTATTATTTAAAAATACTATCATTATAACTATTATACACGTTAAACATGCCTCAGGCCGACGGCAAAGAAGCCGCACCAAACCTGTCGAAAGATGAACAAATTACAGCGTTGCTTAACCAGCTTAACAAAATGTCGAACAAACTAGACGAAACCCTAAACAAATTAAACACGCTACAAGAAGACCTCACAAAAACAAATACAGAACTAGCCGAGCAACGCCGTATCAATGAGCAGCTTAAGGCAGAACTTTCAACTAAAAATAAAAAGAAATACCATGGCTCAAAAAAACGCAAGGTCCGTACCTCTTCATCCTCATCAAAATCGTCCGGCTCGTCAGACGAAACAACAGGAGAAGATGACTACTCAATGGAACACAACGCCTCCTTCGACCAAAAGGAAGACAAAGAAGAAGAAGATAACGCCTTCCCAGCACTACCACCCCCGCAACCCTCAATAAGCTTCCCCGAGCTTACAATACCCCCAAAACCAAAAAACAAAAACGATAAGTCCAAAACAGACATACCAGACAACAAAGATCAAGCAGAGACCATAACACAAAACAACAAGACAGTGCCAATTATCATCAGAGAACCCGCAAAGTGGCCACTAATACTAGGACTTATGCAAAAAAATAACATTACACACAATCCAGCCAAAAGAGTGTTCCTGGGTATCCAAGTTATACCAAAGACTCCCACAGATCACAGAAAAATAACAAAACTTTTAACAGAGAAGAAAATAGAATATCACACGTACATACTACCAGAAGACAGGCAACTAAACGTAGTGATTAGAGGACTGTACGGTCTCAGCACTACCGACATCACAGAAGACCTTAAGGCCCAAGGTTTCCATCCCTCAGAGACATTTTATATCAAATCGAAAAACGGCCCTTCCAAATTAGTAAAAGTTCTCCTCCCAAAAAGAGAAACCAACATATTTAATATAAAATCTATCTGCCACCTCATCTGCAAGGTAGAAGCACAACGCCCGCGCACTGGCCAAGCCATGTGCCACAACTGCCAACAATTCGGGCACTCGGCAATAAGCTGCCTAGCGCAACCCCGTTGCATCAAATGCGATCAACCCCACCACTTTTCAAAATGCTCAAAGAGCGCTGAAGAAAAACCAAAGTGCGTAAACTGCGGTGGCGAACACCCAGCTAACTACGGGGGCTGCCCTAGAAACCCAAAGAACGCTAAAAAATCTTTCGCACAGATTGCAGCATCTCAGACACCCTCTCAACAGGCAAACGCACATGTACAAAAACAAACGCCAACCCCAAAATCCAATCCACAAAATACAAATATCCCCGACATAGGACTGATGTTTGCCAAAATGCAAACACAATTCCAATCAATAATGCAGGAAATGATGGCAAACATGGTGCAAACAATGCTAGCGGCCTCACAAAAATTCACCAAAAATAACAACAACCACTAATGGCACACAAGAATCACATCTCAATACTCACATGGAACGCAAACTCAGTGTTCCAAAAAACCGGTGAGCTGATGCAATTTATATTCGATCATAAATTTGACATCATACTCATTCAAGAGACATTTCTAAAACCAGGAAATCGGTTTCGGATTCCCAGCTATAACACATACAGAAATGATAGACTAACGGGAAGAGGAGGCGGCTCGGCCATCCTCATAAGACAAAATATAAACCACAATCTTATTATCACACCCGACCTACAACACATAGAAGTCACAGCAATCGAAGTGCGAACTGAATTCATTAAATTCATCGTCATATCAGCATATAACCCACCCAAAGGAGCCCACATGCATGACGACCTAAGAAAACTCTTCGCCTTTGACGGACCAATCTTCCTAGCAGGCGACTTAAACGCAACAAACCGTCTGTGGGGAGCAATAAGAAATAACCAAGCCGGGACTGTCCTAAACAACTTCATCATAAAAAACCAACTCAACTTACACGCACCGAACGAACCAACCCGCTTCGGATATAAACACGGCCACACGCTCGACATAGCAATCTCCCGTAACATCACAAATAACATTCGCCTTAAAGTCCTAAACGAACTCTCATCCGATCATAAACCGGTACATTTCCTAATAGAAAACATATACATAGATGCCCCAATGCATGAAAAAAAGATCACAAATTGGAAAGCCTTCCAAGACACACTGGCCAAAGCAACTGTCACCCTAATACCCGACATAACCAACAACATAGATAACATTATCCAAGACCTCACAGAAAAAATAAAATCCGCAAAAGAAGAAAATACATCTACATCTCCAAGAAAGGAAACTAACCCCTACGAACTCCCACGATCCATCAAACTACTCATCAGGAGAAGGAACAAAATCAGGAGACGAGCTAACTTCACAGGCGACCCAAGTCTACGTACAACAACCACCCGACTAACCAACAAAATCCAAAATAAAATCAACACCTTCAGAAACGAGCAATGGGAAAGCTTTCTACAAGACCTAGACCCAGGCTGTAATAGCTTCTGGAGAGTATCCAAATATTTCAGACTAAAAAACAAAATCAGAGTTCCACCAATACACGGTCCAAATGGCATACAATATGATAATGAAGGAAAGGCAGAAGCCTTCGCAGATTCACTCGAAACGCAATTCAAAGAAAACACATCAGACGAGCAAGATTACGACTCTGTAGATGAAACATCGGAATCAGCCGACAGACTCTTGAGAACCAAAACCCACAATATAAATACATTACAACAAACGAACTTACTAGATATCAAAGGACTCATACAAACATTAAACAAACGCAAAGCACCAGGTCCCGACACAATAGACAACACCATGTTAAAATGGCTACCAGATAATATCCTACAGCTCCTCACAGACATAATAAACACAATAATGCAAACGCGGAAGTATCCCAAAGCCTGGAAAGCAGCAACAATTATAGTCTTTCCGAAACCAGGAAAAGACCTATCATTCCCACAAAACTGGAGACCCATCAGCCTCCTCTCCTCACTTTCAAAACTAGCAGACAAAATCATACTAAATAGACTCAACAAAATCCTCATAGAAAGAAAGATAATTCCAGAAGAGCAATTCGGATTCAAAGCCAGCCACTCCACAGAACTACAGCTAGTCAGAGTGGTACAGCACATAAGAACAGGACTAGAACGCAGGCAATCAACAGGCCTGGTCATGTTTGACATTGCCAAAGCCTTTGACAAAGTCTGGCACGCAGGACTAATACACAAGATGCACAAACTCAACCTACCACTACAACTCACTCAAATCATCGGCTCTTACATCAAAAACAGATCATTTCAAGTCAAAATAGATAAACACCTCTCAAGCCTGCGACAAATCGAAGCTGGAGTGCCCCAAGGATCCCCCATCTCCCCGGTCCTATACAATCTCTTCACTGCAGACATCCCTAAGCTGCCCCCAACCATAAAACTCTCCCTATACGCAGACGATACATGTATTCTTACCTCAGCAAGACAAGCTAAAACAATCACCTCTAAACTTAAAAAATCAATCAACACTCTTCTAAAATATTTCCAAAAGTAGAAAATCCGCATAAACCCGGATAAAACACAAGCCATTTTCATAACCAGAAAAAGAAGACAGAATCCCTCACCACTAATCATCAAGAACGAACCGACAGAATGGACCAAGACAGCAAAATACCTTGGACTCTTTTTTGACGACCGACTATCATGGAGACAACACATACAAAACAAACGAGGACACAGCATAGGCCTACTATCCTCCCTATATCCGCTACTCAAATCGAAAAAACTCAACCTAAAAAACAGATTGCTCGTATTCAAACAAATAATTTGGCCAACGATACTCTACGGAAGCACCGCCTTCTATCAAACAACTAAAACAAATAAAAAAGCGCTTCAAACCTTTCAAAACCGCGCACTTAGAAATATACTAAATATACCATGGTATGTAAGAAACACAGAGATCCACAAGGACTTCAAGATAGAAACAATAGACAAATTCGTACGCGACAAAGCACTAAAACTATTCGACACCATGACAACACCACCCTAAAAACACTGAAAAACACAACGCAAAAACAAAATAGTAAATACCCCAAAATCCGCCAACTAATCATACCCGAATAAATTACCCGCCAAGCTCAGGTGGGCAACCTTCTGCCCACAAATAACAGGGAGTCAAAGTGCAAGCTCGCACTAACTCCATACACCCCAACACTCAAAGAGGGCAGAAGACACTTGATTTTAGACTTTCAAAGACGACAGTCGTAGATTGATATTTTCCAATGTAAGAATAATTATTAATAAATTTGCAATTTAAAAATTAAACTGATTTTTTGATTTGATTTTTTGTTATCCATGTGTGAAATCAAGGCAAAGTAACAAGAGATTTACAAAACTTCCAATCGATGGCATTTTGCAAGTGATGCAGATGACTAAGTATTGGTAATGTTGTAATTTTTATACTCAAAGGTTCTATGCTTTTCTAAAAAAGAATAAAATCTTTGAGTAAACCGAAGATTTTCGGGCATATTGACACTGTGTTCGATTGCACCGGGGTCGGGTGTTAAAATATAAAAAATAAAAACAAAATTGAAAAAGAATAAACCGCACACGATTTCTGCTATCGAATGAGTGTGGCTCGTTTAACACCTATGTATTAGTCTGCTACGATAATGCATTCGCTAGCAAGTACACAGGTATAGTCATCTTTAAAGTTAAACTCTTTAAATGCCAAACATAAACATTGGCAGGTCAATGACCATAGTGGCGTCTCTCTCTAAGACGTCACGCATTGGCGTATGATCTAAAAATTTTGTATTTTCGTAAAATAAAATCTAAAATTTCGAAAAGAAACATTAGTCGAAATAAAATTAATAAATTGAATATTTATTATAAAAACACAAGTAGGATCTTGGTTGATCATAGATATAAATAAAACAGTAAACTTTTTAAATCAAATTGAGATAAAATACACACGCACACACACGGTAATTGTCAAATAAATCGGGGTTCAGCACTCGAACGTGCACACTTAAAAATAGTAAATATCTAAAAAAAATGACTTAGCATAGATTTATGTTAATTCGTTATAACGTGCAAATTCGACACATTACAGCTAGCTACTGCAGAATCAACAATTCTGTTAAAAGAGTTTACCAAAGAGTGAATTGCAAGCTTTTATTTGATGCTTTTGATGTAATTTCAGGACATTAGTTTTTTGGTAAAACAAGAATTATTCTTCTTTCACAAATGTTGCAGTTCTAACGCTTATATTGTAGATGCGACCTTTAATTATATGCGCGACTGCCGCATGAGAACATAAATCCTATGATCGCATGCGCTCCTAATGTTTATTTTGTAGGCGCAATTGCCTCTGATATACGCGAGTTCTGCTTAAGCTTGCGCAATTCTTTTATGTAAGCATGCTTCCCCTGATACACATCTCGTACACGCTTAATGTTAATTAGTAAATGCATATTTTTTTCAAAAAATTGTGAAAAATGAACACTATTATTATTTTCAGATAAAACCATATAGATAAATTAAGTTAAGCTTAAATTTTATTCAAATTATACATTAATGAATTTGAATGTTTTTTATTAATAAAAAGAAAAAAATTTTATTTCATATCTTAAAATTATAAAATGCATCGAAACTTTACAAAAAGTATACAGTTAAAATAAAGTAAATTTATAAATCTCTTAAAATTAAGTAAAATATCACTTGGAGTTATTGCCAGCCACTAATGTTGTAACATTTAAATTGAATAGACTTTTTTCTCCTGTTGTAGCCACTGATCAATCATATTTCCTACCTTTTTTCTTGCTTCAACTAATTGTGGCATATCGTTTTTAGATGGTGGATAAACATTTGCGCAATGTGCAGTGCCTATAAGATTAAAAATTTTTATATTTGAACATAGATGTGATAAAAATTGCAATTACTTATAAAAACAATTGTTTACCGTTGATGTAAATAGCAGGTGCATCTGGATTAGTTGAATTAGTAATTCCAAGAGCATGCCATGGATCAATGCTTCCATGGACAAACACAACGTTTGATACTACATTTGGTAGATCAAGGGCTCCATAGATAGTATTAGTCCGTTCAACTCCAGACTCACATGTATGCAAAAATCTATAAAGTGATAAAAAAAATTTTTAAAAACAATAAATTTTTTGAAATCGAACTTAAGTGTATTATTTTCATTTCAATAATATAATAACTCAATCTAAATATTTAAAAATTTTTTAAATTATTTAAAATAAATTTAATTTATAAATTGAAGAAATTATTTAAAATACTTCTTGAAGTAATATAGAATGTTTGGAGAAAATTTTTTCTACTTTTAGAAGGTAATATAATAATAAATTTAAAAATATTTTTTAAAGTTGATAAAAACCTAGGTCCAAATATGTCAGCACATTGTTGAATAAAGAATTCTACAGGGAAAGTTCCGCTAAATAAGTTGGGTCGCGCAGTTGAAGTTTGGAAAAAGCCAAATTCAGTACACGTTTGATATGTCCACTGACGTCCTAAGAAAACATTTAAAATTACACTTATGCAAATTTTAAAAAATTTAACATTAAATTTTAAAATATATATAATTTACCTCCAGCATTTTTTTGTTCAGCCCATGTAATGTTTCGTAATTCTTCAATCATTTTATTGTATTTGTAATCTAGACATTTTTCATCATTTTTTTTTAGTAACATGTTACTTACTTCTGCAAGTCTGTTCACAGGAACTCCTCTCTTTTCATCAACTAATACATCGCATACTGCATCTATAGTAATAGTACTTTCATTACGATTGTCTTTGTTATACTGCACAACATCAGCAAAGTTACTGGCAATTGTTTCATATAAATTAGCAATGTCATTTTGAGTAGTTTTTCCTGAGTCAATACGATCACAGAAACTATAAAAATTTAAAATGTATCATTTACACATTATGTTTTATAAAAAATGAATAGAAGATTTATTTCATACTTGAATAATTTTTCTAAACCTTGTTGTCCGACTGGGTGACGCAACATTATATGCACTTGTTTTATAGCAGCTGCCAAAGAATCAACACATGCTTGAGAGTGTGTTTTCAAAGATTCTTCAACTACAATGTAATATTCTGTAACAGTAATAAGTAAATATTAATTTGTTATTTTCATAGAAAATGGTAGTTTTTTAAAAAAAATTATGCATTTAATTTGTGTAATTATTTAATAAATTTACGTTTTATGTTCTTACTGTATAAATACATTTCATAAAATGCAAAGACATTATTTAATAATTAAAATTAATATTTTGATGAATAATTACATATAAGATGAAAATTACTTAAATTTTATAAGTTTTTCAGAATGCATATTACAGAACATAAATTAATTTATTGCAATTATTATAAATATAAATAATTAAATATAAATTTACTAACCTTGAAAGTCAATTAGGGCAAGTAAAGGACCACTAGCAGACATAGCACCATGAACAAGATGAGGATATTTAGCCCGCATCCAGGCTGCCAGAGATCCAGAATATGAACCACCAAATAAGATCCATTTAGCATTCTTAGGAATTTGATATAACTTGTGCATTCCATCAATGAAGTATGCTAAATCGGCAAGTGCTTGTTCAGAATTTAGGTACATGAGATTTTTCACACTCAAATCTCTGAATATAATATTTATGATGATATTAAAATTAAATAACTTATAATTGCTCATTAAAAAAAATTACAAAAATGATTACATCTTAGAACAATTTTACTTACGATGTTGGATGACTTGTTCCATAATATCGATGTTCTAATAAGAAACACATAGCTCCAAATTGTTTTGCATATTCAATCATTTGACCCTCTACCATCCATTTAGCACTAGCTGGTCCTTCTCCTCCAATCATGAGAAAAATTGGACCATCTTTCTTATGATATTTAGAATTCACGAAATATCTCTAAAATATTGATAAAAAGTTAATGAAGCAATCGACAAAATTTAAATTTTAGTAACAAACATTTATACCTGTTTCCATTCACGACCATCTGCAGGATTGTAGTGATCCAAAATTTGGTCAAACCATTGTTCTGCAGGTAGATCATGAGGTTTTGACAAGTTAGGCTCACCAAGATTACCATTCTTGCTTCTACCTCTCATAAAACTTCGCCATGCTGATCCTGAATTAATTATCACAAGTAAGGTAATTAATAAAAAGAGTTTCATGGTAGCAGTTCAAAAGTATCCGGGATTTTCCAGTCTTGAGTTTTATATATAATGTAAACGACCTGTGTGTCAGAATTGATTTGTTAAAACACGATGATTGGCTAACATATTTATGCAATTATTAGTAAATGTCAGATAAAGATTAATCAAGACAAGTTCTACTCGCTTTCTTTGATAAAACTTCAACAATGAAATAATTCAGCAATAAACTTATTGAAATTAAAACTTAAAATCGTTGAAATTAAAATTAGGTTTTTTATTTAAATATTTATGGACAAAGTTTTTTAAATACGCTACATATTCATTAACATATTTATAAACGTTATAAAGAAATAAATTTATAAAATACGCAATAAATACGTACCTATAAATGTTTCGGCAAGATTTTAAATGTATAACCTCAAAGAATAACTTTTAATAACAAAACGAAAAACGTTACAAAATTTCAAATTAAAGAATAACGATCGATAAAAAATAGAAGCAAATTATAAGATTTTTATTTTCTTTCTTCTTGACCCCCGGACTGCAATGACAACCTCCCAGCTCGCCAAGAATGATAGCAATAAGTAACCGCTTTCTCGTTGTGCCGCGAATTCAACTCCCTACTCCACGATGAATAACATTTCGAAGCAGCTACAACTCTGAAAAGGATAAGTATAAGGTACTAACAAGGTTAAAACATGAAACTTTTTATTATTATATTAAATAATTATAATTTTGAAAATATCTAAATACTTTAATGTACAATAATAGAAAGAATTTCACACGATTAATACATTTTTGAACATTTAAATTATTAAACAAAATTATAATATCATGATAATTTTATTCTAAATATTATTAAAATAAGGACTTTTAAATTGTTTTTTCTAAATATTTACAATTTAATTATGCAACATAGTTTAATGCAAAAATCTTAGAAAATAACTTCAATAAAATAATATTAGTATTATAATAATCTCTTGTTTCATCGAGTCAGCACGTAATTGCTAATTTAAGGAAAATATTTTTATTTAGTTTTTCTTGCTTTTATAAAACTACATTATGCCTATGAAATATATCATTATTTTACGTTTAAAAAATATTTCACTTCCTAAAGAATATTATTACACATTTACTCGTCACAAAAACAATTAACAATTTACGTATACTTGTGTAATTCTTGAATTATTCGCCTCCATAAATATATATCAGAAGTAATTATATCATTACTCTGTCGCAAGGAATAGAATAAACAGTTACTAAATGAGAATTTACAAAGGTGATAAATCATATAAGCTGTGCCACCTTAAGCTCCAGAATTTTTGTATGCACAAAAAAATGCGTCGCCAGAATTTGCTGTGAGAGAACATTCTTCGAGAAAAATAAAAAAAAAAAAAACGAAATTACTGCAAAAAGCCTTAAAAAGCTGGTCACTTGTTAACGAAAAAGAAAGAGAGAGAGAGAGAGAGAGAGAGAGAGAGAGAACGTCCGCTTGGCGGAAATGAAGATATTAAAGGAATGGTGCATCCATTAAGGGGTTACCCCCAGTTGTAGCTCAACAAAAAAGGCCTTTTTCATGAATTTTTTTAAAGAAAACTACAAAACTTTTTTAAACGACTATTATATCATCTTGAAGAATACATCTTGAAGAACTTCCAGTAATTTTTATATTGCAAAATATTACATTGTTAAGTGGCAAATGGCCGCCAATGAAATAGTGTTTTTATTTATACGGTTTGCGGTGACCAGCATTGCAACGAAGTGGATCATTTGAAACAAAAAATGTGGATAGATTTAGTTAAATATAAGTATAAACTAGTTTTTAATCGAAGGATTTAAAAAAATATTTATTTTTCACAAAATGGCGGACAGTCAAAGTTAATAGTTCGATTTTAACGAAAAAAAAACGGCTGTTTTTTGGCTATAAAACAGCCATTTTTTTTTTAAACAAAAAATCGAACGATTAAAGACTACATTTTTATGTATCAAATAAGCTTGCAAAATTTCAAGAAGATCGGTTCATTAGTGTTTGAGTAATCTTGGTCACCAACTTCAGAAATGCCATTTCGAGAAAAACGCGTTTAAAGTTTTAATTGCCGGTTGTTTACACAACGGATTCTTCTCTTTCAACGCTCATATCTCAGTCAATTTTGTTCGGATCGACTTGAAATTTCCAAGTCATATTCTCAGATACTTATACTTCAAAAAAATGCATTTAACAAAAAATCGATTTTGTCAAAGTCGCAAGTGGGGGTAACCCGTTAATTAGAAACGCGCGAAATGCCTCTAAGACACTTAGCTTGGCGAAAAGGAGTAAAAGAAAGAGTCGGTAAAGAAAGGAGAAAAAGGCTTAAGGATTCGGGAGTGCGCACATACTATATATATGTATATATAAAGAATCTCAAATACGCGCGTACAAAGCTGAAACAAAGAAAAATAAAATAAGCAAAACCGAGTAAGAACGTATATATACGTATATGGGTGCGTGTAGAAGTCCAAGGGAATTTTCACTGCATATACATATATATATATATATATATATATATATATAGGCAACGAACGAGGGGCCAGTTGTGTTCGAGCGCGAGCTCGCTATGTACTTTTGGTCGCGTGGCTTCGACTCCCTCGTGATCTTTTCTTTGTATATATACATACATATATACTTCTCGATCTTTGCCGTACGTGTAAATGAAGCGTAGACGCGTTAGAATAAGAATATATATATATATATATATATGTATATATATATATATATACATACAACAGCGAAGCTTCGTTTCCGCAATCGAGCTTTACAATTCAATCGTTGGGCGATCGGTGAAACGAGGTCTTGCGAACTGTGTACGTTGGATTTCGACGACGGAGATGCCGTCCATTATGTATGCTGTTAAATAATGAAACTCACGAACTGATGGTTCATCATGTTAGGTATATATAAAATGTGCTAACGCGTGTAACGGTTGAGATATATAGAAATGCTCGCAGGTGTGCGGCTGTGTGCGGGTGTGTGCTTGCGCGAGTACGTATGTGCGAACGGGATTTTGATAGTACGGACACGATCCGCGATTGGATCCTGTATTGGAGTTTGCTTTTGCTCGGTATAACTTTAAATAAATGATCGAGGTTTATTTATTTATTTCACGTCTTGAATAATTTTTTTCAACTTTATGGGAAGCATTTTTCTTACATGAAATATGTTAAAGTGAATTTTTAAAAAAAATGTCTAATAAAAGGATTTCACATTATGTATTTACGTGGAAAACTTGCATCTGGTATATATTTCATGCGGACAAATTTAATCGACTGTTTCGTCTTTTGCTTATTAACGTAACGAATGATTTTTAACTTTGCTTTGTTAACAATGCTGACTTAAATCAATAATAATATGGATGTTACGTAACTGTTTGAATTTCTGCGTACTATAAATGCAAATTTAACTATTATGAATCAATCTATTACATATTACTCATAATCAATTTTCCACAACAAAATTATTCAA
Organism: Chalcis sispes; assembly: GCA_949987625.1. Taxonomy (NCBI): domain Eukaryota; kingdom Metazoa; phylum Arthropoda; class Insecta; order Hymenoptera; family Chalcididae; genus Chalcis; species Chalcis sispes. The sequence goes on along the minus strand of OX465095.1, from coordinate 21,847,222 downwards.
TTGTAATAATTCAATTGTAAATGCTAAATGCAAACTCGTATAAAATTTTTATGTAAAACAAAGACGCACGAAGATATCACACAAGAAAAATATACTTTTTGATTTCATTATTTTACGCGAATAAAGATTGTCTTTGTTGAAACTTAACTAAAAATCGGTGCTGGTACAAAGTCGAAAAAAAAGAAAAAACATTAAATTAATCGCGCGTACAAAATATTGCAAATAATCCTTTTTGACTTCGGCACACAGGCGGCCAATAAATTTGCAATGGCACTCATGATAATGGAGCTATGTACATCATGCACACCCAATGCTAATAATAATCCATCTATTATTGATGTGTTGTGCGTGCCATTATCACGTTTCCACATGTGTATATATGTATATACACGTTTGCCCTCGCCATCGTATGTCAAAGGCTCGCCTCCCCCTTTTCGCAAGAGCTTTAAAATAAATAAATTACAATCGAAAAAAAAGAAAAATAAATAGCGTAAATAAGTAAACGGATGAACTAATCGACCTGCGAGTTTGTATTAAAGTACAAAAGAAGTAATCGATATTTGTAATCGTGAAATATGTTGTTAGAATTTTCAACTAACATTAGCTATCCATAATTGTTAATTTTACATATATAACTATTTTCAGTTACAATAACGATTTGATTAATAATAATAATAATAATAATAATAACAATATTTATTTTTGCATAAGTGATAAGATCAGTAGTTTAGTACGATTCCCTTGGGCGATATGTGGACAAACATCGGTCAAACGATCGTTAAATATGAAAAAAAAAAAAAAAAGATGAAAAAAAAAATTTATATAGTTCAAAATATTCAATAGAATATAACGCGAGTAAACAAAAACACAAATAAATAAATAAAATTAATCATCAAACGATGTTCGTTTTAATATTTCACAAAGTAAAAAGTAAACAACGACTATGTATTAAAAAAAAAAAAAAAAAGAGTTTTTTCAGTCAACTCGGTTATTGTTTAAATCAAATAAACGCAGTCGACTCACAATTTTTAAAAGCATTTGCTTATAAGAGGAAGAAAAATGTTTTTATGGCTCTACGTTTACGTAGCGCTTGTAAAGATTCTCGAATAGTCAATTAAAAATTCAATAAAGTTATACAACAGTTGTTTACCGATTAAACAAACGACAGTTGCTATTTTTTTTTTTTTTTTTTTTTTTTTTTTTAACGCGAGAGAATGCGCAAATATTTTTGTTTCATTACAATTATTTTAATAATTATATGCGTGGCGCTCGTTAAAACGTACATTCAATTATAAACTAACAATGGCAGTTTGTTAATTTTGAAATTCGTGGATTAATTTAATTAGGGCGTTTGTTTAACGCAACGTTTAAGAAAAGTTAGTTTGTGTATACATATACATATGACGTGCGTTCTCCTCCCTTCCCCCTATCCCCGAGCGATATTCACATCAATGCCTTATCGTTATAATGTAACTAAAGCAGTATCGCGTTTAAACGGTAAAATAAACGTTTATAAAATTTCGTTCGTTGATAATGATTTTTAATTCGAAGTATTTCTTTTCATTTTATTATTTTGCTTTTCGTTTGTATGAAAATATAAAAAAAGTATTTTGCACAACATTGAAATTTAATTATTTTTCAAAAGTTTATTAAACTTTTATCTACGTTGTGTTAATATTCAACTGTTGTAATAAAATCTCTTCAAAGCGCAGTTTATTTATTTGTTTCTGAAATAGCAGAGGCACAATTAATTAGATTTAAGTCATATCCGAGTTATAACGGGAATTTCGTTTGTTAGGAAAATTTAATATTACTGCATAACTATGTATATGTATGTATGTATGTATGTATGTATGTATGTATGTATATATATATATATATATACACGTCTGTGATACATTTTTCGTAATAAATCCGGGTCTATTTGATTTTAAACTTGCGCAATAATCTCATCCATTTGTGCGTAAGAATTTTATAAATTTCGAGTTGTAAAAATTAAACAAGTTTTTCAAAACTGTAAAGAAATAATTTTACATAAACTGTGTGTGTGTATCTTTTTATTTGTATATTTACTCAATATAATAAGCTGTAATTTAACCTTAATAACCGAGGTATTTTTACAATGAAAAACGTACATTTTTTGCAACTAACATAATGAAATACCAAAAAGTCAACAGTCTTCTTAACGCATAGAAGAAAAAACATAAAAAAAAAAGAGAGAGAGAGAGAGACAAAGTATAAATAAATCGAAGTTAAAGCTACCTTCGCAATTCTCGTGATTCATAATGATCCAGTATACATAGCGCATATTAAAACATTATTTTATCCCTAATGAAACGGGCTTACCCTTTGTAAGAACGCGAGGCACCGCATACCGCTGCGATAGTAACAACGTTCAACAGCCGTTTTATTCCCGTTCTTCCCCCCCCCCCTCTCTCTCTCTCTGTTTTTTCCCCGCTGCTTTCCTCCATTCATATGCCCCATACATTTTAGAGAAGTAATTTCATTACCTTCCACGTTCTTAACTTATCACGGCGCCAAATACCAACCCCTCTTTTGCGTACGGTAACTAAACGCGTGATGCTCTGTATTACGAGGCTATGTATAAATATATAAATATTCGCGCGCAAAATCTGTAAATTTAACGAAGAAAAATGTAACGAATGAAGCGATTTAGCGCGAGCTTCGAAAAAAGCTACGTACACACGAATTAGTTTCCTTGGAAATCAGAAAATAAAAAAAGAAAAAGAAACTCAGAGCAAGATTCAGGCGTCGTCGAAAGAAACCACGGTAATTTTCGACTCTCAAAATCAAATAAAAAAAAAAAAATAAAAAAAAAGGGGGGGGGATACTATCTACATGTATACGAGTATATATGTACGTAAAGATCAAAAGGTGCACAACACCACACATCCACAATACCGCGCAAGCGATCTCTCTCTCTCTCTATATATATATAAGATACATGTATATACCTGAAGGCGCACGAAAAATGCAGCCGAGCAACAGCACATGGTGTCTCTCCTTCTTCTCCTCCTTCCATATACTTTTAACCCCTCGTCGACGACGTACCGCCTGCCACGCTCCAAGAGGCATATGGAGGGAGAGAAGTGGGCGCACATGCCGGTGTTTCTTACGCACACGTTAAACGCGTATATAGATTGGTATATATATATATGTATATGTATATGTATATGTATATGTATATAGAAAGGGAGGAAAGCACAGCTCTCGTGCGTGCAGTGCGCGAGCGCGGAACACCTGCTTCTTCTCCATCTCTCTCTCTCTCTCTCTCTCTCTCTGTCTCTTTCTATCTCTCTTACTCGGCCCCTTCGATGGATCTGCAGCTGGCGCGCGCGCTCCGAGTCTCCCTCTGTATATATGTATATACATGTGCGTGTATATATATATATATATACATGTAGATATATCTGCTTCTGGATATAAAAAGCCCTACCACTTGCCTCGTGAGCCTTCAGTTGCGATCGCGCTACCGAGGAGAAAACAACCTCAAGGGAGAATTGTATTTAAGAAAGAGACAGAGAGAGAGAGCTGTTACTTGTGCTTGATTTTGATTTTATTGGCATGTGATTTTTTTTTATCGATATCTTTGACACACTGCCGCATACACGTGGATTTTATTGTCGTTTATTTTCGTCTTTTTTATTTGCCAATCCTTTAATTGCGAACCGATTTTATTAAATCGTTGTAATATAAGTAAAGGACAATCGATACATTAGAGTGATTCGAGATAGTGAAACGTCTGTTTTCTTTTCTTTTATTTCATTTATTTCTTTCTTTTCTTCTTCTTTGTTTTTTTTTTTTTTTTTTTTTTTTACCTAAAATAATAAAATAAATTAAAAGACAACAAAAGATAAAAAAAAAAAGAAGAAGTAAAGATGAAGGGGATGAAGAGTTTGTTGATATTGTTAACGATCGGCGCGTGCTGTTGCAAAACAATCGCCGAGAACGAGGATTTGGCGAGCACCGTTAAATTTCTTCAAGAGCAGGTGAGCGCGCTGCTCGATCATCGACAAGAGGATTACAATGCCCTCGAGGAGAGCTTAAAACAGTCGATGGAGAAAAACACCGAGCTTATCATTTTGAAAAACGAGATAAAACAGTTGAGGTGAGAAACCATTTGTTTATTTATTTATTTATTTATTTATTTATTTATTTTTATTTAATTCTTTGTTTACTATTAGAACAATTTTTTAAAAATCGTTCTCTATTTATTCAAAATCGGTAGCAATCTTTCTTTTCAGTTTGAAAATCCGCTTTCACAATTCCGAATAAAAAACATTTGATTCGCTGGAAACAAAAAGTGGAAAAAAAAACAGCGATTGATATTTAATCCGCTCTCGTTTTTTTTTTTTTTTTTTTTCATCCCATCGTAAAAATGATTATGAAGTTCACATTTTTAGATTTCGAGGTTTTTTTTTTTTTTTTCTCTAAAATAAAATGATTACAACGAAAGATTATCGAGCGATTATTTGTAAGGTTTAAATTGTCTGAATTTCCCGCGCTTGCGGCGAGTCGGTTAGCAGAGGATTCACATCGATATATATACATAATACACACATAAACGCGGCGAGCTTTCAAAAGCGCCGAAGGAATATAGGAGCAGGATTACTCTTTTATAAAGGAAGGATGACGTACGATCGATATTTTAACCTCTTTTAATTTGAAAAAAGCACCGCTTAAACGAATTAGATAACGGCCTCGTGTCTTTATCTTCTTTTTTTTGTGCATACTCTCTCTCTCTCCCTCTCTCCCTCTCTCTTTATACTTATACATGTCTTTGCAATTTTTCTGAGTTTTAGAAATAGGATATTAAAATTTGAACGTGGCGAGGAAGATAATAAAAAAAAAAATAAAAAAAAAACTCATTGCGATTAGCCTCGTTTTTATAAATTTAATAAGCAATCTTCATTCGATGCTTCGCATGTGGAATAAATTTAATTCGTTTGTTTCGGGTATCGCATCAATTGTACGAAACGTTTATTACAAACACGAAACTTGAAACACCAAACTGTAAAAAAATATTTTATTGAAGCATTTTAAAATTTTAAAAACGACTTTTGTTTCGTACGAATTCTTTTATATTAACTTGCATGAAAACGAAAAAATATTAAACAAGGTAGATAAAAAAGATATAATTGCTTTTGAAACAATACGAGTTTCTCGTGAATAGAAAATATGCCTTAGAAAATTTATTTCTCACGCGGTCGATAAAAATGAATTAACATTTTTAAAGAGCACTGGATAATTGCCATTAATCAATTATAAAACTATAATTTGTAAAGAAATAATGTATATATGGGGGCGAAATTTGTGAATTTTAATTAATCGAATGAGCAGAATCTGAAGGAAATATTAATAAAAGTAATTGCGTTTGCTTTTATCGTAGTACATATTTGGATGCACACAAAATCGTGCGGTACTACAATTTCCATTTTCGAAAAATATAAAAAAGAAAATCTCATCCTTTTCTTTTTTTTTTTTTTTTTTTCATGTTTTATTTTAAGAGCCTTTGAGAGTATACACACGAGCACAAATTTTACCAAATAACGTATCTTTTGTTGACTTTTAACTTGCATAACTTTACAACGATTTCATGAATTTTTATGCGAGCCAAACTCATTTTTAAGATTTACCGAATATTTTCTTTAAGAGAGCGAAAAAAAGTTTGTGAAATTTAATTTTCGTTGTATTTTTTTTTTTCTAAAAGAACGAACGCGCTAGAAATAAATCAATTAATTTAATAGTTATCAACTTTATATCGATGCGAAAACAAAAAAGAGAAAATAAAAAAACCGCGCGCACTATCGAACAAAATATCAAAACAACGCGAGCAAAAAAAATTGTCCGATCGGTAAAGAAAGTTAAGGAACAAAAAAAAAAAAAAAAAAAAAAAAAAAAAAGAACAAAAAAGACAACTCAAACCAAATTTCCAATATGCAAATTCTAAAGTAGTTAGTATATACACATTCCGTAAAAGCTACAAGTTTTAAAATAAAAATAAGCAAAACCAAAACGAAATACCTCCCGATACATCCACCGAAAACTGCATCTTAATTGACCAATAAATCCCTCAAAATCTCCAAATGGTAAAAATAAAAGAAGATGAATAAAAAGAAACGAGAAAAGAAAAAAATAAAAACACGAAGCAAGCAACGGCAGCCGATGTCGCGCGCACCTGGTGTGGCTCGCGCTCGCGCGCGCGCTCGTAATCTTGCCTTACGGGTCAATCGTATCTTCTCGCTCCTCCCGTTGACCAATAAAAAAAAAAAAAAGAAAAAGAAAAAGAGTCAAGATATCTGCGAAGAAAAACATCTACTCGACGATAGTATTATATGTATGTGTGTGTATATATATATATATATATATATATATATATATATATGAACAAACAAACGAATATACATATATATATATATATATATATATACGATTTAAACGCGCGTGCCACCCGGTCCCCACTCTCAAAAAGTCAAAAAGAGAAAGAGAGAGAGAGAGAGAGAGAGAGAAGTAGCAGCAGCACGTCGTCGTGTTCATCCGGTAAGCAATAGAAGGTAGAAGGGATAATTTGAATAATCGGCGCGCGCGCCACGCGCCAGCCCTCGAGCTTCGCCGGCAGAGTTACAAAGATAGAGTGAGAGAGGGAGAAAAGTCGAAGAAAAAAAGGAGAGAGAGGAGATGCGTGTATACATATATATATATATACGTATTCGTCTTCGTTCTCCGAAAAAGGTGGACAACACATGGTCCAGCTGACACGAGGTATCGGTTCATATACCTGCGTGTAGATTAGTGTATGTGTATGCGTGTGTGCACATCGGACGAGCTTTCACTAAATTATACAGACCCCGAGCGGCTCTTTGTACACGTCTATGTGTGTATATATATATATATATATATATATATATGTGTGTGTGTGTGTGTGTGTGTGTGTGTGTGTGTGTGTGTGTGTAGTATATTACACGAACATATAATATAGCTGTGTATATGTATATATGAATGTATAAAGAGAGAAGGTGGGCAAACCTCCGCCATAAGGTAACAGCTGGCGCAGATCGGAGGTATAGTAAGAGCGGTGTTGGTTTCGGGGCCAGCCCCGTTCTTTCTTTGTATATTGTGCGTATATATATACGTATATATATATATATATATATATATATATATATATATATATATATATATATATATACAGGAATTCGTTGCGCTGGCGAAACACGTCCTTCGCCATCGTCTTATGTGTTCGCGCGCGTTATAATACTTATGTATATTATATCGTACATAGCGCTTCTTATTCACGCGACGAAAAATTCTTCCACTTTACTTGTTGGTATTTTTATTTTTTATTCATTAATTTTTTTTTTTTTTTTTTTTCTTTTTCTTTCGAGAGTAGATATAGATTAGCGCAGACATCGTTGATGGACTGGAAAATTTTTCGGTGAAGCCCCGTTGCTATACCTTGCGCTCTTTGATATGAAAAATAATGTAAGGTGAACATCGAGTAAGGTGCACATATGGCTGATAGTCGATATAGGATCGACTTGACTATTTACAAAAATTTAACGTATCAATGGATAATGTGTAATACACGCGTGAAAGAGATGCCTTTTTAATAAAGTTACTTATACGAAATGAAAGTTCGAGTTTTTATTACGTTTTATAAACTTAAGATGAGATAGCTTTGAAAAACTACCGTTCCTTGCCGATTTTCGTATTTTTTCTATTTTTATTTCTATCATGTACGCGAGTAGCTTTAAAAGGTTTCACGATACATTTGTAATTCGTTTACGCCTCCGCCGTACTCTTCACGCGGATAGATCGATACTTTTCGAAACATGCCATTTTTATTTTTATTTATTGTTTTTTTTTTTTTTTTTTTCTAACGCGTTTGAAAGCCTTTGATAAAGTTAGTTGTAAAAGGTACATGTACTTTAATTACTTTGTAACGCGAGTACGGAAAATATCCTTAAATAACATTTTCGATTTTTTAACGCCTTTTTTATCACAGCCTAATAGACGTTTTTACTTAATCTTTTAATTTATAAATTTTATTCATTGATCGTAAACGAAAGTATATCTTTATCTATTCTTCTTCAAGAATACACATTAACATGATACTGACTTTCATTTGTTCATTTATAAAAAAAAAAAAAAAAAAAAAAAAGAAAAAAAACGTGCACACACAAAATACTTTAAACACTCTTATTGTGGCAATCGATCTATTTTAGAAAATATCGGAAATAGATTTGTTATCGGCGACTTGGAAAAACCTTTTCAAAACGTAAATTTTTTGTTTCATTTTTCTTCCTTTTTCTTACTTTCATTCTTTCTTTTTTTTTTTTTTCGTTAAACTAGACGACAAAGACAAAGAAATACGCGCATATATATATACATACATACATACGTACATATGTAGCTGAGAAAGGAAGGTCCCATAAGACAAGCCACTTTCAAGAAGGTGACTAAGAAGCCACCGGCAACCTTTAAAAGTAGAAGTACGAGCACTTTTTCTCCTTCTACTTCTTTTCGTCCTCTATATCCGCGAAACTGAAATATATGGGCTTTAATACTCGAATCTATTGCGCGTTCTTTTACATTCTTCGAATTTTCTTTTTATTTTTTTTTTTTTTTTTTTTTTTTTTTTTTTACCTTATTTTGATCCTTTATAAATTCATACGGGGATTCTAACTTTTAATATACATAATTAAGCTTCAACGCGCAAGAGGGAATAGGTTAAAATTAACGATGTATCTTTGTTTAAAAGACAGCTCAATTACTATTTAATTATTCAAATCAGGACGAAAATTAACGGTCACGTAGGCATAAAGAGCGACAGAGCGGCTCGGAAAATATTTTATATGTATATATATATATATATATATATATATATATATATGCACGGTGAGAAAGTGTGTCGCGTGCGAGATGGCATAAAAATAGAGTACACATTTTAATTACGTTAAAAATTTGTTTTTTTTTTTTTTTTCAACAAAATCATTTTCGGGTACTTATTTTTTCTCTCATTTTTTTTCTTTTTTGTTAAGCATCGTCTACTCGTACGTATTCTAATCAAAAACTAATCGATATATGCATATGCGATTAATTTAA